>QRFJ01000871.1:208107-416096 GCA_006176705.1 Cocos nucifera
AATGTTTGGAGACATGATATAGAAGAGAGGATCTCTAGATCCAACCCGAGTGGCATACTGATAGAGGCCAGGCGCTGCAGTAGCTAGATCCAGAACCTTCCGCCTGCAATTCAGGATCATCTAACAGGGGGTAATAGGATTACCCAAATCAGGCTAAATTAAATTGATTTTAATTTATCTTATTTTATTTTGTTTATTAAAATAATAAGAATTAGATCAAAACATAATCAAGATCTTGTTGGGATCAGAGAAAAAATTTGAAATATGTCTCTTTGTTCTGATCAGATCTGGATGAACCTGGACCGCGGAAATCAGGATTTTCCCTTTCAACTGGTATCAGAGCCATGGTTCGAAATTATTTAGATCTGATTTTTAATTTTATTTTAATTAGAAAATAAAAGTGCATTCAAATGTCACATAAGATGTGATTAGATCTAATAATCAAAAAAATTAAAATTAAATGATTTGGATCTAAGATAAGAAGATATGCATGTCTAGTTCTAAGAATAAAGATGTTCTATAGAATAGTTTTGCATGTTTTGATTTAATCTGATTAAAATTCATATTTTAGATCTTCTTATTATATTTTTCTGATTTATAAGTGTTATAATAATATCTGATAAACAGCAAATAAAAATTATTAATTTTTTGATATCATATGAGATATAGATTGATGCATGTCTAGACTAGTTGTAGAAATAGTTCTACATAATTATCTAGATTAGAATTTATTTTTTGATTAGCCATCAATTTAAAATCTAATTTTTCAGATTATTATGAGATAAATTTAAATCTGGAAAAACATGCATGATTTTGGGATACATAGAAGATGTATGCAAAATATGCCTTGATTAGATCTAAATTTGTAATGAGATATATTGATATAAGATCTTTACTGTTTTGTAGATTTACATGTTCCTGATTAAGGCGTTCCTCTGGCCGTCCGGTCATAGAACGGAAGAAGGGTTTAAGGCCTTTCTCTTCCCATTCGATGGGGTGTTCTATGACGTGTAGAGGGGCTGCCTGCATACTCACTATCGCTTAATACTACCGCTCCGCGGGCATCTACTCGTCCTAGACATCCGTCCTCGTCCGCTGCGGTTATCATACGATGTTCCGCTTACTCGGCCATTGGCCAGGTGCGAAGAACGAGAAACTCGTGGCGAGTTTATTGAATCCGCGTCCTCATCTGTGGTTCCGAATGACTTTCTCAGTCCAGCCGCAAAAGATTCTTACAGAGGTTAGTGTCTCCATCCTTCTTTGACTATACCGTCGTGATGTCAAATTAATATTACTCTTACCACGGACCAACGCTAATTTTTCACACACCAAAGAGCCCTCTCAATCATCTAGAATCAGTGCAAAATTCAGCCCTAAAAGACCTTCTTATTAAAGAAGATATGAAGAGTTTTCATAGGTCACAATTTATATATAGGTAAGAACACAGGTATGCAGTTGTTGGGGCGCCCAACACTTGGTTGGCCCCTCCTTTGTTTTAGACATGGACCACCAGGGTAGGCACATAAAAATTTTTTCCTTTTAACCAGAAATTATAGGAGAAATCAGGATGGAGGTAGCACCAATGGGGAAGAGACCAAGTTTGTTAGGATTCTATCATACCAACAAACTTTAACAACTTTCCACCTATTGACCTGCCCAATAGCTAAATGCCACATAGGAAAGAGAGGAGAAGGTGTGGGGGTGCATGATGACAGGGAAGAGGAGATTTGTGTATAGATATATGTGCCCTAGAAGCCAGAATTGGCTGACACTTGTAATACACTTCTAGGGGACAAATTATAATTTGTACTAAATTAATAAATGGGTTATTTTCTATCACAATGTGTATTTAGTGTCTGTGATACATCCTTTGAGTTAATGGTAATGATAATTCATATTTTCAAGAGTTGAAAATTTAAGACATGAATAATCATTTATTAACCATAAATAGCTCCCGACCATAGATCATCACGAGGATGGTGATTGATCCGGAAGGTTGGTGTACATCGCTTCTCTTTAGTAGATGAGTCTTGAGTCTAGGTTGGAGACACCGAGCGAGAGTACAGGTACTCGTTAGAGAACGAGGGCACTGAGCGTGACCACCTCGAGTAGTCATTAGGGAGTCTACCTTCTCGTCAATGACTGACTCGATGCTGCAGTAGTGTGTCTGGTTCTTTGACCTGAGATGCATCGGAGTTCACCTTGAGGGTGTTATAGTTTGACTACACATTACTCAGTCTCCTAGCCATATGGAACCCTTGGGTATGTTGGCTATGCATGTTCATTGTAGGAACTGGATGCATCAAGATGGGATCTATCTACCTCGGTGGTAGAGGAGAGCCCTATGATATCATGAGAATCAAGTCTCAAAGCCATGGCCATGAGAGTGAAATAATAGAAAGAGTTTCTATTTAGATTTTCACATTGGACTCGAATCGAATGATTACATCATATGACAGAAACTAGGGTTTGACGAGTTACCTTAACCCTAATCTGATCGGGTCAAGATAGAAAGAACTTAATCACACAGGTAGCTGCACAAGAGGTTCGCATTCAGCTCTGATGGGTTGCCACCATATACTGCTAGGTGTCACTGGTGGATTTGGGAGCAATTAGAATGATTTAGATGATCGATCATTCTAGCTGTCGAATCAGAAGAGTTCTGATCCATCGAAGGAGTTTCGATGATGTCTATGATAGAGATCAATGACATATCCCATTACCATAAGAACTGAACCTAACTGGGTCACACAAAAAGGTTGAATTGGTGATCATCAATTGAACTGATCTAGTTCAATTGATCTGAATGAGATTCAATTAGGTTCAAGGAAATCGTGCTAGCACTCGATTGAACCTAACGTTCTTCTTTTCTATCATAAATAAGTTGTCCTGTACTGAGCCAAAGATTGTGCTCAATACAGACTTCATATGGTCTGACTGGAGTTGTCCAAGTCAGAAAGGTTGTCTTATTTGTAAGACATTACCTCCATTTTTGTCACCTGCCATTTCTTGTTCTTTGACTTTGGTCAAAAGTCTACCTTGACTGGTCAAGTTGACCATTACACCTTTGACTTTTGACCACATGTCAGCACCTATTGGAGAGCTTGGTGGGCTGTCCCCTCCAGAACCTTGCAAGAGAAGGGGCGCACGCCACCTAGGGTGGGTGCCCAAGTGGAGGCGCCTAGGAGTCCTTGTTGGGACAAGGACCCACTCCCTCCTTTGTGATTCCAATCAGAGTTCTCTAAGAATCCAGTTTTGACTGGTCTTAGAGCACTCTAAGAGGGAATTAGGTCTCATTCCCACCAATAGATTTCGAGATCTTATTCAAAAGGGTTGTGATTGGTTGGGGAGAAGATGACTTGGATCACGCTTATCCTATAATAAAGCCGAGAAGCCGCACGGTGAATCAAGAAGAATCTCGGCTCCACATTGGAATGCATGGCCACAATCTTCAACAACCCTTATGACCTTTCTGTCTACAACTATTTTCTCGGATCCCTACACTCCCTCTGTAGAGATGCGAAAATCTCCACGATTAATGATTTTTAGTGGGTGGTGCGGTCTCACCAACTGACTCATCACCTCACCTAACAGTTATTGGTGATGGGTTAGCCAATAAGTGAACAACTCTTGTTCAATGATTCTCTAATCATGGTGCACCCAAACTTGGTCTCTAATTCATGAATCTCACCGTATCCGAAATATTGATCCACTCCTTAGTTAAGTCAGACCCACCATTTGCACAGACTGGGTTCCTAATTGAGTCTCTCACCGTATCCAAAATATTGAGCCCAACTCATCGTCCAGCCCATAGCATCCAATGCCTAATAGACATGGTTGCATCTTTCCGAGCAACTGAGCCACTGTATCCAGTCGAGAACAATCAACCCGGGAAGGGCCCGCACATCTACAATGGTGGAAGACCTCAGACTTAATCTTTTCCTAGGGAGAATTGATTCAGGTCTCATTAAACTAGACTTGTCATAGTCATAACAATTATGACTAACCTAGTGGCATGGGTTAGCTCGGATTATTGACCACCTCAGATCAGAACTGTGTCAACAGATATGGCCAGATAAGTGAGATCGGTGGAAGAAATATGCCATTAACTCGTACAAGAACACATTCAGGTCGAGTAGCTTCCAATTAAAAACCAGTCGGTCGTATGTGCCAAACTTACCTTAGACACCAAATTATTGAGCCAGAACCAATTGGGTTAGCCTATAATCTAGACTCTAACCTCTGAGCCTAATTAGGTCTTGCTTGATTGTGACTCGATCTTGACCCAGACTTAATCCTATTAGGCTGGTCAATTTAAGCATTGTTGATCCCATCTAACCAACTCTTGATTCGGTTTGATCAACCGCTTAGACCTAATTGAGCTACCCAAGCCCGAACCCAATATTATGAATATATCTTAGATCTGAAATTCTCAATTTTAGACCTAATTGATATTTCATAATCTTAATTTTTAATTAAGTAGGGTTCATAAATAAAATATGCATAATAAATCCTAGGGTTTTAGGATCTAGGATTTTGCAGAAAGTAAGTTTTGAATTTCTGATTAAGAACGAACATGCAGCACCCCTACATACCATAAGAACACCCCATCGAATGAAAAGAGAAGGCCTTTAAACCCTTCTTCATTCTTATGACCGGACGGCCAACAGGAATGCCTTAATTAGGAACATGCAATACTACAAAATAGTTTTAGATTTATATCATATATCTCATATACAAATCAGATCTAATCATGGCATATTTTGCATACATCTCATGTATCGAATCATGCATATTTTCAGATCTAAATTATCTCATAATAATCTAAAAATTTAGATTTAAATTGATCTAATCAAAATAAATTCTAATCTAGATAATTATGTAGAACTATTCTACAACTAGTCTAGACATGCATCAATCATATCTCATATGATATTTAAAATTAAATAATTTTATTTGCTATTTTTTAGATATCATTATAACCATTATAATATCAAAAAATAGTAAATAAATAGATCTAAAATATGATTTAATCAGATTAAATCAAAAACATGCAAGACTATTCTATAGAACTATTCTATTTTAGAACTAGTCATGCATATTTCCTAATCTTAGATCCAAATCATTTAATTTTAATTTTTTCTGATTTCAAATCTGATCATATCTCATGTGACATCTAAAATTATTTATTTTTTAATTAAAATAAATTTAAAATTAGATCTAAATATTTTTAGAACCTTGGCTCTGATACCAATTGAAGAAAAATCCTGATTTCCCAGATCAGGTTCGTTCAGATCTGATCAGATCAAGAGATATATTTTAAATTTTTTTTTTTTGATCTAAATCAGATCTGAGATATTTTAGATTTGATTATTATTATTTTAGAAATTAAATAAAATCTAGATAAATTAAATTAAATTTAATTTACCTTGATATGGGTAATCCTATTATCCGTTGATGATCTTGTATGCAGCAGAAGGTTCTAGATCTAGCCACGCAAGTGTCTGACCTCTATTGGTATCCACTTGAGCTGGATCTAGAGATCCTCTTCTTCTCTATCACATCTTCAGAAATCAGATCTGAAGAATCTTCAAAACTCCTTTTGAAGATCAGCAGTCATCCTTTGCAGCAGCGCAGCCTTCTAGCTTTCAGTCGCCTTTCTTTGATCTGGATCGCACCAACCAAAAGTCCAAAACTCCTTTTGGACATGGAGAGGAAGGGGAGAAGGTGGTTTGGCATGGAGGAAGAGGGGAGAGATAGCCTTGGGCGTGGGGAATTGTGATTCCTTTCAATCACTTCCAATCTCACAATCTGGGTTGGGCGCAGGATCTTATTTATAGACTATCTGTGATCCAACTTCTCTTCTTCCCAACCAATCATAACTCTTTGTAAAATCAGATCTAAATCTGATTGGTGGGAATAGAGTCCCCTGGATTCCTCCTTAGAGGGTGCCTAAGACCAGTCAAAGTTGGTTCTTAGGAGAACTCTAATTGAAATCCAAAAAGGAGATGGAGTCCCTGTCCAACAGGGACTCCTAGGCGCCTCCAACTTGGGCACACACCAAGGGTGGCGTGCGCCCTCTTCCTTGCCAGGTTCTGACAGGGGGACAGGCCCCCACCAGCTCTCCAATAGGTGCATGACATGTGGTCAAAAGTCAAAGTGTCAATGGTCAACATTTGACCAGTCAAAGGTAGACTTTTGACCAAAGTCAAAGAACAAGAAATGGCAGGTGACCAAAAATGGCAGGTAATGTCTTACAAAATAAGACAACCTTTTTTGACTTGGACAACCTCCAGTCAGACCATATGAAGGCCTCTGATTGAGCACAAACTTCTTTGGCTCAGTCAGGACAACTTATTTATGATAGCAAAAGAAGAACGTTAGGTTCAATCGAGTGCTAGCACGATTTCCTTGAACCTAATTGAATCTCATTCAGATCAATTGAACTGGATCAGTTCAATTGATGATCACCAGATTCAAACCCTTATTTGTGTGACCCAGTTAGGTTCAGTTCTGTATGGTAATGGGATATGTCATGATCTCTATCATCGACATCATCGAAACTCCTTTCGATGGATCAGAACTCTTCTGATTCGAACAGCTAGAATGATCGATCATCTAAATCATTCTAATTGCTCCCAAAATCCACCAGTGACACCTAGCAGTATATGGTGGCAACCCATCAGAGCTGAATGTGAACCTCTTGGTGCAGCTACCTGTGTGATTAAGTTCCTTCTATCTTGAGCCCCGATCAGATTAGGGTTAAGGTAAACTCGTCAAACCCTAGTTTCTATCATATGATGTAATCATTCGATTCGAGTTCCAATGTGAAAATCTAAATAGAAACTCTTTCTATTATTTCACTCTGCCATGGCCATGGACTTCTGGATTTGATTCTCATGATTATCATAGGGCTGCTCCTCTACCACCGAGGTAGATAGATTCCATCTTGATGCCATCCAGTTCCTACAATGAACATGCTATAGCCAACATACACCTCAGGGTTCCATATGGCTAGGAGATCGAGTAATGGTGTAGTCAAACTATAACACCCTCAAGGTAAACTGTCGATGTACCTCAGGTCAAAGAATCAGACACACTACTGCAGCATCGAGTCAGTCATTGACGAGAAGGTAGATTCCCTAATGACTACTCGAGGTGGTCATGCTCAGTGCCCTCGTTCTCTAACAAGTACCTATACTCTCGCTCTGGTGTCTCCACATCGTAGACTCAAGACTCATCTACTAAAGAGAAGCGATTGTACACCAACCTTCTGGATCAATCACCATCCTCGTGATGATCCTATGGTCGGAAGCATTTTATGAGTTAACAATGATTATTCATGTCTTAAATTTTCAACTCTTGAAAATATGAATTATCATTACCATTAACTCAAAGGATGTATCACAGACACTAAATACACATATGTGATAGAAAATAACCCATTTTATTTATTATAGTCATTATTACAATTTTGCCCTTAGAAGTGTATTACAAGTGTCAGCCAATTCTGGCTTCTAGGACACATATATCTAACATTATATGGTAACTATAGGTCATGATTCTAAGAATATTGCTTTGCATACATTCGACCTATTTAGACATCGGGTACATTACTAGATGATTATTTTGATTGGTATAAAAATTGATTCTAGTGCTATCAGTTTAGGTTCGAATCTATAGGGTCATATACATTAGAGATTGTAATATGATCAAATGGTTAATCGATGATTGAGAATCATTCTAAGATCAAACAATCATTACGATTGATGTTTAACCCAATGCAAGTATTGCAGAAGGATCGATTAGCAATTAGATTGCTAATTAGCTTAATTTGATTCAGCAATCAGGCTGAAATCAAGTTTAATTAAATTAGATTCAATTAGAATTGGTTTGAACTTAATTGGATTAAGTCTAATTAATCATGATGTGCCAGTCTATTGAAAATTAATAATTGAAGTTTGGATGGAACTGTTATACTAGTGAGGAAGCTGAGACAATGAAGAACTTTATGTCCCAATGATTCTAGATGGGTTCAGGCTTCTCCGAGGTCGTCTGTAGGTCCATAGCTATGCACTGAGCTAGAAGTTAATCTTATATAGATGATGAAATTCATTCATTGTTCAAGCCTGCTCGATTGCTGTTCAGGATGCAAGACGGCTAGCTTGACCACCGACATGAGTTCGACTGAAAGAAGATCAATCAAAAGGAGATTGACCAGAAGGAGCTTGACTGGCGATTGAAAGTTCGTTTGGAAGGAGTCTGGCTGGCAACTGGAAGGAGTTAGTCCGAAAGGAGTCTGACTAGTGATCGAAAGGGGTTTGCTTGGAAGGAGATTGACCAGAAGGAGATTGACTGGAAGGAGCTTGGCTGACAACTGGAAGGAGTTCATCCAGAAGGAGATTGACTTGGAGATTTGATGGACTTCAACTAGTTATTGAAAGGAGTTCAGTTTGGTAGCTGGGATAGGTGGGTGCAATCAGAGCATTCTGGTGAGTCTCAATTGCTTCTTTAAGGTTCAGTTATCGTTAGTGTTATTTGCAACTAGATAATTGTCCTGGATTGAAGGTTGACAAGGATGGTGGATTCCCTGACTCAGAATCACGGCCAGGATCTTTAGGGAGGAGTTTAGACTTAATTTATGTTGAAGTCCTTTCGTTAACCCTAGCTTGCACACTCGAGATCCTAAATGCGATAAAGTCAAGTCCTGCCACTCTTAGTAAGGTATAGAAGTTCATCCAGAGGGGAATTTCACCAGTCTATAATTCTTGCCGTGAAGCTCAATCTACGGAGGTGAGATCTAGCTTGGAGGATATCTGATTAGAGAAGAGTTTGTTCAGTTTCTAGGTTGGCTAGGCTGGACTACTTAGGAAGTGAACATTTAGTACTTCTACTGCTTAGGCGACTACCTTCGCTGTTCAAGTTCATTTGACAAGAGTTCAACTAGAGAGGGTTAACTGCTTGTAGCGGAGGAATTCAGCCACCTTCACAATTTATCATAGAATGAAGTTGAAATGATCGGGTTCTGATACTTAAGCCTTACTTGGGACTAGACACTAGGCCGAACTTCGATAAGAGTAGGTTTATCCCCAATAATAATCTCCCTACTCCCAAGTTCGAAGTTTGAAGGAGGGGAGTATAAAAAGGTGACTGCCGAAGTCTTTTTCTGATTTTTTGTGCTCGCATGATAGGAAGTTTTGGCATTTTTCATGTTGATGCTGAAGCTTCTTTTGAAGGGAAATCCTGATTTCCCGGTCCAGGTTCGTCCAGATCTGATTAGATCAAGAGATATATTTCAAAAATTTTCTCTTGATCTCTATCAGATCTTGATATGTTTCAGATCTGATTCTTATTATTTTAATAAATAAAATAAAATAAGATAAATTAAATCAAATTCAATTTACCTGATTTGGGTAATCCTATTACCCTGTAGATGATCCTGATTGCAGCGGAAGGTTCTGGATCTTAGCCACGCAAGCGCCTGGCCTCTACCGGTATCCACTCAGGTTGGATCTGGAGATCCTCTTCTTCTCTATCACACCTCCAAAAATCAGATCTGGATCTGATCTGGAGGATCTTCAAAACTCTTTTGAAGATCTGCAGTCGTCCTTTTGCAGCAGCGCAGCCTTCTTGCTTTTGATCGCCTTTCCTTGATCTGAATCGCACCAAACTAAGTCCAAAACACCTTTTGGACGTGGAGAGCAAGAGGAGAAGAGACTATGGCGTGGAGAAGGAGGGGAGAGGCAGCCTTGGGGCGTATCTAATAGCATTCACTTTTCACTTAGGATTAGGGTTGGGCGCAGGGTCTTATTTATAGACCTCTTGTGATCCAACTCCTCTTCCTCTCAACCAATCACAACCCTTTGTGAAATCAGATCTAAATCTGATTGGTTGGAATAGAGACCCCTGGATTCCTCCTTAGAGGGCGCCTAAGACCAGTCAAACTGGATTCTTAGTAGAACTCTGATTGGAATCCAAAAGGGAGGTGGAGTCCTTATCCAACAAGGACTCCTAGGCGCCTCCTACTTGGGCTCACGCCACCCTTGGCGTGCGCCCTTCTCCTTGCCAGGTTCTGGCAGGGGGACAGGCCCCCACCAGCTCTCCAATAGGTGCATGACATGTGGTCAAAAGTCAAAGGGTCAATGGTCAACGTTTGACCAGTCAAAGGTAGACTTTTGACCAAAGTCAAAGAACAAGAAATGGCAGGTGACCAAAAATGGCAGGTAATGTCTTACAAATAAGACAACCTATTTCTGACTTGGACAACCTCCAGTCAGACCATATGAAGGCCTCTGATTGAGCACAAACTCCTTTGGCTCAGTCAGGACAACTTATTTATGATAGTAAAAGAAGAACGTTAGGTTCAATCGAGTGCTAGCACGATTTCCTTGAACCTAATTGAATCTCATTCAGATCAATTGAACTAGATCAGTTCAATTGATGATCACCAGATTCAAACCCTTGTTTGTGTGACCCAGTTAGGTTCAGTTCTGTATGGTAATGGGATATGTCATGATCTCTATCATCGACATCATCGAAACTCCTTTCGATGGATCAGAACTCTTCTGATTCGAACAGCTAGAATGATCGATCATCTAAATCATTCTAATTGCTCCCAAAATCCACCAGTGACACCTAGCAGTATATGGTGGCAACCCATCAGAGCTGAATGCGAACCTCTTGGTGCAGCTACCTATGTGATTAAGTTCTTCTATCTTGAGCCCCGATCAGATTAGGGTTAAGGTGAACTCGTCAAACCCTAGTCTCTGTCATATGATGTAATCATTCGATTCGAGTCCAATGTGAAAATCTAAATAGAAACTCTTTCTATTATTTCACTCTGCCATGGCCATGGGCTTCTGGACTTGATTCTCATGATCATCATAGGGCTACTCCTCTACCACCGAGGTAGATAGATTCCATCTTGATGCAATCCAGTTCCTACAATGAACATGTCTATAGCCAACATACACCTCAGGGTTCCATATGGCTAGGAGACCGAGTAATGGTGTAGTCAAACTATAACACCCTCAAGGTGAACTGCCGATGCATCTCAGGTCAAAGAACCAGACACACTACTGCAGCATCGAGTCAGTCATTGACGAGAAGGTAGACTTCCTAATGACTACTCGAGGTGGTCACGCTCAGTGCCCTCGTTCTCTAACGAGTATCCTGTACTCTCGCTCCGGTGTCTCCACACCACAGACTCAAGACTCATCTACTAAAGAGAAGCGATCGTACACCAACCTTCCGGATCAATCACCATCCTCGTGATGATCCTATGGTCGGGAGCTGTTTATGAGTTAATAATGATTATTCATGTCTTAAATTTTCAACTCTTGAAAATATGAATTATCATTACCATTAACTCAAAGGATGTATCACAGACACTAAATACACAGGTGTGATAGAAAATAACCCATTTTATAAATTATAGTCAAAATTACAATTTTGCCCCTAGAAGTGTATTACAAGTGTCAGCCAATTCTGGCTTCTAGGGCACATATATCTAACATCTTTAACATGAAGTGACCCGAAAAGATAATTTTTTAGAATTTTTGCTGAAGCCCTACCTAAGGTACGATGCCATTAAGGTTCTATCAGCCATCAGTTTTCTGCTATGATGAGTGGGGCACGTGTCAAACGAAGATCGGCCAGAGAAGACCTGCAATTGTAACTACCTTAGGCTCTCTGAGATATTTAAGCATGCCTTCTTCCACCAGGACTTCATTCTACCTGAGTTCTCCTTCTTTCTCTAGTTTTCATCTTTCTTTCGCTCGAGAGTTCCAGCTTCTTTCATCATTTTCTCTGGTCCCAGGCATCTTCCTATTTGATTTCCATCATGCCCGTCGTCTCCTCATTCTTCTTAATCAATTTAGGTTAGTTCCAAAACCCTTCCCTTGATTATTTCTATCTTTTGCATCTCATCCTTTTGGTTTCTTCAAAGAGTTTCTGCATCTTATTTTTCTTGATTTTTGGAGGTTTTTTTCAAGTTTAGCTTGATCCAAATGTCCACCGAAGGATCCTAGTCAACAAGTTCTGGGAGTTCAACCCAACTGACTTTAATGGATCCAATCCTTGAGGACACTGAACCTGTAGAGGTATCTCATCCTCCTTTTATCCCTGACACCATCCCATGCAAACTTCGGTATGAGGATCTTTCTCTGATTAGGATCCAGTTCAGGATCCCTTCCGTGTATGAACTCAAACTTTTCGGTCCTAGTGATCGGGCCTATTTCCCTCCTCTAGGTCGGATTTGTCTATACACCAAGGCCCTTCGAGCTGGACTTCGACTTTTGATTCCTTCTTTCATGGTAGCTCTTTATAGATTTCTAAACATTTTTTTTGCTTCTATGGTGCCAAACTCGTTTAGATTCATCATAGGATTTCTTTTCTTGTGCATTATGGCCAATGTCTGACCCACTATTTCTTTGTTTTGCAATTTTTTTACTTTCAAATACCATCCTACTGCCAAGAATTGGTGGTATGTCTCCTCCCAGTTTGGCAAGAAGGGGTTGTTTAAGGGCTCCTTTCTTCCATTCACAACTGGAAGGAAAAATTCTTCTTTGTCTCATGCCTTTCTTTAAAATTAGGACTTCCTCCTTACGGCGTTATGAGGGATTCCATCCGTCGAGCTCCTGGGCTAGAAAGGGGGGCCAAGATTCGGCTAATAAGCTTAGAAACTATCGAGCTTCCCTCGTATCCAATTTATCGGACGATCAGATCTTGTTTAACTTTAGGCTTAGTCCCCTCAATCCAATAGGTATTTTTTATATCTTGATAGCTTTGTCTTGTGCTTTTTCTTGACTTCAATCTTTATTATGGTAGAGATGACCTCTGAAGAACGAAACCGCCTAACCCAGGGGATCAATAACCTCAGAAGGAAGGACGATTGCAGCGTAGAGCCATCAAAAAGGGCCAAGATCAGGGAAACAAGTTTGGCCATGCCGATCCAAACTATGCCCGCTCCGAAAGTTATCGTGGCTGTATCGAGCCCAACCCTGTCCAGCTGCACCAATGCCCTCACACTCCCCGAATAGGGGAGAGTAGCTGAAAAAAGGAAGAAGGACATCACCAAAAAGGTTAACAAAAATGTTGAAAGATCTAACGATGAATGCTCCAGCCAGGAGCAGGATTCCTTGGATGACTGGGAAGTCATCCAAACCCTAATGGATGGGAGCATCCTTCCCCACATCATGGAGAAAATGATCTAGAAGGATGATGAGGAACGATTCAAAGAGTCTTTCGCAGCCTTCCATGGGGTACTCGATCTTATCTTTCGAGTCTTGGCCGAGTGTTGGTGTGTCCTCGAGTCGTAACCTTCATTTTGTTATTTGCACCTGGGATATTATCTATATGCTCATTCAGAGGTGGCAAATCTTCGCAAAGCCGAGGCTTTGAGGACTATCCAGGAAGCCCAGGCAAAAATCAAGAAGGTCTAGGCCAAGGTTGAAGGTCTGAGGGAAGCTTCAAAGTCTTGCTAAATCAAGATTGAGCACCTTCAAGAAGCACTGCGGAGAGAGGAGCAAGTGTCGATAGGGCTAAGGGCTGCCCTATCCCTGGAGGAAGATAAGTGGCAAAAGGCTGAGGATGAGGTCGACGCAGAGAAGGAGTGGGTTGTCGAAATCTTTAAGTCCTTCGAAACAATGGAGGATATCAAAATTGCCTTCGCACAGGAGGCTTTTCTCGAGGGATTTGAGGTTTGCATGATGAGGATCGCCAAGAGGTTCCCCGACATGGACCTCGATTTTTTGACTGAAGAGTCCGACGATGAGGTAGAGCCTTCCCATGCTAACACTCCCTCTAGCTACCAAACCTGGTGCCCAAACTTCTGATCTTGCCATGGTGATTCCAGAGCCTATCCATGAATCGGGGGTCATCGAGGGCGTGCTGACCTTGCTTGCTATCCCACCTCCTAAGGTTGAAAATCTTTGATAGATGTATTTTTCTTCTTTTTCTTTCATTTACTCAAGATATTTTGTGCAATGAAGATAAGCTTTCTTTTGCTTGATGTTGTGTCATGTCTATCATTTAGAATCCCTCTAGTGAAGGCGACCATGACTTGCCGTCACCTGTTGAAGCCGTACTACTTCTCCAAGGTCTTCCTCTGAAATCTATTACTAGAGATCTACAGAAGGAGGTTCGTCAGACTAAGGAAAGCTTAAAGAAGGTATGGGCAAACTTTAAGAATTGGAGAAGTATTATTCAGAAACCACGATTGAGATCACCCATCTTCGACAGGTCCATACAAAGAACTTTGTGGATTATCTCAGAAACAAGCATCTTTTGACTGAAGAGTTGGAACGGATGAAAAAGTCTAGTAGCGAGAAGGTTTGGGCTTTGTCTACCCAAGTCAGCTTCCTCAAAGTCAAACTTCGAGATTCAAAAGAGAAGATCAGGCAGTTGGAGGGTGGCTCAGCCTAGAGCCGAAATCGAATGGAGCTCGACTGGGATTGGTCGAAGAAGTTTTTTGACCTCTAAGCATAGTTGAATGATGCGGAGTGCTCGTATAATTTCCATCAAGCCGGTTGGTGTGATGAGATTGAGGGTTACAAGAGAAAGCTTATTAGGGCAAACTCCGAAGTTGAGCGGCTTCAAAAATAGTTGGCAGATAATACTCAGGTCAACCCAAGTGTACATCCAAATGAACTCACCTCTCTGAAGGATGCTCTTGAAAATTTTACTATAAAGTTTGAGGGCATGGAGGAGCTTCATGATCTGAGAGTCCAGATGGTCTACCAAGAAAACTTGGTGAAGGATGCCGAAGTCGAGTCGGCGATTCTGAGGAAGAGGCTACAAGAGACAGAGGAAGAGTCGCCCAGATGGGAGAGGATGTTGAGTAAGAGCCTGGTAGCAAGACAGAAGCTCGAGGAAACAATAGAGGGCTTGGAGCTCTTCCTTACAATGGCTAGGGTCGGAAGTTCGAAGTCCAATTCTAGGTAGGACTTCAGGTTCTCTTTTCTTTTCTTTTTTTGTAATTGGCCTTGCCAATTCATGTAATGACTTTATTTTGTAATGAGATGAAGCTTTTTGTTTGTCTTTGTTCCACCTTAGCTCGTTGCTTTTCAATTTATTTTCTTGTTGTGTTCGATCTCAACGTCATCCCAAGACTACAGCTTTTATTTTGTTACCATGCTTAAGAACCAGAGGTCTTTACTTTCCTCATATGGATCTTTGTCCACGTCAGGATGAGATCCTCCTCCTATTTCTAACGTGGTTGGCTTTTATCTTTGCTAGGATGAGATCCTTTTCCTGTTCCTTACAAGGTTGCCAAGGTACAGAAGGGCTGTTAAGAGGACCTCTTTATGTTTTCTCTTATTTAAGAACTAGAGGTATTTACTCTCGTTAAGATGATGTTAGCCTCCTATTTAAGAATGAAAGATCTTCACCCTCGTTAAGATGATGTTAGCCTCCTATTTAAGAATCGAAGGTCTTCGATTCTGTAATAGGATGTGGTCCTCCTGATCCTGATGCGATTGATCTTTTTTTTTGTTAGGACGAGGTTCTCTTCCTATTTCTAATGAAGTTGCTAGAGTACAAAAAGGGCCGTTGAGAGGGCCTCTCTCCGTTTCCTCCTATTTAAGAATCGGAGGTCTTTACTCTCATTAAGACGAGGTTAGCCTCCTATTTAAAAACCAAAAATCTTTGATTCTGCACTAGGATGAGGTCCTCCTATTTTTGATGCGATTCGCTTTTTTCTTCGTTAGGAGGAGGTTCTCCTCCTATTCTTAACGAAGTTGCTGGGGCACAAAAAGAGCCATTGAGAGGGCCTCTTCTCATTTTCTTCTATTTAAGAACTGAAGGTTTTCATCCTCGTTAAGATGAGGTTAGCCTCCTGTTTAAGTACCGAAGGTCTTCAATTTCATGCCAAGATGAGGTCCTCCTCCTATTCTTAATGCGATTGGCTTTTTTCTTTGTTAGGACGAGGTTCTCCTTCTGTTCCTAATAAAATTGTCAGGGCATAAAAAAGATTGTTGAGAGGGTCTCTCTCCATTTTCTCTTGTTTAAGAATCAGAGGTCTTCACTCTCGTTAAGACGAGGTTAGCCTCCTATTTAAGAACCGAAGATCTTCGATTCTACGTCAGGATGAAGTCCTCCTCCTATTTCTAATGCAATTAGCCTTTTTCTTTGTTAGGATGAGGTTCTCTTCCTATTTCTAATGAAGTTGTCAAAGCATAAAAGGGCTGTTGAGAGGGCCTCTCTCCATTTCCTTCTATTTAAGAATCGGAGGTCTTTACCCTCGTTAAGACGAGGTTAGCCTCCTGTTTAAGAATTGGAGGTCTTCGATTTCATGCCAGGACGAGGTCCTCCTCTTGTTCCTGATGTGATTGATCTTTTTCTTCGTTAGGATGAGATTTTTCTCCTGTTCCTAACGAAGTTGTTGGGGCAGAAAAAGGGCCATTGAGAGAACCTCTCCCCATTTCCTTCTATTTAAAAATCGGAGATCTTCACCCTTGTTAAGATGAGGTTAGCCTCTTGTTTAAGAACCAGAGGTCTTCACTCTCATTAAAATGAGGTTGGCCTCTTATTTAAGAACTAGAAGTCTTTGATTTCATGCCAGGATGAGGTTCTCCTCCTATTCTTGATGTGATTGGCCTTTTTCCTTGTTAGGATGAGGTTCTCCTCCTATTCCTAACGAAATTGTCGGGGTACAAAAGGATCATTGAGAGGGCCTCTCACTGTTTTCTCCTATTTAAGAATCGAAGGTCTTCACCCTCATTAAGATGAGGTTAGCCTCCTATTTAAGAATCGAAGATCTTCAATTCCTATTTAGTGGAGTAGCTTCCTGCCATCACACAATGGTGCACCAAGGATAAGAATGTTAAGATAAGAGAACTTTATTGAAATATAGTTATTGAAAGTATATCCATAGATTTTTTGAGTTCCATGGTCATGGTAGTGCGACTCTTCTAAGTTTCTTCAAATAGTAAGTCCCAGGTCGGACGACTTCAATGGCCTCATAAGGGCCTTCCCAAGTTGGGAACAGCTTTTTCTGATTCTGAGGTTGTAAAACATCAGTCCACCGAAGAATTAAGTCTCCTACTTGGAACGCCTTTTTTCTTACTCTGGAATTATAGTAATGAGCTACTTTCTAATTATCGACCGCCATCCAAACTTGAGCCTCTTCTTGCTTCTCTTCTAGCAGGTCAAGGTTAGCTCTAAGATCTTGTGAGTTTCTTTGTTCATTGAATGCCACAACTCGTGCTGATGGAAGTTTAAGCTCTATTGAAATAACTGCTTCTATTTCAAAAGTCAGGGTGAATGGTGTCTCCCTAGTTGGTCATCTTTGGATAGTACAGTATGCCCAGAGTACATGTTAATTACCTCAACTTTGTCATTTGCTTGTGGATGAGCTACCAATGTAAAATTATGGTAGATGTTCAGGCTTTCACTAAACTTGATAAATTTTGTTTCTATAAACTAGCATCCATTATCAGTGATCAGAGTTTGAGGTAAGCTGAATCTGTAGACAATTGACTTCTAGATAAAGTCCTGCATTTTAGCTTCAATGATCTTCGCCAGAGGTTCGGCTTCGACCCATTTAGTAAAGTAATTTATTGCCATTAGGAGAAACTTCTGCTATCCGGATGCCATGAAAAAAGGCTCGAGTATGTCCATCCCCCATTATGCAAATGGTCATGGAGCACTCAAGGATGTAAGCTCAGAGGTTGACTGCTTTTGAATATTTGCATTTTTTTTAAATTGGTCACATTTTCTGGTATACTCCATAGAATCATGGTGCATAGTCGATTAATAGTAGCCCTATTGAAGTAGTTTATGAGATAAAGATTTGGCCCCCGAATGACTTCCATATATTTCTTCGTGCACTTTTCATAGGGCAAAATCAGCCTCAGAAGGTTAGAGACATTTTAGAAGTGGCAAAGATTATGACCTTTTATATAGTTTATTTTTATATAGGACATATCGGGAGGCCTAATTTGTTATTTTCCAAGCTTTCTTTTGATCTCGGGGGAGGACACCATCTTTAAGGTAAGCAACGAGTGGGTCGATCCAGCTAGGTTCGTGGCCGACCTGTATTATGGTCCGGGGTTCTTCAGAGCTTGGATGCTTCAAAACTTTGAAGAAGACTTCTTTGGATAGTTCATTCAGGGCTAGCATGGCTAACTTGGAGAGAAAGTTGGCCCTAGCATTTTTTGCTCTCAGGATCCATTGAATGTTAAAACTATTGAAGGCTGGGTCAGACTCCTCACCCTTTTCAAATATTTCATCATGATTTTCTCTCGAGCTTCGTAATCGCCACTAACTTATCCCACTACCAATTGGAAGTCACTGTAAGCTTGGAGCCGATCTATTTCTAGTTCCTTGGCTATCTTTAACGTTGCGAGCCTCATATTTTGCCCCATTATTTGTTATAGAGAACTCAAAATGTAGCGCATATTCAGCAATGGTTCTCTCTGGATTAATTATAATTAGACCTACACCTACACCAAAAGCATTGGATGAACCATCTACATATAGGGCCCAGAAGCCCTTAGGGAGGTCTGCTCTTTCTTCGAGGGATTTTGGTTGCAACCATGAAATACTAGCCTCATTTCACTCAGATTTGGCTTCATCCAGAATGGTGCATTCCACTATAAAATCTATCAATATTTGGACTTTGATTGATGGTCGAGGTTGAAAATTGATGTCAAACTTTGTGTGCTCGATTGTCCATTTTGCTATTCTTTCAAAAGCATCCGATCGATGAAGTACTATCTTGATTGGTTGATCAGTAAGGAGCATTATAGTGTGCCCTTGAAAATAAGGTCGGAGCCTTCGGGCTACAATCAATAAAGCATAAGTTAATTTTCTAACTTGGAATACTTGGTTTCAGCATCCCTCAGAATCTGGCTCATATAAGAGACTGGTCTTTACACTTTCGCCTCTTCCTTGACTCAGACTGCCGCAAGCACCGTCGGGGAGACCACTAGGTATAAAAATAATTCCTCTTTTGGTTTGGGCTTAGCCAATAGGAGAGGTGAGCTGAGGTAGTTTTTCAACTCCTCAAATGCTTGTTGGCATTCAGGAGTCCAACAAAAATTCTTTGGCCGCTTCAGAACTTGAAAGAAGGGCATGCATTGCTCGACCGACCTTGAAACAAAGTGGTTCAAGACTGCTACTTTTTTTATTAAGTGCTGAACTTTCTTTATTGATTTTGGGATAGTCATTTCTTGGATGGCTTGAATTTTCTCTAGATTCATCTCGATTCCTCATCTCGATACCATGAAGCCCAAAAACTTTTCTGAAGTCACTCCGAAGGCATACTTAGTCGGGTTCAACTTCACCTTGTACTTGTGGAGGGTATTGAAGGTCTCTTCAAGGTTGGCAATATGATTTATTGAAGGTCTGCTCTTAACAAGCATGTCATCTACGTAGAACTTCATATTGCGATCGATCTGCTTCTTGAAGATTTTGTTCATCAGGTGTTGATAGGTCGCACTTGCATTTTTGAGCCCAAAGGGCATAACCCTATAACGATAGAGACCATAGTCAGTAATAAAAGTGGTTTTCTCCTCATCTTTTGGTGCCATTCGAATTTAGTTATAGCTAGAGAATGCATCCATGAAAGTGAGGAGCTCATGGCCCAAAGTCGCATCCATCAATTAATCAATTCGAGGTAGGGAATAGCTATCTTTTGGGCAGGCCTTGTTCAACTTCTTGAAGTCTATGCACATTCTCCATTTGTCGTTTGCTTTTTTGACGAGGACTACATTGGAGATCCAATTTGGATAAGATACTTCTTGGATGAACCCAGCTTTGAGGAGTCTATCGACCTCATCCACAATTGTCTTTTGTCTTTCTAGTGCATAGCCACGTATTTTTTTCTTTATTGATCGATGCTTGGGATCAACAGCCAGACGATGTTTCATGATTTCAGAATCAATCTCAGGCATATCTACGAGAGTCCAAGCAAAAATATTTACATTTCTTCGTAAGAAGGTGACGAGCTACTTTCTGACTTTTCCCTTCAAATTGGAGCCGATCTGGACTTTATGATCCTCCTTCCCATCATTCAATGGGACTGAGATAAGATCTTCCATAGGTTCATCCCGTTCTTTAGTAAGATCATCGTGGGCATCGAGTCCGTCCACTGGGCAAGGATCTAGTCGACCTTCCCTATTGCCCAAGGATGGCTTCTCAAGAGGGAGGGGGGTAAATTGGGTATTTCAAATTTTTAAGCATAAGATGTAAGTAGATTAAACTAATTAAGTGCTAAATCAAATAAGCTATGTAATGTGCAGTGATTGAAATAATAAGGTAGAAACACACAATCACAAACATAATAATTTTATAGTGGTTCGGCGCCAAACTCAGCACCTATGTCCACTCTCTAAGAAACCATTTAGGAATTCAACTATAATCACTTAGCTTGATTACAGTCCGATTGTTTTACTTGGGCTCACAATCCAACCCAGTTGGTTTTGACCTTGGCTAACCAACCACAACCATACAATGATTATTTTTTCTGGCTAACAATCAACCCTGATTTATTTTCACTTTGGCTCATCAATCAAACCATACAACATCCAACTCAAGGCTTGGACCAACCCAAGTTTCTCTTCCCAAGAAACTTGAAATAAAGATGAAAAAATATAATAAACAAAATAAAAGCAAACTCTTTGAAGCTTGAGAGAAGAAAATTTGGGAGCTTGGCTTGTAGGCTTGATTTCTTTTTTTTAAGTGCTTAAAAAAAGTAGGAATTAATCTTCAATGTGATGGCCTGACTTCTTTTTGATTAAGGATGTTGGAAGGATAAAGAAAACTCCAAGAAACACTCTTTCCTTTTCACTATTTTGTTCACACACTTGAAAAACTGAAAATATGCTTGGAAGCTCTTTCTTGTAGGTTCAAAAGTTACTTCTCTTGTTCCAAATATTTTCTTAAGTATCTTTGAGGTTTTCCACCATTACAAGTAAGCTAGAAGGGCTTCTAGAAGTGATCTAGCCATTGAAAGATTGAAAATAGCTATTGGAAGGCATGTAGAGTGAAAAAGCTACAAAACTAGAAACTAGCCATTCAGGCACTAGACTGGCTCAGTTTTTAACTGGATCGGCTCAGTCCAGATTGGGTCGGCTCAGTTTTTAGCTGGGTCAGCTCAGTCTCAGAGATTTCGAAACACCTACTTCTACTTTTTGAGATTAGGATGGCTACTTTTCTGACTGGGTCGGCCAGGTTGTCACTGGGTCGGCTTAATTATAAACTGGGTCGGCTCAGTCTCCTAGGTCATGAAAAATTTTGCTTTCTATCCTTTCTATCTTTTGCTTCCACTGAGACTAGGTTGGCCCAGTCTGAGACTAGATCGATTCAGTTTGCATGCCATGCATGCCAAAGATCATTTGTGATCCTTCCTTCTCCAAATTTTTTTGTAGGCTAGACTTGCCATTTTATCTTGATTTAACCTTTCTTTCTAGGGTGTGTCAATTCTTGATTTTCTTTGGTGGTGCTCCATTTCATTGATGAAATTCACTTAGAGCATTATGGATACTTGAAATATAAAACTACACAACCTTAAAATAATATTAGTAACTTAACAAATTATACTCAAATACTTTTATTATCATCAAAATCAATCTGAGGGTCAACAATCTTTCTTTTTTTGATGATGACAAAACCCTTTAAGTATATCTTTCTTTCAAATTTCAAAATAACTTTCTTGCAATCAATTTATATGCAATATATTTATTTATGCCATATCAAATTTCATATGCTTTCTCTGAATATGATAAGTATGTTCAATTTTAAGTCAAATTTTGTATTGCTCTCTCTTATTATGTGCCGAAGTTTTAATTTAGCAATTCGAGTTCTGATTTCTTTCATACTTATAGTTATAATTAAATTTTACTTGCTTGTGCATTTTTTATTTAGTTCTTGTTGAAGTAAAGCCCATTTATACCATTCTTTTTATTTAATTATATTTTTAATTTTCATTTTATACTCATTTTTTTCCTCCTTTTTGTCATTATCAAAAAGTATATGGACAATGTAAAGAGACATTTGATCGAGCATGAAAAGAGATAATTTCATTTATTCATAAATACAAACAGTTTCAAGTGCATAAAATGTTGAATTTTGAATATTACATATCATAGATACCTATCATAAACATTTACAATCAAAATGCTCTAAGTATAGCTAGATGGATCCTATATGCAACCTAATCAACACTAGGCTCTAGTGGGTTGGACGAGACTGAATCCATAGGTGCAGAAGTATGCTATTCGACGAACACCTTCCTTATAGCATTTTTCAATAACAAGGAAAGACCACTAGAGAGTCTATCATTTACTCTAGCTGAGACGCACTGTACCATCTCTATCTAATTTTGCATCAAATTTTTCTAATTTATCTTTACCATTTATTAAGATGAAATATCTAAATCCAAAAATTTTAAAGTATGAAATGTTTGGCTTCATTTATTTATAGAGTTCACATGGAGTTTTCTTCGAGATTGATCTAATTAAAGCTTTATTTAGCACATAGCATGTGGTGTTAATGGCTCTGTCCAAAAATATTTTAGAAGGTTGCTTTCACAAAGCTTGGTTCATGCCATTTCAATCAATGTTCTATTATTTCTTTCTACCATACCATTTTGTTGGGATGTCCTAGGTGCTAAAAAGTTATGATTGATTTTATTTTTAAAATAAAAATTTTAAAATTTTTGATTTTTAAATTTCATGCTATGATCACTTCTTATATATAAAATATTATATTTTTTTCTTTTATTATTTTATTAAATAGATCAACAAATATATCAAAAGCACTATCTTTATGTGATAAAAATAAAATCCATGTATATCTTGAAAAATCATCTATTATAACAAAGCAACATCTTTTTCCTCCAAGACTAGTAGTTGAGATAGGTCCAATCAAATCTATATGAAGTAGTTCTAGAGGCCTAGTAGTTGAAATAATATTTTTGGACTTGAAAGAAGATTTTGTTTATTTTTCAAGTTGGCATGCTTTGTAAATTTTATTCTTTTCAAAATTTATTTTGGATAACCTCTTTACTAAATCAAGTTTAATTAATGTTGCTAGTGAGTCCATACTTGCATGACCTAGTGTATTATGCCAAATCCAACTTGATTTATTTAGTTTAGCATTTATAGCAACAAGACATTCAATATTCTTATTTCTAAGTTCATCAAGCTCAACAATGTAAACATTTTCATGTCTTTTTTTTATGAATTTGATGCTTTTATCTAAAGAACTAGTTACAATGCAATGAGATGATTTGAATGAAACATTAAAATCCTTATCACAAAGTTGGCTTATACTAAGTAAGTTATGCATTAGTCCTTCAACATACAAAATATTTTTTATGCTAGTAGAGGGTGTTATTAATATATTACTAAGACTGATGATTTTTTCTTTACCGTTGTCTTCAAATGTTACAACACCTCCATCCTTAACTTCAAGAGAGATAAATTATGATTTATCTCTCATCATGTGTCTAAAGCATCCGCTATCAAAGTACCATCTTCTTTTAGCTTTTACGGATGCTAAGCACACCTACACAAGCAATCAAGTGAACTTAGGTACCCAAGCTAACTTGTGTCCTTTGGGGTTAGCATAAATGGTTCCTTTTGAAATCTAAATTTGTTTTACTTTTGATTTGCTTGAATTGAAGATTTTGCATTCAATAAATTTATGTTCAATTTTATTATATTTGTAACATGTGATGCTTCTACCATAATTGTGAGATTTTGCATATACATTCTTTAGTGACTTTTGCTTTTTTGATGGATCATACCCTATACCGGCTTTATCAAAGATTATTTTTTGATTTTTAATTATAGTTTGTAGATTTTTAGAGCTTAGTATATATCTATCTACTATGGATCTTAATCTTACCACTTTATCTTGTAAGGATATAATCTTTTCATTTGATTCATTTAGATTGTTTTGTATTTCCTTCCTATTTTCTTCTATTTGAGCTTTATCTATTTTTAAGGATTGATTCTCTTTTCTTAGTTCCTTGTTCTTATGAGATAGCTTTTTAAAATCAGAAAGTAAATCATTAAAAGCTTCATACAATTCCTTAAATGTAAATTCAAAATTGAATCATTGTTTACCTTATCTTCCAATGTCATAAGACAAAGATTGACTTTTCTTCTCTTAGACATTCTTCTTCACTTGAAGATGAATCTTCATCATTGCTCCATGTTGCTTTTAATACTTTCTTCCTTGATTTCTTTGAGCTCTCTTTAACAATGGACAATTCATTCAAAAATGTCCATGCTTCTTATATTCATAATAAGTGATTTGATCTTTCTTTTTTTCTCTTTCTCTTTCCTTGCTATCTTTACCCTTACTGAAATTTTTTTTCTTGGTTCAAACTTCTTCCTTCTTTTCATGAATTTCTTGAATCTTCTAGTAATTAGTGCCATTTCTTCATCATCCTTCGAGTCTTCTTCGGAGTCGCTTTCCTCTTCATACATGGCAGTAGCTTTGAGTGCTATGCTCTTCTTTTTCTTCACTTCCTCTTCTTGTCTTTGGTTCATGTTCAGCTCATGGGTCATGAGTGACCCAATTAACTCCTCCAATGCAAGAGTGGTTAAGTCTTTCACCTCTTGAATGGCAGTCACCTTTGGCTCCCAATTTTTTGGCAAAGATCTAAGGATTTTATGCACAACATCACTGTTAGTATAATCTCTTCCAAAACTTTTCAAACCATTTAGAATATCAGTGAATCTAGTGAACATTTTAGTATGGTTTCATGTGGTTCTATTTTAAATAACTCATACTTATGTATCAACATATTTATCTCTAATTCCTTGACTTAATTAGTACCCTCATGGGTGACTTTAAGTCTATTTCAATTTCTTTAGCTGATGAACATGTTGATATTCTATTGAACTCATTAGCATCCAAAGCATAATATAAAACATTCATTGCTTTGGCGTTAAGTTGAGCTTTCTTCTTATCGTGTTCATCCCAATTCTTTTCAGATTTTGGGATGGATACTTCATCAACCATGATTGTAGATATGTGAGGTCCTAACATTATGATATTCCACATGTCATAATCTTATGCTTGAATGAATATTCTCATTCATGCTTTTCAATAAGTATAGTTAGTCCCATTGAATAGTGAGGGTCTATTGGTTGATTGCCCCTTAACGAATAGAGTCCCAATTGGGGTTGCCACTTAATCTTTAGCTCTTTGATAGTTTGATCAACAATTAATATTAGAGCACCTACTTTGATACCATTTGTTGCCCAAGGATGGCTTTCCAAGAGGAGGGTGAATTAGATATTTTAAATTTTTAAGCTTAAGATGTAAGTAGATTAAACTAATTAAGTATCAAATTAAATAAGCTATGTAATGTACAGTGATTAAAAGTAATAAGGCAAAAACACATAATCATAAACATAATGATTTTATAGTGGTTCAATGCTAAACTCAGCACCTACGTCCACTTCCTAAGTAAACCACTTAGAAATTCAACTATAATCACTTAGCTTGATTACAGTCTGATTGTTTTACTTGGGCTCACAATCCAATCCAGTTGGTTTTGACCTTTGCTCACCAACCATAACTATACAATGATTATTTTTTTGGGCTAACGATCAATCTTGATTGCCTTTTACTTTGGCTTACCAATCAAATCATATAATGTCCAACTCAAGACTTGGACCAACCCAAGTTTTTCACCCTAAGAAACTTGAAATAAAGATAAAAAATTACAATAAACAAAATAAAAGTAAACTCTTTGAAGCTTGAGAGAAGAAAATCTGGGAGCTTGGTTTATAGGCTTGATTTTTTCTCTTTGAGTGCTTGAAAGAAGTAGGAATTGATCTTCAATGTGATGACCTGACTTCTCTCTGATTGAAGATATTGGAAGGACAAAGAAAACTCTAAGAAACATTCCTTCCTTTTCACTATTTGGCTCACACACTTGAAAAACTGAAAATCTACTTAGAAGCTTTCTCTTGTAGGTTCAAAAGTTACTTCTCTTGTCCCAAATGTTCTCTTAAGTATCTCTGAGATTTTTCACCATTACAAGTAAGCTAGGAGGACTTCTGAAAGTGATCTAGCCATTGAAAGACCAAAAATAGCCGTTGGAAGGCATGTAGAGTGAAAAAGCTATGAAACTAGAAACTAGTCATTATAGGCACTGGACTGGCTCAATTTTTAACTGGATCGGCTCAATCCAAACTAGGTCGACTCAGTTTTCAGCTGGATCGGCTCAGTCTCAGAGATCCTGAAATACGTGCTTCTATCTTTTGAGATTGGGACAGCTACTTTTTTGACTGGGTCGGTCTAGTTTTCACTAGGTCGGCTCAGTTGTAAACTAGGTCAGCTTAATCCCCTAGATCATGAAAAATTTTACTTTCTATCATTTTTGTTTTTTGCTTCCACTTAGACTAGGTTGATCTAGTCTAAGACTAGGTCGGTCTAGTTTACATGCCATGCATGCCAAAGATCGTTTGTGACCCTTTCTTCTCCAAATTTTTTTATAGGCTAGACTTGCCATTTTGTCTTGATTTAACCTTTTTTTCTAAGGTGTGTCAATTCTTGATTTTCTTCAAGAGCCTCTTGATTGGCGGTACTCTATTTGATTGATGAAATTTACTTAGAGCATTATGAATACTTGAAATATAAAACTACACAACCTCAAAATAATATTAATAACTTAACAAATTATACTCAAATGCTTTTGTTATCATCAAAATCAATCTGGAGATCAACATTCCCCTTATAAGGTAGTCATATATCAGTGTCTGGCTAGGGCTTGGTCTTCTCTGACTTCTCTGATCCCGTAGTTTGTTGAAAATTTTATTTTAAGATAATAAGTTGATACAACCATCCAAAGTGCATTTAAATCAGGTGGGCCAAGAGTAGCATTATAAGTAGAAGTTCTTACTAGCAGAAAATTAACTTATGCTTGGGACTGTCTTGGGTATCACCCTGCAACCATAGGTAAAGTAATTACTCCTTCAATTGGCATAGTGTTGCCGGTGAAGCCTACTAATAGGGCACTCATTGGTCCCAAGCGGCTATTAGGTATCAACATTTTTGAGAAAACATCATAAAATAAGACATCGGTAGAGCTTTTATTATCAATAAGAATACGGCATACATCATAATCAGCAATATTTAAGAAAACTTTAACTGCATCATTATGTAAAAATTGAATCCCTTGTGCATCTTGTTCAGTGAAGGAAACGGGTTCTTCAGTCCTTTGTCATTTAGCTTGCTCTCCCAATCCACTAGCTTCCCCCCACCAAAGTTCCTCAAAGATAGTATTGATGATCCCAATAGGTGGCCAATCCCCCTGCTACTCCTCCCTCCTTGGTGGCTCTGGTGGCGCGGTGCTCTCGACCAACGTCGTAAAATTTAGCTAAGTCAGCCTCGCCTGTTGAGCTCCTCGATCTCGTCTTAGAGCTAAATAGATTCCTCAGTATCGTGACCGTAGTCACGATGGTAGAGGTAGTACTTGTTTGGGTTTCACTTGTCAGGATGAGATCGCATCTTATCCGACCTCGATAGCTGCTCCTTGATCTCCATCAGCACTTGAGTCTTTGGAGCATTAAAGAGAGTGTAGTTATGGAACCTTCTAAGGGGAGAGTTTTACCGTGCCTTTCTATCAGAGCTTCTTTGTCGATGAGCTGGGGAAGGAGTTCAGGGTCATTTGCTCTCTAGAGGAGTTTTGGAGTGCGGTCGAGCTTCACTCGACCTTTCTTCAGCTATGGACTTGCTAGATTCTCCCCCAAGCTGCACTCCCATGGCTTCATCATCTTTGGCTTTAAAAGCCTCTTCTGCTTGAGCATAACCATCAGCCCGGGCCAACATATCAGCAAAATTCTTAGGGTATTTTTTTGTTAGGGAGAATAGAAGATTATTCTTTTGAAGACCGTCCTTTAGTACAGCTATAGCTATGGGCTGATCTAAATTTTGGACCTCCAATGCAGCAGTATTGAAGTAACTGACATAAGCTCAGATGGACTCTCCTTCCTTCTATTTTATGTTGACGAGAGAGTCCGAACCTTGCCTTGGATGTCAGCTGCTGATAAAATGAGCTATAAATTGATAGCTCATTTAGTCGAAAGAAAAGATCATACTTAGCTTAAGAGCCGAGTACTAGTTCCTTGCTGCTTCTTTAAGAGTAGATGGAAAAGCCTGGCATAGAATGGCATCTGGTGCACCATGGAGTAGCATCATCATCTAGAAGGCCTCAAGATAGTTGATCGGATCAGTGGTTCTATCGCAGCTCTCAAATTAAGAAAGTTTAAAGTTCAGTAGGATGGGCTCCTACATAATTTACTGAGAAAAAGGAGGATCAGTGCAGATATCATCATCGTGAGCTGAAGGAGCTTGGTGGAGTTCATCAATCTGCCAGTTCATCTCTTGAAGCTTTTGATCAAGAAGATCCTCTCGATCATGAATCTTAAGAGTCTTCTGATAGAACGAAGGTAGGGATCCTCTGGGGGTTGAGTCATGATTAGAGTAGGAGCTCTCAGCCCTCTATTTCTCCTTAATAGGGATTATCGAACGGCTTGCCTAGGTGGGCCTCCCTGGCATCGGATTTGGACATTCTAGTGAAGTTCCCTTCCATTGAATTAATATCGGAGGCTGTTGCATGGCCTGCACTGCTTCTGTGAGGCATTTAACCTACTGGATTAGTAGATTGAACTACTCCACATCCACCATAGCTGGAGGTGGAGGAGCCTGGGGTGTTAGGGAAGAAGTTGGAGTAGGCAGATTTGGGTGATATCTAACCATAAAGGCGGTAGATCACCTGGTTGATAACTTTCTGGGTGGCATCTTACAGGGCTGATCGGAGAAGAAGAGCTTGAAGTAGAAAATGAATTATGCTGAGCACTCCTTTAAGAACAAGG
This sequence comes from Cocos nucifera, assembly GCA_006176705.1. Classification (NCBI taxonomy): domain Eukaryota; kingdom Viridiplantae; phylum Streptophyta; class Magnoliopsida; order Arecales; family Arecaceae; genus Cocos; species Cocos nucifera. The sequence continues at coordinate 236,952 of QRFJ01000871.1, forward strand.
GATCAGAGCGAGGAGTCCTTCCTCTAGTGCCAATTCTGTTGGTGCAGAATATGGTTGATGTCGAATTGAGTTGGAGTTGGAGAGATCGAGGTCGCCGTCGGGGATCTGCAAAATAAGCCCTAACCAAAGTCGTGATAGCTCTGACAAGATCCTTCGATGATCAAGTCAGCTCTTCTGACCAACAAAAATGGAGTGCTCAGAGAATTTTTGCAGAGTTCCTGGGAGGATATGAGAGCTTAGAAAGAAACGTATCTAGAAGATCCCTTATATAGGCAGAGCTCGTAACAAACTGATGGTGGCAGCCATAACAATCTGGTAGTGGACCTCTCAGGACCACGTGAAGTTTGTTATGAAGGGTGGCATCTATTGTTGTGACGTGCTAGTCTGTTGAAAATTTAAAGTTTGGGTGAAATTGTTATACTAGTGAGGAAGCTAAGATAGTGAAGAACTTTAAGTCCCAATGATTCTAGAGGGGTTCAAACTTCTTTAAGGTCGTCTACAGGGCCACGGCTATGCATCGAGCTAGAAGTCAATCTTGTATAGATGATGAAATCCATCCACTGTTCAAGCGCACTCAATTATTGTTCAGGATGCAAGGTGGCTAGCTTGACCACTGACCTGAGTTTGACTAAAAGGAGATCGATTGGAAGGAGCCTGGTTGGCGACTAGATAGAGTTCGTTCGGAAGAAGATCAACTTGGAGATTTGATGGACTTCAATCGGCTATCGGAAGGAGTTCATTTGGTAGCTAGGATAGGTGGGCACAATCAGAGCATTCTAGTGAGTCTCAACTACTTCTTTAAGGTTTGGTTGTCTTCAAGGTCATTTGCAACTGGATAACTATTCTGAATTGAAGGTTGACAAGTATGGTAGATTCCTTGACTCAGAATCACAGCCAGGCTCTTTAGGGAGGAGTTTAGACTTAATTTGATGATGAAGTCCTTTCGTTAACCCTAGCCTGCACACTCGAGATCCTAAACATGATAAAGCCAAGTCCTGCCACCCTCAATAAGGTATAGAAGTTCATCCAGAGGGGGGGATTCCACCAGTCTATAATTCTTGCCGTGAAGCTCAATCTATGAAGGTGAGATCTGGCTTGGAGGATATTTGATTGGAGAGAAATTCGATCAGTTTCTAGATTGGCTAGGCTAGACTACCTAGGGAGTGAACATTTAGCATTTCAGCTGCTTAGGTGATTACCTTCACTGTTTAAGTTCATCTAACAGGAGTTCGACTGGAGAGGGTTAACTGCTTGTAGCGGAGGAATTCAGCCGCCTTCACAATTTATCACAGAATGAAGTCAAAATGATCGAGTTCTAATACTCAAGCCTTACTTAGGATAAGACACTAGATTGAACTTCTATAGGAGTGGGTTTATCCCTAATAAAATAAAATTTAAATCTAATTTAATTTCTAATTGAATTAGAAATTGGGTGCATACAAGTCCTAATTGAACAGGAACTTGTTCTCCCTTGCAATTGGCTCATTCAATAAATCAATTGGACTTGATCCAATCAAGTCCAAACCAAATTTAATTAAATAATATTTAATTAAATTTAATTTTAATCCTCTAGTTTAATCAAATTAAATTAATTAATAATCCAATTGCTAATCGATCCTCCTATAACACTTGCACTAGGTCAAACATCAATCGTATTGATTATTTGACCTAGAAACGATTCTAAATCATTGATCAACCATCCGATTAGATTGAGATCTTTTATGTGTGTGACCCCATAGGTTTGAACCTAAGTCGGTGGCATAGGAATAAATTCTGTATCAATTGAAGTGATCATCTAGTAATCATACCCGATAGTCGAATAGATCGAATGTGTAAAGCAACACTTTTAGAATTCATTTGGATATATTTTTCATATGATTCATCTCTTTGACCTTAATACTCATAGGATGACTCAGAGTTTAACTATCAACTCTAATTAGTTCAGCCATATTATATTTCAAAATACTAAATCCATCTCATGGATTATTCTGGTCAAGATTTTCATAAATTGAAATACAGTGATGCATTTTCTCCAAACCCTTAGAGTGGTCAATCCCATCTTGATCACACACCAACTTCACAAGTACTTGACTATGCCCAAAAATCTTCCATCATTGAATTAAAAATTTAGATAGTCCAGCACCAAAGCATAATGAGTTGCTTGCAAGCCACCATGGTGATCTCAGGTCTAAGGAATACTTATATCCATATCCCATCAGAGTAATTCTCGATAGTAGAATGCTTTAGAGTTGATCATATTCAGTGATGATGTATCCTTACATCTCATCTGTATGCCATACTAGTATCTTCATACTCCTTAGTTAAGAGGATAATCAACTGATATGGCATATAATGATCTATACTCGATAAACATTATTGTCCTAATTTACAACGTATCATTTGATCGTGAATAGTTTTAAGGACTAATTGATAAATTTTCTCTTTATTGAAATTAAATAGTCTTAAGAACTTCATCACAATAGAAGAAGTTCATTAGAAGATGTAGAATTTATGATGAAAAAGTTAGAATAATATTTTATTCAGTAATAAATCATTTATGTAACATCCTGAACTAACAAAATAGAGAATTAAAAGATTTATGTTCGTGTATGTATGGTATGATAATTATTTATGAAATATTTGAGCTATTTGAGCATAAATTATGACCATCTATCATTTTGAGTCTCGAAGTCTGGAAGCTAGTACCTATAAGGAGGGCTATATGAAATATAGATTTTCTTAAAATGAAAAGTTTTGATAATTGATCCTTAGGTATTGGTGAGTTGCAAAATAATTTTTAATGAATTGGAAAGATCCTTTAACGTATTCATTTTGAAGCAAGAAAGTTTTTAAAAATTCTAGATTTGGAAAATTTAAACTAGAACCCGAATTTTGGTATCTCATTCTTGTGGATTTTGATTTTTCTAGTATTTTTATTGAATCAAAATAAGAGGGTGTTTCTTATTTACATTTATGTTTTAAAGTTAATGGAAAGAAAAATAAATGTCTTATTGAGTAAAGCTGTGGGCAGAGTATGAAAAATAAAATTCCTAAAATCCTCGTATCCGAGCTGATCCGAATTAAAACCGAGCCGGCCTGAGTCTTAGGCAAAAGAAGTGAGTGTTTTATTTTTCTGAGGGAGCCAGCTTGATTTACGTTCGAGTTGACTCGGTTGATATTCAAGCTGATCCGATTTGGGGCCAAGCCAGCTCGATCAACAAAAAATTCTAGGAGCAGATTTAGTCGAGAATATTTTAAGTTGTGAATTTAAAAAAAAAATTATGAGATGACTTAGCAGTTTGGTTGTATAAATAAATAGCTGGAAAATCCTTCTGCCAACACCTCAGTAGATCAAAAATTAATGAAAATTTCTTGGTTTGTCACCTAGCAAGATTCTTCTCTAAACTATTCTTTTCCTAAGAGGTGTCTATCGATTCTGTTACTGTGGTTTGGGGTTCTAAAGTGAAATAGAGAGGAGAGAGAAGGGAAGAGAGCCGAGAAAGGTGCTTCTTTCAGTCTAAAATCAAGGAGAATTCAGCTAGGAAAATAGGGATGTGTTGATGTATTGAAGTGAAGAAAGAAAGTTCTAAAAGTAGAAAGGAAGAAATCTATTCTTGGCTAGCAGCGGTGTTTAATCAGTTGAGGAAAGGAAAAGAATTGGAAAAAGTGCTTGAGTAAGCTAATAAACCAGTGACTGTTGGAGGTGAGTGGTTTCCATCTAACCATGATGCTTTCAAAGTATTTTGTTATGTAAAAAGGTTTATTTGAAAAGCAAAGCAGTTTCTTAGTATTTCATAGTTTACATGTTTGTAAACAAACCTGGGAAGAAGTATGGTTTCTAAATAGCTTTTGCGAATTGCATACACAAGTAGTTGTGCATACAATTTTGATAGTATGGCTTTGCTAATTTTAAATGAGTAGTACGGTGATATCGATTGTGGTTCCATCTCTTGCATGGTTTACTTTGTTTATGTGCCATGGAGGCTCATTGATAATTGTGATATTTTGTGACTGCTCATATGAGAGTAGTGATCTATTATATGGTTAATCTCTTCATGGTTGGTTTCTACTTATGCGCCATAGGGCATAATGATGTTTGTGAGTATGGACAGGCCGCTCATAGGAATGATGAATCCTACGAGAGTGTGTTGTTCCGATATATATATATGTGTGTGTGTGAGATAGGCTGCTCTTCGGGATGGTGTACTTATGAGAGTGTGTTGTCCTTTAGGTGAATAAGATAGGCTACTCATAAGAAATCCTATGAGAGTATGTTATTCTCAGTAAATGCTGTACTTATGGGAGTGTGTTGTCCTTCTGGTGAGAAGGCAGGCTGCTCATAAGAATCCTATGGGAATGTGTTGTCTTTTTGGTAATAAGATAGGCTGCCCATAGGATCGGCCCATATGGAAGTGTGTCGTCTGGTCAAAAATGGATGTAATTATGGTATGGTTTGCGTGCTAGTTGCTTCATGTGAGAGTGTATCATGGGGCTACTCATGTGTTGATGAAATTCTGGTATATGGATGAACTTATGGTATGTGTTAGGGATAAATCCACGCCTGCTGAAGTTTGGCTAAGCCTCCAACTCCAGTTTCATCTAGTTGCAGCTATAAAAACTGAACCTCAATCCGTGGGAGTATTCGAACTCTAAATCATTCTGAGATGGCCGACCTCCAACATTATAGTCAGATAATCCGACTGGCTGGAAAGATCGATTTTGGATTTGATAGGATGTTGCGGATTCCTTCTCTAGACGAACTTGAACAGTCAATGCTTCTGCCCAAGAGAACCGGCTAAGTTTTTGACTCCTGCACATCCTATTCGGCTGATCTCTTTTCAGTAAACTGCGCGGCTCCATCTAGCAGTCAAACTTCTTCCAGACTCCTCCAACAATCGAACTCCTTTCAGACTCCTCCAGCAGTTGAGTTCCTCCATTAGGCAAATTCTCCTTCGGATTTCTCCTCTAGTAGAGCTGTGAACAGATCCCTCCAGTAGACCTACTTCCTGATTCCTCTAGTGGATCCGCTCTCAGACATCTCCGATAGACTTCCTTCAAGATTTCTCAGGTCGTAGAGCTTCTGAACCCCTTCCGATCAAACATCCAATAGTCACCCAAAAAGGTCTCCTCACCTACACGAATCTGGCCCTGTACACGGCTTTAACCAACCCACATACAGACTACTTTAGAGGAGTCCAAAATCCTCAAGAATTGATATAGCTCAAAAGTCATCACCAACCGACGTCTACTCCAAACTTCAACTATTAGATCCCAAAGGATTTGCACGTTGTGACAACAAACATTACTTTCTATAACAAACCCCATGTGGCCCCGAACGATCTACTACCACGTAGTTGCAGCTGTCACTATCAGTTTATTACAGGCTCCAAGCTATAAAAGGGATCCTCTAGATACGTTTTCTCTAAGCTTTCTCCTCTCTCTTGATACTCTGCAACTTTCTCTATTGAGTACTCCATTTTTATTAGCCGAAAGAGTTGACTTTATCATCGGAGTGTCTTATCGGAGCCACCTCCCAGGCTTTGGACAAGACTTATTTTGCAGGTCACTAGTGACGACCTCGTCTTCTCCGACTCCAGCGCTTCTCCAATGACGATCATATTTTAAACCAATAGGATTGGCGCTAGAGGAAGGGCCGCCTCTGCCTTCTAGGGTTTTCTTGTTCTTAAAGGAGTGCTCAACAGAGATCTCTACTTCTTCTTCAAAGTTGTCTTTCTCGAAAAAGATGCCTCCTAGGAAAGCTTCTACCCGATGGTCGACGGCCTTCGTGGCTAGATCCCATCTAGATCTGCCTGCCCCGGTTTCATCCTCGACAACTCAAGCTCCACCTGCAGCAATGGTGGATGCGGAGTAGTTCAATCTACTAGTCCAGTAGGTTTGCGGCCTCATAAAAGCAGTGCAGACCATGCAGCAGCCTTCGATGCCAATTCGATCAGAGCTAGATTTTTTGGAGTCCCATGATTCGGTCTGGGGATGGCCGACTCAGGCTAGCCGATCGCGACCTCCGAAAAGAGAAAGTAGAGAGCCGAGAGCCCCTACTCTGATTATGACACTACCCCTATGGGTACTTTGCCCCCATTCAATCAGAAGACCTTGGAGATCCACGATCGAGAGGATCTCCTAGATCAAAAATTATAAGAGATGAATCGATGGATTGAGAAACTCTGCCATGCTCCCCCCTTTCATGGTAATGATATCTGTACTGACCCTTCTATCTCTCTCTGCATTATGCAGGAACCTATCCCGTCCAACTTCAAGCTTCCTTAATTCAAAAGCTACGATAGGACTACCAATCTGATCGACCACCTGGAGACCTTCCAGACAATGATGTTGCTCCATGGTGTGCCAGACGCCATTCTGTGTCGGACTTTCCCATCCATCTTGAAACGAGTAGCCAGAAATTGGTATTTGACCCTTAAGCCAGGCACCATCTTTTTCTTTGATCAATTGAGCCATCAGTTTGTGGCTCATTTTATCAGCAGTCGATGTCCTAGGTAAGGTTCGAAATCTCTCATCAACATCAAGCAGCAAGAGGGAGAATCCATCCGAGCTTATGTCAATCGATTTAATGCTGCTATGCTGGAGGTCCAAAATCTGGATCAATCTATTATGATGGCCGCATTAAAGGGTGGCCTTTAGAAGAACAATCTACTATTCTTCCTAGAGAAGAAGTACCCCAGGGATTTTGTCGATATACTAGCTCGAGTCGAAGGGTATGCCTGAGCAGGGCAACGTCCAAAGCTAGCTAAAGCATAGGTCGATTTTCTAGTCATAAAAGCTCCATCTGCGTACAATGCTATTCTCAACTGATCTGGTTTGAATGTGCATCGAGCTGTAGTGTCAACTTATTATCTAAAGGTGAAGTTTCCAACGAGCTACAAAATCAAAGAGATCAGAGGAGACCAGGCATTGGTAAGGCACTATTACTCCATTGCTCTACAGAAAAACATCCAGCCCAACTTTTGTCCTGTTGATGGGCTGGATGTCTACAATGACCTTATGGAGGGATAAGGCAAGCCTATGGAAGACCTCATTTCCATCCCGTTGAATGATGGAAATATGGAGCATACTGTATAGATCGGCTCCAACTTGGGAGATGAGGTTTGGGAGCAACTCATTACCTTCCTTCAGAGGAACGCAGACATTTTTGCCTGGGTCCCAACGGATATGCTAGGAATTGATGTTGAGGTTATAGAACATCAACTACCGCTGATCCTAAGTGTCGTCCAATAAAAGAGAAGATGCACAGCCATGCTCTGGAGAGGCAAAAAGCGATTGCAGAAGAAGTCGACAAGCTCCTTAAGGCTGGATTCATCTAGGAAGTTAACTATCCAAACTGGATCTTAAACATGATACTCATCAAAAAGGCAAATGGCAAGTGGAGGATGTGTATAGACTTCAAAAGGTTGAATAAAGGCTGCCCAAAAGATAGCTACCTCCTACCTAGGATTGATCAACTGGTGGATGCAACCTCGGGCCATGAGCTCCTCACCTTCATGGATGCCTTTTCTAGCTACAATCAAATCCGAATGGCACAGAGGATGAGGAGAAAACTGCTTTTGTCATTGACCGTGGTCTTTACTGTTATAGGGTTATGCCTTTCGAACTCAAGAATGTAGGGACCACATACCAGCACTTGGTTAATAAAATCTTTAGGGAGCAGATCGATCAAAACATGAAAGTATATATAGATGACATGCTCGTCAAGAGCCGATCCTCAACAAACCACATTGTCGATCTCGAAGAGATCTTTAGTGCACTTAAGAAGTACAAGATAAAGCTGAACTCAACCAAGTAAGCCTTCGATGTGACCTCAGGGAGGTTTTTGGGATTTATGATATCGAGGCATGGGATTGAAGTGAATCCAGAGAAAATTTGGGCTATTTAGGAGATGACTGTTTCAAAAATAATTAAAGAAGTTCAGCATCTGATTGAAAAAATGGCATCCCTAAACCGCTTCATCTTGAGATCAGTCGAGCGATGCATGCTTTTCTTTCAAGTTCTTAAGCAACCAAAGAACTTCTGCTGGATGATGGAATGCCAATGGACATTCGAGGAGCTCAAAAACTACCTTAGCTCATCCCCACTACTGGCAAAGCCTGAGCTCGGAGAAGAATTGTTCTTGTACCTAGCAGTCTCTTTGGTAGTCCTGGCAGCAGTCCTGGTCAAGGAGGCGAAAGCGCAGTGGTCGGTCTACTACATAAGCTGGGTCATGAGGGATGTAGAGATCAGGTACTCTAAATTACAAAAATTGGCTTACTCTCTTCTAATTGCCATCAGGAGACTCCGATCTTATTTTCGGGGGCACACCATAACTGTCCTCATGGATCAACCAATTAAAGCAGTCCTTCATCGAACGGATGCCTCTGAAAAAATCACAAAATAGGCAATCGAGCTTACAAAATTTAACATCAACTATCGACCTCGTTCATCGATCAAAGCCCAGATATTAGTAGATTTTATAGTAGAATGCACCATTTTGAATGAAGTCGAGCTTGAATAGGATGAAACCAGCATTCCATGGTTGTAACCGAGCCCTCTCAAAGAGAATGCCAACCTTTCCAAAGGTTTTTGAGCCCTATACGTGGATGGTTTATCCAACGCTGCTGGAGCAGGCACGGGATTGGTCTTAGTTAACCCCAAGAGAGTCGTCACCAAATATGCGCTATGCTTCGAATTTTCTGCAACTAATAATGGGATCGAATATGAAGCTCTGATTGCTAGGTTAAAAATAATAAAAGAGTTAGAAGTAGATCGGCTCCAAGTCTGCATTGATTTTCAACTGGTGGTCGGACAAGTTAGCGGCAACTACGAAGCTTGGAAGGAAAGCATGATGAAATATCTTGGAAAAGTAAGAAACTTGACTTCGACCTTCCACAGTTTTAGCATTTAACAGGTTCCGAGGGTAGAAAATACAAGAGCTGATCTTCTCTCTAAATTGGCCATTTTAGCCCCAGCCGAACTCTCCAAAGAAGGATTTTTTAAAATTCTAAAGTGCCCAAGCTCAGAGGAGTCGCAGCCTGTTATGCAAGTTGAGCATGAGCCGAGCTGGATCGATCCACTAGTTGCCAACCTTAAGGATGGAGCTCTTCCTCATGATCCGAAAGAAGCTCAAAAACTCAGGAATCAAGCTTCTCGGTATATTCTGTATGAAAGCAAGCTGTATAAAAGGTCGTATTCTCTATTGCTTTTGAGATGTTTCGACATTCGGAGACCAACTTCGTATTATGAAAAGTGCATGAGAAAATTTGCGGAAGTCATATAGGAGCCAGATTTTCATCACAAAGGCTACTTCGGAAGGGGTACTATTGGCCGACCTTGTACCATGACTCTATAGAGTATGTTAAGAAATATGACCGTTGTCAGAGAAATACAAATATACAAAGACAGTCGATCTCCGAGCTTACTCCACTAAGTGCACTTTGGCCATTCGTGCAGTGGGGAATGGATATACTTGGCCTCTTTTTAATGGCATCCGAATAATAAAAGTTCCTCCTGATTGCAATCGACTACTTCACCAAATAGGTCGAGGCCGAATCATTAGCAAAAATTATTGAGGTCAAGATACAGGACTTCATCTGAAAGTCAATCATCTATCGATTTAGTCTGCCCTAAACTCTCATAATAGATAATGGGCGATAGTTTGCTGGAGTAAGATTCACTGAGTTCTACTAAAATCTAAACATCTTTCATCACTTCACGTCAGTGGCCCATCTGCAGACAAATGAAGCAGAGATGACCAACAGAATTTTACTATAGGACATCAAGGCAAGGCTTGAAAGAGCAAGGAGGACTTGGGCGGATGAACTCTACCATGTCCTCTGGGCGTACCAAACTATTCAAAGACTATCGACTGGGGAAACACCATTCATCTTAGCCTTTGGAATAGAGGCAGTCATCCCAATCGAGCTTAAACTTCCATCAGGATGGGTCGTGGCCTTCAATAAGCAGCGTAACTCACAAGACCTAAGAGTCAATCTTGATCTACTAGAGAAAAAAAGAGAAGTTCCAAGTTCGGATGGCAGTCTACAGATGAAGAGTAGCCAGATACTATAACTCTAGAGTAGAAAGCAAAGCATTCAGGGTGGGGAACTTGGTGCTCTGATGAGCATCCATTTTGCAACCTTAAGATCAAGAAAAGCTCGCCCAAAATTGGCAAGGTTCATATAAAGTAGATGAGGTCATCCAGCCCAAAACTTATCGTTTGAAGAAGTTCGAAGGAATGACACTCTCGCGGCCTTGAAATTCAGAAAACTTAAGAATGTACTACCAATAACTTTTCTTCAATAAAACTTTTCTATTTTAACATCATTACTTCTTGGTGCAAAAATTGTGTAATGACTAATAACTCTCTAAAGCAACATAATTCCGTTAGGAACAGAAGGAGAACCTCGTCCTAACGTGCGCAAGGTCGAAGGCCTCATTGAACTAAGACAAGATGAGGGGAGAAGCCCTACCAATGGCCCTAATGTGCCCCTACAGCTCGTTAGGAAGAGAAAGAGAACCTCATCCTAATATGAGCAAAGTCGAAGGCCTCATTGAACTAAGACAAGATGAGGGGAGAGGCCCTACCAACAGTCCTAATATGCCCATATAGCCTATTAGAAACAGGAGGAGAACCTCATCCTAACGTGAGCAAAGTCGAAGGCCTCATTGAACTAAGGCTAGATGATGGGAGAGGCCCTACCAATGGCCCTAATGTGCTCCTACAGTCTATTAGGAATAGGAGGAGAACCTCATCCTAACATGAGCAAAGTCGAAAGCCTCGTTGAACTAAGATGAGATGAGGGGAGAGGCCCTACAACAGTCCTAATATGCTCCTACAGCCTGCTAGAAATAGGAGGAGAACCTCATCCTAACGTGAGCGAAGTCGAAGGCCTCATTAAAGCAAAACAAGATGAGGGGAGAGATCCCGCCGATGGATCTGACAAACCTCTACGATCGCACAAAGGGTGGAAGGTTGAGGCCTCGCTAATTAAAAACAAGAAAGAGTTCAAGGCCCTACTAATGACTGTCGTGCACATCCCCCCATGGCCACTCCAAAAGCCAAAGGTAAAACCCCAACCTGATCCACGGAATGGACCTCTTGCCCGACATCTATGACAACCATCTCATTAGAAACAAAGAAAAAAATGAGGCACCTAGAATCGCATCTACAAGAGATGACAGCAAAAAAAGAGAGAGAGAGAGAGAGAGATACCATTTCATCATGAAGTTGTGTTCATTACAAAATAAAAGTTGATAAGATCGATTACACAGTGGGCATACTTCAAGCAAAATGAAGGTCGGCAACGACCAACTGTGCGAAAGAACAAATGCATTACAAATGGAATAAAGATCGATGAAATCGATTACATAAAAAAAAGATAGGAGGTGAAGTCCTAAGGTGGCCCGAGCTCTTCAGACTTCGGGCTATCGGCTCTAGCCATCACCAAAGCTTCCTTCAGTCTGAAGATCTCCTCCTTGAGCTCCTTCTTCTTATATAGGTCGTCGATATACATTCTGTTGGCATACTCAAATTTGGTCTCGAGTTCTCGCCACTACTTCCTCAGAACTTTGGATTTAGCTTCGACGTCCATGACGGCTCGATGCTCATAGGTCAATTGAAGCTTCAGCTACTGAACTTCAGCTTTCTCCACCTCGACAGTCTTCGAGAGCTCACCAATGGTCCTCCTCAAAGAGGTGAGCTTCTTAGATTCGCCACTCGATCCAACCTGCTGAATGCTATAAAACTTCCTCCGAAAATAGGTCACCTCATCCCTAGCAACCTTCAGCTCATGTTCAAGCCTGGACATCTTCCCTGCCCAGGTCGCCCGATAACTATTGTGCTAGTCCTCAGCATCCTGCAGCTGCTTTTAAAGCTAGGAGAACTCTTTCGACCAATCCCAGTTATGTTGGGCTTCATCGGTGGACCACAACGAACTTCCTTCCAAGAGACGGATCTTTTCTTTTGTCTTCTTAAGATCAACTTCAAGAGAGCCGATCTTCGCTGTGAGTGCCTAAGACTTGTCGCTCGCATTCTTCCGGAGTTCAGCAAGCTCCTCAAAATTTCCTTTTCGAATGTAGAAGCTCACAAAATCCTTCATATGTATGCTTCAGAGGCGAGTGACTTCTTTAATCACTTCCGAAGCATTCTTCCGAGAGGCCTCAACTTCTTTAATCACTTCTTCAACTTTTTTCTTAAATGGTGAACTTCCTTCTTCAAACCTCTTATCAAAGGCTTGAACGAAACTCCCTAAGGTAAGGGGTCGGTGTCAACCGGAGAAAGAGGATCGTGGTCCTGGTTATCGGAGGCATTCTAAATCACATGCAGCACAGTGTAAAGAAAAAGAGGGATTTGCTTTCATTACTTTAAATATTCTTGGTACATCAAAAAAAAAAGAAAGAAAAGTATATAAATGTCAAAAGTTTAGACCTCATGTGGCTCGCTCACTAGAGAGGTTGGAACATTCTCGACCGCCTCTGGCTCTCGAGCAGGCTCGGATGCTGCACCTGCAGATTCTGGAACTTCTAGAGCAGCTTCGATGGCATGGACAGTGGGGTTAACCTCGACATCAGCGTGCGAAGGGCCAACTCTATTTTTTGGTTCCTCTATGAGGAGATCCAGATCGATGTTGAGAAAGTTCTCGACGATCCATCCCAAGCAGATCTGGAACCCCTCCAAGAAAGATTCCTTGGCGAAGTGTATTTTGATGCCCTCCATATCTTTGGAGGACTTGCAGTCTTGCACGACCCTCTCCATGGCAGCGTTGACCTCCTCCTATGCCTTCCTTTTTTTCCTTCTTCTCTAGAGCTAGCTCAGCCCTCAGCTTCGCCATCTCTTCACACTCCTCTCTCAACTCCTTTGGAAGGTGTTCAACCTCAGATGAGTGGGTTTCCGAGGCAACCTTTAGAATGTCGACCTCAGCTCGAGCCTCCTTGACTTCCGTGTGGGCTTCCTCGAGGGCCATGGAAGCTTTGATCCATCTCTAGTTCGCCACCTTGGAGTGGGCAAAAAGATAGTGCCCCAACTGCAAAATAAAAAGTGAGTCAGAATTCTAAAAGATCCCAACTTTAAAGTCCGAAGGGCATGAAGTCAACATCAAAAGAAGCTATCTACCTCTAGGAAGGCAGTGAAGGACTCGTCGAATCTCTCAATTCGTCCTTCTGGCACATCCTCTCTACAATATGGGGAAGGATGCTCCCCTCCATCAGCGACAGGACGACCTCTTGATCGTCCAGAGAATCCTGCTCTTGGCTAAGGTCCTCTCCCTTGAAGCTCTTAACCTTCCGTCCGACCTTTTTGCTGACAGCTTTCTTTTTCTTCCTCTCGACGACTTTCCCTTGCTGAACAGGAGCAGAAGGGGCAGCCTCATCAGGAAAGATTAGGCTCGGTGCGGCAACGATGGGCTTGAGGGCCAACATGGTTTGAATTGACACAACCTGGCTTGACTCTCCAGTTCGAGCCTTCTTTCATGGTTCACCGAAAGGACCATCCTTCCTCTTAAGGGTCTTGATTCTTTACGCCAGACAGTTCCATTCCTCTAGAGTCATTTTTGCAAAGGAGATAAAGTTAGAAGGTCAGTAGAAAGAACACCACCCAACTGACTGAATATGAAGAACTTTCTATTAGGTTAAGAGGACTGAGACCAAAATTGAACAAGATCTGCTCGTCGAAAATGTTAGTGATCGGTGGAGCGTTAAAGGACTTCAGCTTATCAGCCAAACTTCAATCTTCATTTTCTAGCCTGGGGGCTCGGTAGATCGATTCTCTTATCTCGCCCCATGGAGGAAGTCCTAACCCTAAGAAGGGATGGTAGATGAAAAGGAATTTCTCCTTCCAGCCATGAATAGAGGAAGGAGCACCTTTGAGCAGTCCCTTCTTACCGAATTGCGAAGATACATACCACTAGTCCTTCGTGGTTGGATGGCGTTTGAAGGTGAAGAAGTTGTAGAATAAGAAAATGGTAGGTCGAACGCCTACCATGGTGCACAAAGAGAGAAATCCTATGATGAATCTAAAGAAATTTGGTGCCATGGCAGTAAGAGAGATATTGAGAAATCTAAATAGGTCGACTATAAAAGGAAACAAGGATAACCTAAGCCCGGCCTAAAGGATTTCAACATATAGACGGGTTTGGCCAGGAGGGGGTGAGCAAACTCGATTGTCAAGCCCAGAAAGTTCAAGCTTGTATTCAGAAGGAATTCCAAACTGAATCCTAGCTAGGAAAAGGTCATCGGACCAAAGTCTATAGGAAATGGTTGCAGGCACAAAAGGATGGGCTGACCCCAAAGGTTCAGCCTCCTTAGGAGATGGACTCACCAAGGTTAAAGGGGTCGGGCTCTCAGAACATGTTGATCAGGATCCCTCGGTAGACATTTTGATCAAAGAAAAATCGAGGAATCATCCAAAAAATCAAAAAAAATAAGGTGTTTAAATTTCAACAAAAATAGAAAGAGCGAGAAAGCAAAGAGTACAGAAATAATCCAAAAAAGTGTTGGAGGGCTAACCTAAATCAGCTGGAGAGAATAAGGAGATAATGAATGTAACAAAAATCAAATGAGGATGTGCCTGAAACCAAGAAAAATGGAGGAAGAAGCTTGAACTCTCGCATGGGATGGAGAAGAAAATCAATGGAATGAGATGAGGATTTTAGAAGAAGTAAAGTCTCGGAGGAGGAGGATGGGTTTAAGTAGCCCCTGAAATTCCAAGATGGTTATGATTGTGGATTTCCTCTAGCTAATCTCTGATCGATGCATGTCCCACTCATCATAGCAGAAAGCTTTCAATGGGCAGATCCTTAATAGCACTATACTTCGAGCAGGCTTCTGGTGGGGAATTCGAAAAATGTCTTTTCAGGTCACCATGCATTTACGAAGCTTCGACGTTAGTCCGGTAAAAGCCAAAACTCCCCATCCAGTCCAAACATGGAAAATTCAACAAGATTGAAAAATCCTTCAAACTTCAACGGTCTCCATTTTACTTCCATCCTTCAAACTTCAAACTCAGAAGTAGGGAGACTAGTGTTGGGGATAAATCCATGCCTGCTGAAGTTTAGCTAAGACTCCAACTCCAGTTTCGTCTAATTATAGCTATAAAAACTGAACCTCAATCTACGGGAGTATTCGAACTCTGAATCATTATGAGATGACCGACCTCCAACATTGCAGTCAGATAATCCGACCGGTTGGAAAGATCGATTTTGGACTCGATAGGGCATTGTGGATTCCTTCTCAAACGAACTTGAATAGTCAATGCTTCTGCCCCAGAGAACCAACTAAATCCCTGGCTCCTACGCAACCTATTCGATCGATCTCCTTCTAGTAACCTGCGTGGCTCCGTCCAGTAGCCGAACTTCTTTCGGACTCCTCTAGCAGCCAAACTCCTTCCGAACTCCTCCAGCAGTTGGGTTCCTCCATCAGATGAATTCTTCTTTAGATTTCTCCTCCAGTAGAGCTGCACACAGATCCCTTTAGTAGACCTACTTTTTATTTCCTCGATGGATCCGCTCTCAAACATCTTCGATAGACTTTCTTCAAGATTTCTTAGATCATAGAGCTTTTGAATCCCTTTTGGTTGAACTTCCAACAGTCACCTAGAAGGGTCTCCTCGCCTACACGAATTTGGCTTCATACACGGCATGAACCAACCCACATACAGACTACTTTAGAGGAGTCTGAACTCCTCTAGAATTGATATAGCACAAAGGTCATCACCAACCAATGTCTACTCCTCCGAACTTCAATTATTAAATCCCAATGGATTTGCACATCGTGACAACAGACACTATTCTCCATAACAAACCCCACATGGCCCCGAATGATCCACTACCAAGCGGTTACAGCTGTGACTATCAGTTTGTTACAGGCTCTAGGCTATAAAAGGAATCCTTCAGATACGTTTTCTTTAAGCTTTCTCCTCTCTTTCGATACTCTGCAACTTTCTCTACTGAGTACCTCATTTCTGTTGGTCGAAAGAGCTGACTTGATCATCGGAGGATCTTTCCGGAGCTACCCCTCTAGGCTCTGGATGAGACTTATTTTGCAGGTCACTGGTGGCGACCTCATCTTCTCTGACTCCAGCACTTCTTCGGTGACGATCAGATTTCACACCAACAGTATGATTACCTATATGTGATTGGGATACAAGTACTCATTCAAGCTCTTATGAAAATATATTACTGTGGTATCATTAGCGGTTAGCAAATTAAGTATTACTATGGTGTGGTTAAAGATAAACAATTTGGTTTATGTTTTAAAAGTATCTTTTATGTGAAAGCTATTTGTATGAAATTGTAAATGTTTGAAAGCTTGTTATCAGCATATTGTGCATAGTATTATGATGATTATAGCATATGGCTATTTGCTTTCTATTGTTAGATGAAATTACACTTACTGAGACTTTCCTAAGTCTCACCCCTCTTTCTCTCTCATTGCAGTTTTTGAAGTAGCTATTTTTGGAGGTATGTTTCAGCAGGTGTATCAGTATCTCTAGTAAAAGATCTGTTTTGGTGATAATGACTTATAAAAGTAATATAATTTTAAATATATTATGTAGTTGAGATGGTTAAACTGGAAACTAGTATATGTGTTGTGTATTAGTTTGTTTTATAAAGGTATGTATTAAAAAGGATGATTAATGACTAGAATGTATGTATGAAGTATGGTGTTGTTATTGAAACTCTGAGTTTGTTTATGTGATTTGATAAGTTATGAGTGGAGATGATGGTCATTAGCAAATCAGGAGAATTTTATTGAGATGCTTGTAATGAAAGTGAATGGATAGTTCAGCTAAATTAAAAGCAATTTATTATATGATGTTATAATTTAGTTTAGCCATAGTTCAGAAATCTCCTTAACTTTTACATAAGGATGGGATGTGGCACCGTCACCTAGAATTCATGGGTGGGGTGTTACATGTTTGGTGTCAGAGCAAAGGTTTGTAATTAATAGAGATGAATAAGGATTTATGATCAGTAAAGATGAGCCAAGGTTGGGAGCAAAGGTTATGAACCAAGGTAAATGGTTTATTAAGATGAGCAAAACTTTAATTGATGATATGGGCAAAGTTTAATTGGGGATATGAGTAAAGTTTTATAATTAGTAGAAGTGAATGAAAGTTTATAAGTAGTGGGCATGAGAAAAAGGCTTATGCTTAATGAATATATGCAAAGGATTACAATCAGTAAGGATGGACTTATGTATGTCATAATTAGATTGCTTGGATTGTTAGCAAATAGTATAAAGATGGTTAAGTGGTCTTGGAGATGATCCGATTGATTAATAAGCTGAATCAATATCTTGGGAAAGGTAGCTTCTTAGATGAAAATCAAAGAGAAATTCTTATGTAAAATAGCCTAAGAAGTAAATCTCAAATGGAATGGTAGTCTGTTAAGGTGAGTGGTTTTCCTATCTAGCTTTGGTATTTTTTTTATGGTATTTTGTTATGAAAATGATTTACCTTGGAAAGTAGCTAACCTTGATTCTCTTCAGCCTATATATGTGAATTTATGCAAATATGAAAGCAGGGATTGAAATTATTGACTTTTATTATTCAGTTTTTGGTATTTCAACTTGTTTGGTAATTTTGGAAAAGGTTATCCATAAGAGTGATCAATCTATCGGATATATCTTATCCTCATATTGCATGAGCATTTGCATGGCATGAGCTGGCACCTCCATAGTTTATATTTGGAATACCCGGTAGGGCTTGGCAGTGTATCAGAATGTCCGGTGAGGCTCATTTACATCATTTGGCATCATAACATTCTACGTATCGACTATCCTAGAAGGGGTACTTCAGGATGCAGCTGATAGTAGCTGGAAAAGAAACATTTATTGGCATGACATGATTTGTTATGTGGCTTTATCTTTGTGGGGCATACTCTAGTTTTGAGAAACTTAAAAAGAGAGTTCATATATTTTTGTTTTTATTGTTATGGTGAATACTTAAGGTAAGATTCATCATGGTGAAAAATTTTGAGACGGGGGTTGAAAGTATTCCTAAGAGGGATTCTATCAAAAACATAAGTTGATTGAGTGATGAATATCTAGTAATGTCATAATTGAAACCTAAAAGATTCTTGAAGTGGAAAGTGCAAATTTTGAGGATGAAATTTATTTTAAGAGGGGAGAAAATATAATATCCCAAACTAGCAAAATAGAGAATTAAAAGATTTATATTTGTGTATGTGTGGCATGATAATTATTTATGGAATATTTGAGCTATTTGAGCACAAATTGCGACCATTTGTCATTTTGAGTCCTAAAAATTTTCAGTCTGTAAGCTAGCACCTATAAGGAGGGCTATATAAAATATAGATTTTTTTGAAATAAAAAATCATGGTACTTGATCCTTAGGTGTTGGTGAGATGCAAAATAATTTTTAATGAATTGGGGAGATCCTTTGACCTATTCGTTCTGAAGCAAGAAAGTTTTAAAAAGTTTCAGATTTGAAAATTTTAAATTAGAACCCAAATTTTGGTATCTCATTCTTGAGGATTTTAATTTTTTTGATATTTTTATTGAATCCAAATAGGGGAATGTTTCTTATTTACATTTATATTTTAAAGTTAATAGACATTAACTTAAAAAAAAGAAATGTACATAAGAGCAGTATTGAGTAAAGCTGTGAGCAGAGTATGAAAAATTGAAATCTAGCCAGCTCGAGTTTCACGGAAAATAAGTGAGTGTTCTATTTTTTTAAGAGAGCTAGCTTGATTTGTGTTTGAGCTGATCTAATTTGGGGCCAAGTCAGCTCGGTCAATGAAAAATTCTGGGAGTAGGTTTAGCCAAGAATGTTTTAAGTTGTGAATTTAAAATAATTTTTCATGAGATGACTTAGCAGCTTGGTTGTATAAATAAATAGCTAGAAAATCCTTGTGCCAACACCTCAGTAGATAAAAAATTAATGGAAATTTTTTGGTTTGACACCTAGCAAGCTTCTTCTCTAAACTATTCTTTTCCTAAGAGGTGTCTATCGATTCTTTTGCTGTGGTTTAGGGTTCTGAAGTGAAACAAAGAGGAGAGAGAAGGGAAAAGAGCTGAGAAAGGTGCTTCTTTCAGTCTAAAATCAAGGAGAATTTAGCTAGGAAAATAGGAATGTGTTTATGTATTGAAGTGAAGAAAGAAAGTTCTGAAAGCAGAAAGGAAGAAATCTGTTCTTGGCTGGCAACAGTGTTTAATCAGTTGTAGAAAGAAAAATAATTGAAAAAAGTGCTTGAGTAAGCCAATAAACCAATGACTGTTGGAGGTGAGTGGTTTCCATCTAACCATGATGTTTTCAAAGTATTTTGTTATGTAAAAAGGTTTATTTGAAAAGCAAAGCAGTTTCTTAGTATTTCATAGTTTACATGTTTGTAAACAAACCTAGGAAGAAGTATGGTTTCTAAATAGCTTTTGTGAATTTTTGTGAATTACATACGCAAGTAGCTATGCATACAATTTTGATAGTATAGCTTTGCTAATTTTAAATGAGTAGTATAGTGATATCAATTATGATTCCATCTCTTGCATGGTTTACTTTGTTTATGTGCCATGGAGGCTCATTGATAATTGTGATATCTTGTGACTGCTCATATGAAAGTAGTGATCTCTTATATGGTTAATCTCTTCATGGTTGGTTTCTACTTATGCACCATGGGGCATAATGATGTTCGTGAGTATGGATAGGCCACTCATAGAAATGGTGAACCTTATGAGAGTGTGTTGTTCCAATATATATATGTATATATATGTGTGTGTGTGTGAGATAGGCTACTCTTAGGGATGGTGTACTTATGAGTGTGTTGTCCTTTTGGTGAACTAGGTAGGCTGCTCATAAGAAACCTTATGAAGTATGTTGTTCTTAGTAAATGCTGTACTTATAGGAGTGTGTTGTCCTTCTAGTGAGAAGGCAAGCTACTCATAAGAATCCTTTGGGAATGTGTTGTCCTTTTGGTAATAAGGCAGGTTGTGTTGGAAAATATACAGGATTTCATGCATGAATTTCAATACTTTTTGAAAATATAACACAGCGGAACATGTAGATTAAATCATTTAATCTATAAATGCATGTAATCTAATTACTAAATCCTACATCTAGGATCTAAAACATGTCATATTGCATTTTAAATCAAAACATAAAAGGTTTGGTATTAATCAAATCAATACCCTAGATCTAGAATGATTCTAGATCTAAAACCTAGATCGCATCTAGATGTAAGAAGAGATCAAATCTCTTATCTTGTGCGGGTTAAAAACTCCACGGTTGATTCATGTTGTTGCCTTTAGAGCTATACACGTGTCCGACCTCTATAGGTGATCCACACGAGGCTGCAACAAAATTGGAGGTTCGTCAAACGAAGATCCGCTTGAAGTGCTAGCTTCTTACAGATCCCTTTGGATGGTTAATCTAAAATTTATTATTTAGATCTCTTGAACATTCCAAGAGATGAAGAATAAGAGGAGGATTAAGAGAAAAATCCAACCTTTGGATCTCCCAAAAATTAGAAATTAAACACATTAGAAAAGGGTCTTAAGAGAAGACAATCTTCTCTTTCAGGACATCAATGACTGATGTCCTGAAAACATCCTTATGCTAGGACAATGGGAAGACCTTCTCCCCTAAGCTTTTTCGATATTTTCAGATCTCACACACTCTAATTTTTCTCATAGAAAATCATACAAAAATATAGAGAAGAAGAGTTCTCAAAGAAATCCTAAGAGAAGACATTCTTTTCTTTTTCTTCTCTCATCAGGACATGATCAGATCATGTCTAAAATTGATCTTCATGTCCCAACATCTTGGAGCATAGATCCCCATGCCCTCATCCTCTCTCTCTCTCAGATTTTTATCATATAAAAATAGCTTAAAAATAAAAAATAAATATTTTTTAAACAAAATCATAAGAGAAGACAATCTTCTCTCTTACCTTGTCTCTTTAAGATATCAACCTTTGATGTTATAATTGAATGCTCTTCTCCAAGATTTTTGATGCCCCAAAACCCCATTCCCTCAAGCTCATTCTCATCTATTTTTTGTGGAAAATTTTATAATTTTTGATGCTCAAAAATAATGGAAGGAGGCATCCCCTAACAACTCATGGAAGACTAGGTCAAACCTAGTCAAATAAGGACATAAAGGAGGAATTTGGGGGGCATCCAACTCTTGGATGCCTCCCCCTAAAAAATTGGCGTGAACCCCTTCTCATTCCATGTACAAAACTAGGAAATAAAGGGGCGACAAGAAAATAGAGGGCATGAGAATGTTGGCACAAGGGAGGGAGGGAGTTTGAGAGATCTTGGACTCTATGATATAGAGTTCAAATCACAACAACTTTCCTATATTTGACCAAGTCAAATATCATTTGAAATCTACTAGATATTGGGGCGCGAGATACCTTCTTTAAGTGAGGAATAATTCATGTTAACTTTTGGAATTAAAAGTGGGTTATGGGCTTTAAAGGTGGTGCAAGGAAGGAATGAGAGTCCCAGTACTGGGACTCTTTATGTTTGACTAAGTCAAAACTATTTTGAATCTAAATCAAAACTAAATTAAATCAGTTTAAATGCAACCTAATTGAGAGTGATCCTAATCTAATTAGGAGCTTAATTAAATTAGATTAAATCATATTTAATTTTTATTTAAATTTTAACTCAATTAGGAATTAGGTGCACTTAAATCCTAGTCCATCTGGAAATTATTTTTTTCTTATAATTGGCTTATCCAATAAATTAGTTAAACTTAATCTAATTAAGTTTAAATCAATTCTAACTAAATTTAATTTAATTAAACTTGATCTCAGCCTGATCACTCAATCAAATTAAGCTAATTAGCAATCCAATTGCTAATCGATTCTCCTGCAACACTTACATTAGGTCAAACATCAATCGCATTGAATATTTGACCTTAGAATGACTTTCAATCATCGATTAACCATCTGATTAAGTTACAATCTCTTATGTATGTGATCCTATAGGTTTGAACCTAAGCTGATAGCACAAAAATTAATTCTGTACTAGTTGAAGTAACCATCTAGCAATGGTTTTCGACGTCTAGATAGGTCGAATGTATGCAAAGCAACATTTTTAGAGCCTTGGTCCATGGTTACCATATAATTCATCTCTTTGATCAATAATGCTCAAGACGACTTCAAGTGCTCTATCAACACTCATACAAGTCATTTCTATTGTGTCTCAAAATTTTGCAAATCTCATGACTCCTCACGAGGATTACCTAGGCCTAGATTTTGCTAAATTAAAACACAATGAGTCATTCTCTTCCTAAAGTTAATCAGGAGTGGTCAATCCCATCTTGACTTACACACCAACTTTATAAGTACTTGATTGTATATAGAAATCTTTCAAACCTATATAAAAAATACAGGCAGTCTAGCACCAAAGTATGGTGAGTTGCTTGCAAGTCACTATGGTGATCTCAGGTTGGAGGAATACTTATACCTATTAGCCTTAGCTAGCTACTCTTGATAGTAGAGTGCTATATTGGTCATATTCAGTACAGATGTACTCCTATATCTCATCTGGTGTCATACCAGTGTCTCCACATCACTTGATTACGAGGACAACCAATGCATATGGCATACAACGACCTACCCTCGATAAGTTATTGTCCTTATTAATAACTCATCATTTGGTCATGAACAATTTAAGAACCATCCGATAAATCCTCTTTTATCGATTGATTGTAGTTCTAAGGACTTCATCATAATTTAGGAGTTTATTTAAGGAAGATAGAATTTTTATGATGAACCAGCCAAATAACTATTATTATTTGATAATTCATATACTAATTTTAATCATCTACCACTTAGATGATTGGCTTTGGGACACATTTTCCAACAACTCCTACTTGGACTAAAGCCAATAAGAATGATATCAAATATCCTATCTTCCACTTAAGTTCGTAGAACTCCTTTATTCTGCGGCCTTAGCAAATGGGTCAGTTAAGTTTTTTTTTTTCATTAGTCTTCCAAAGATCGACGTCATCCTGATCTAAAATCAAAGATGATAGTGATGTAGAATATGCTGATCCTTTGATTCTTTAGCCAGAGCTATGGCTCCAGTGCTACGATAGGACTGGACCTTCGATGGAGGGTGCCACTTCTAACCTGTTAATGAATCTTAGCTACGACACAGCTTACATGGAAGCATCATATGCCATGATGTACTCTACATCACTAACTGAATAGGCTATAGTATCCTACTTGGAACCATTCTAGCAGATTGCTCATGCAATTAGGGTATGATTCGACATTATTTTGTTGTCATCTTGTTCTGACCGAAATTAAAACATGCACATGTTTTAAATCAGTATTTTCCTATTTGAGTCACTGGATCTTAGTATTTTTCAAATACTTAAGGATTGTCAATACAATCTTTGATTCTCACTTAGATCAGACTGGTATCTACTCACTACCATTAGTGAGTATACCATATCTGATTTTGAACATGGAGAAATTAGATGACAGCCAAATCTTTATTTCTTGCATTGTTGGAATGTCATTCCTAATTAAGAGAACTTCAGCCACAGACAACATAAGAAATAACATTACAGAACATTTTGCCCAATTACAAATGCAGGGTTTGTCTTTGTTCATAACAAAGACATACGTTCAAAATGTATGTTTGAAAACTGAGATAATAGCCAAACGGGCTTTACAGGTCTTTATCTTTTCGTCTGCACTAATCGGATCTTTTTGAAAATTCATTCACACCTAATGGATTTTATCCATTTAGATGAATCATCTATTGTCCACACACTATTGATTTTCATGGACTTCAATTTGGATTATGTGGCTCCAAGCCACTTCTCAGAGTCAGATCACTATATTGCATCCCTATATATAGGTGATCGGATTTTTGTTGTTCTCATTGAGCTCAATAAGGTCGTCGTCCCGGACCAAGACACTGAAGTATCCATTCGGCTAACGTAGTGCTCTACCTGATCTCCTTAAAGGTGCTATTTTAATGGACTCTAGATTTGATCTAATCAAATTTGGTTCTATAGGTTTACTAGATTATGTCGGTTCATTTCTACCGATCAAACTTTCTCAAGTTTAACTTAACAGGCATTAGTTCCTTCTCTAAAAAACTTCTTTTCAAAAGAAATGCCCTTCTGCTGATGAACATCTTATGTTCTTCATTATGGTAGAATTAATAATCCTCAAATACCTATTAGACCAAGACCCAAGTTTATCTGTATGCAAATCTTTGAATAAGCCAATCAACTCTAAACCTGAAGGTGAGAGAGTTTAGGTCTTCGTCCAATCCATATGGGTCCATATCCCATATGGAGTCTTTACAGTAGATTTACTCGATATATTTTCAAAGTAAAACTAGTAGTCACAACAGCACAACCTTAAAATAGGTAGACAAGTGAACTCTATCATGGATTGAACCATGTCTAACAAAGTTCAACTTCTTCTTTCAGATACACTATGTTTCGAAAAGAAATCCATAAAGAAAAAATTTTATTCTTTCCTAGATATGTCACAAACTTACTGGATAAGTATTCGCCTCTTCGATCTAATCGAAGAGTTTTAATATCTTTTCTAGTTTATTTTTTTATTTTATTATTGAATCATTTGAATATTTTAAATGATTCAAGCTAGATGCACCCATACCCAGATAGGTCATCTGTAATGAAATATTAAATCTTCATCTGGCACTTAAGTTTATAGGTCCATATATATCACTATGTATGAGACTTAGAACTTTATCAGCTTCTTCACCTTTTTCAGTAAAAGATGACTTTGTCATCTTCCCAAGAAGACAAGACTCACAGGCTATCAATGATTCACAATCATTGATGTCGAGATTTTTCTCTCAAGCTAACTAGTTTATCCTATTCTTGTCAAGATGACTAAGCCTATAATGCAAAAGATAGACATCCACGATATAATCTAACTTGGATGTTTATTAAATGTGTACATTACACTTAACAGACTGTATGAATGCTAAATATCATTTCTTTATTATTCATGTATTATTATAATATTATTCATAATAATATCATAATAATCTTTTTTATTGATAAATGATAAATATCTTTGACCAAAAGGCCAATAGAGATCACATTTATAATAAATGATGGATAATGGTAACAATCACTCAAAATGACATCTTTTGAAAATAAGCTTGATAATTTCTAAAGCTAGGATTGGAACAGAACTTCCATCCCTAACGTTCAAGTATTTCTCATCATTTTCAAATATTTTACTTACCTAAAATCCTTGTAACAAATTATATAGGACTTTTGATATCCAATATCCAGCTAGTAAAATTACATATAGAAAAATTTCAAGATGTTATCATATAACATCCTTGATAAGCAACTCTTGCTTCTTTTCCTTATTTAGCCTATTATTGTCAAGGAAAGCAAGATAATTCTTCTTTCTATGATCCTGCTTGTAATAGTAGAAGCATTTGGATCAATATTGGACTAATTATTTTGACTGGACTAAGAAGCCCCAGTACGAATGCATTCATACTGCTGAACCATATTCAACCTTCGATACTAATTATCGAAGTTGGATCCCATAAGTTATTACTTTCTAATAGTGATAGGAGCAATTTGGATTTAGCCTTAATTTAAGAAAAGAGAATAATGACCTATGTATATGAATTATATTAAGCCTAAAGATTTGAACTTTAGTCTAAAGATTCTTCTACTATTTTATTCGAATTGATAGCCTCTACCTCCAATTCGGAGAATTATTTTAATTTTCTAGTAGATACTAAAATCCACATAGACTGCACACAAGCCCAACTATGGTTGGTCAACCTCTGTACATCTAAGGATAGGTTCATAACTAATTATTTCTCCAAACAACTTCTGGTAATTTAATTTTGCCCCCAGAAATCTAATCAGTAGGCTAGGGCCTCCACTATAAGGATCTGATTAGGTCCAACCATTAACATAACTATACTTGGTGCATCTAACCAACGAATGATTAAGTCCAACTATGGTTGGTCAACCTAACCACCATTAGAGAGACACATTCAAGTCATCATATAATGAATGATAATTTCATTAGTCAACAAGCACCTAGCCGATGGGCCTCCAATAATCATTGAGTTAATGGACCCATTATCAAACACCTTAATGGGAGGCTATGACTCAGTTATCTCCATAACTCTATCATTTTAAGAACCTAATAATTTTAGAGGATTTAAAATTATTTATGATTTAAGGTTAGAAAGAACATGGACTAATTTGCTCTCACTGACTTCACCAAGTCAAGTCCTCCCACTGACTTCTCAAGTCTTTGATAAGGACTAGAATCAACATCGGTCCATGGGCACCTAGATTAGTCTCACTAAATAAAATTAGTCTCACTGATTTTCTTTGTGATATGGGTTAGCACGAATCAATAAGCAACCTAATCAAGACCTGATTAACCACATTATCTTGGTAAGTGAGATCGGTGGGAGGGTCTGCCAAGGCTTGCCTTAGACACCATTAGAAATAGGCAGGTAAGTGGATTGCCAATTAAAAACCATCAGTCTGGGATGCCAAACTTATCTTAGACACCAATTAATTTATGAACTGCCTAAAGACTCAAGCTCGACCACTGAGCCACGATCCTAATTAACTATTGAAGTGATCTATAGAAATAACTTAATCCTAATTAACTATTAATTAGGTTTGATCAATTTCTTAACTTAGTCCATATTTAATCTAACACAGGTCTAACCTAGTTAAGGATTTGATCAAAGCTAACCTATTACCCTTTAACCCATGTTTTATGAAATTATCTTAGGATCTTTAAATCACAAACCTAGATCCTAAACAATCACTTAATTTTTAATTAAATTCGAAGCTTATGAGTTGGGTTTATGAAACCTCAAAACTAATTTTTGATTTAATCTTTTCAAATTATAAATAGTTTACATTGAATCATATTCAATATATGGTTTTAGATCTGATTTGTTCTAACGTTTCGATCATGTCTTAAAATTTTGAATCTAGAATTTTATAGAAAGTAAGTTTATAATTTAAATTCTACAAATCAAGTATGTCATACATATTTTAAATTCAAAATAAAAATTATATATCAACATATGCAATAAGAGGATTTAGATCTAAATATAAAATATATCATATGGATCAGATCATAAATTATTTAAAATTAGATTTAAAATTTAAAAATAAATCATAAATTATTTTAGATCTCATCTAATATATTTATGATTTAGATTATCCAGGTCAGCACATACTAGGATAATCTTTCCACTGTAAGAGATAAACCTTATAGCAGGATAACCTTATAGCAGTATGTGCAATCCGATATTATTTAGATCTAATCTAAATAATCTAAAATAGATCTAACATCTATTTAATTTTAGATTTAAAAATTAAAAAATAAATCATAAAATTATTTAGATCATATCTAACTTATCATGATTCAAGTATAAATCAGCTCATACTAGGATAACCTCTCCACTGTAAGGGATAAATCTTATAGTAGGACAATCTTATAATCAGTATGCATGATCTATAGAATTTTATTTTTAGATTTAATTTAATACAAATATGATTATGTTATAAATGAATCTATATGCTCTGATATCATTGTTGGAAAATATGCAGAATTTCATGCATGAATTTTAAATTTTTTTTAAAATATAATGCAGCAGAACATGTAGATTAAGCCATTTAATCTATAAATGCATGTAATCTAATTACTAAATCCTACATCTAGAATCTATAACACATCATATTATATTTTAAATCAAAAAATAAAAGATTTGTTATTGATCAAATCAATATCCTAGATCTAGAATAATTCTCGATCTAAAACCTAGATCGCATCTAGATGAGAGAAGAGATCAAATCTCTAATCTTGTGCAGATTGAGAACTCTATGGTTGATTCACGTTATTGTCTTTGGAGCTGCACATATGTCCGACCTCTACAGGTAATCCACACGAGGCTGCAATAAAATCGGAGGTTCATCGAACGAAGATCCGCTCGAAGTGCTAGCTTCTCGTGGATCCCTCCAGATGGTTAATCTAAAATTTATTCTTTGAATCTCTTAACATTCTAAGAGATGAAGAATAAGAAAAAGATTAGGAGAGAAATCTAATCTTTGAATCTTTCAAAAAATTAAAAATTAAATATATTAGAAAAGGATCCTAAGAGAAGATAAATCTTTTCTTTCAGGACATCAATGACTCATGTCCTGAAAACATCTTTATGCTAGGACAAAGGGAAGACCTTCTCCCTTAGTTTTTTTTTTCATATTTTTAGATCTCACACACTCTAATTTTTATCATAGAAAAATCATATAAAAAAATAAAGAAGAAGGATTCTTAAAGAGATCCTAAGAGAAGCCATTCTTCTTTTCATCAGGATATGATCAGATCATGTCCAAAATTAATTTTCATATCCCAACATCTTGGAGCACAGATCCCCATGCCCTCATCCTCTCTATCTTTCAGATTTTTATCATATAAAAATAGCTCAAAAATAAAGGATAGATTTTTTAAATAAAATCATAAGAGAAGATAATCTTCTCTCTTACCTTGTCTCTTTAAGACATCAACCTTTGATGTCATAATTGAAGGCTCTTCTCCAAGATTTTTGGCACCCCAAAACCCCATGCCCCCAACCTCTTTCTCATCTATTTTCCATGGAAAATTTTAGAATTTTTTATGCTAAAAAATAATGGAAGGAGGCATCCCCTAACAATCCATGGAAGACTAGGTCAAACCTAGTCAAATAAGGACATAAAGGAGGAATTTGGGGGGCATCCAACTCTTGGATGCCTCCTCCTAAAAAATTGGTGTGAACCCCTTCTCATTCCATGTACAAAACTAGGAAATAACAGGGCGACAAAAAAAGAGAGGGCGTGGGAATGTTGGTGAAAGAGATGGAGGGAGTTTGAGAGATCTTGGACGCTATCATATAGAGTTCAAATCACAACAACTTTCCTATATTTGACCAAGTCAAATATCATTTGAAATCTATCAGATATTGGGGCATGGGATACCTTCTTTAAGTTTGTAATAATTCATGTTAACTTCTAGAATTAAAAGTGGGTTATGGGCTTTAAAGGTGGCACAAGGAAGGAATGAGAGTCCAAAACTATTTTGAACCTAAATCAATACTAATTTAAACTAGATTAAATGCAAGCTAATTAAGAGTGATCCTAATCTAATTAGGAGTTTAATTAAATTAGATTAAATTATATTTAATTTTGATTTAAATTCTAACTCAATTAGAAATTAGGTGCACTCAAATCCTAGTCTACCTAGAAATTATTTTTTTCTCACAATTGGCTTATCCAATAAACCAATTAAACTTAATCTAATTAAGTTCAAACTAATTCTAATTAAATCTAATTCAATTAGACTTGATTTCAGCTTGATCGTTCAATCAAATTGAGCCAGTTAGCAATCTAATTGCTAATCAATCCTCCTACAATACTTGCATTAGGTAAAATATTAATCGCATTGAATATTTGATCTTAGAACAATTTTCAATCATCAATTAACCATATGATTAAGTTACAATCTCTTATGTATGTGATCCTATAGGTTCGAACCTAAGCTGATAGCATAGAAATTAATTCTGTACTAGTTGAAGTAACCATCTAGCAATGATTTTCGACGTCCAGATAGGTCGAATGTATGCAAAGCAATATTTTTAGAACCTTGGCCCATGGTTACCGTATAATTCATCTCTTTGACCAATAATGCTCAAGACGACTTCAAGTACTCTATCAATACTCATACAAGTCATTTCTATTATGTCTCAAAATTTTGCAAATCTCATGACTCCTCATGAGGATTACCCAGGCCTAGATTTTGCTAAATTAAAACACAATGAGTCATTATCTTTCTAAAGTTAATCAGGAGTGGTCAATCCCATCTTGACTTACACATCGACTTCACAAGTACTTGATTGTATATAAAAATCTTCCAAACCTATATTAGAAATACAGGCAGTCTAGCACCAAAGTGTGGTGAGTTGCTTGCAAGTCACTATGGTGATCTCAGATCGGAGGGATACCTATACCTATTAGCCTTAGCTAGCTACTCTTGATGGTAAAGTGCTATATTGATCATATTCAGTACAGATGTACTCCTATATCTCACCTGGATGCCATACCAATGTCTCCACATCACTTGATTACAAAGACAACCAATGCATATGGCATACAACAACCTACCCTTGATAAGTTATTGTCCTTATTAATAACTCATCATTTGATCATGAATAATTTAAGAACCATCCAATAAATCCTCTTTTATCGATTGATTATGGTTCTAAGGACTTCATCATAATTTAGGAGTTCATTTAAGGAAGATAGAATTTTTATGATGAACCAGCCAAATAACTATTATTATTTGATAATTCATATACTAATTTCAATCATCTACCACTTAGATGATTGACTTTAGGACACATTTTCCAACAACTCCTACTTGGACTAATGCCAATAAGAATGATATCAAATATCCTATCTTCCACTTAAGTTCGTAAAACTCCTTAGTTCCACGGCCTTAGCAAATGAGTCAGTTAAGTTCTTTCTTTTTCATCAATCTTCTAAAGATCGACGTCATCATGATCTAAAATCAAAGGTGATAGTGATGTAGAATATGCTGATCCTTTGGTTCTTTAGCCAGAGCTATGGCTTTAGTGCTATGATAGAACTAGACCTTTGGTGGAGAGTGCCACTTCTAACCTATTAATGAACCTCAGCTACAACACAGCTTACATGGCAGCATCATATGTCATGATGTACTATACATCACTAACTGAATAGGCTGTAGTATCCTGCTTGGAACCATTCTAGCAGATTGCTCATGCAATTAAGGTATAATCCGACATTCTTTTGTTGTCATCTTATTCTGACCGAAATTAAAACATCCACATGTTTTAAGTCAGTATTTTCATATTTGAGTCACTGGATCTTAGTATTTTGCAAATACTTAAGGATTGTCTATACAATCTTCCAATGATTCTCACTTAGATCAGACTAGTATCTACTCACTATTATTAGTGAGTATACCATATTTGATTTTGAACATGGAGAAATTAGATGACAACCAAATCTTTATTTTTTGCAATGCTGGAATGCCATTCTTGATTAAGAGAACTTCATCCATAGACAACACAAGAAATAACATTATAGAATATTTTGCCCAATTACAAATGTGGGGTTTGTCTTTGTTCATAATAAAGACATACGTTTAAAATGTATGTTAAAAAATTGAGATAATAGCCAAACGGGCTTTACAGGTCTTTACGTTTCCGTCTGTGCTACTTTGATCCTTTTGAAAATTCATTCACATCCAATGGATTTTATCTCTTCAGGTGAATCATCTAGTGTCCACAGACTATTGATTTTCATAGGCTTCAATTTAGATTATATGGCTCTAGGCCACTTCTCAAAGTCAGACCACTATATTGCATCCCTATAGGTGATCAAATTTTTGTTGTTCTCATTAAGCTCAACAAGATCGCCATCCCAGACCAAGACACTAAAGTATCTATCTGGCTAACGTGGTACTCTACCAGATCTTCTTAAAGGTGCTATTTTAATGGGCTCCAGATTTGATCTGATCAAATTTGGTTCTGTAGGTTTAATAGATTATATTGATTCATTTCTACCAGTCAAACTTTCTCAAGTTTAACTTAACAGGCATCAGTTCCTTCTCTAAGAAACTCTTTTTCAGGCATCAAATTTGATCTGATCACGTTAACTTCTAGAATTAAAAATGGGTTATGGGCTTTAAAGGTGGCGCAAGGAATGAGAGTCCCAGTCCAATTGGGACTTTATGTTTGACTAGGTCAAATCTATTTTGAATCTAAATTGATACTAATTTAAACTAGATTAAATGCAATCTAACTGAGAGTAATCCTAATCTAATTAGGAGCTTAGTTAAATTAGATTAAATCATATTTAATTTTGATTTAAATCCTAACTCAATTAGAAACTAGGTGCACTTAAATCCTAGTCAACTAGGAATTTTTTTCTTGCAATTGGCTTATCCAATAAACCAATTAAACTTAATCTAATTAAGTCTAAACTAATTTTGATTAAATCTAATTCAATTAGACTTGATTTCAGCCTAATCGCTTAATCAAATTAAGTCAATTAGCAATCCAATTGCTAACCATTCCTCCTGCAATACTTGTATTAGGTCGAATATCAATCGCATTGAATATTTGACCTTAGAACGATTCTCAATCATCGATTAACTATCTGATTAAGTTACAACCTCTTATGTGTGTGATCCTATAGGTTCGAACCTAAGTCAATAGCATAAAAACCAATTTTTGTACCAGTCAAAGTAACCATCTAGTAATGGTTTCCGACATTCAAATAGGTCGAATGTATGCAAAGCAACATTCTTAGAACCTTGGCCCATGGTTACCGTACAATTCATCCATTTGATCAATAATGCTCAAGACAACTTTGAGTACTCTATCAATACTCGTAAAAGTCATCTCTATTATCTCAAAATTTTGCAAATCCCATGACTCCTCATGGAGATTACCCAGGTCTAGGTTTTGCTAAATTGAAACATAATGAGTCACTCTCTTCCTAAAGTTAATCCGAAGTGGTCAATCCCATTTTGACTCATATACCGACTTCATGAGTACTTGACTGTACCCAAAAATCTTCTAAATTAATATTAGAAATACAGATAGTTCGACATCAAAGTATAGTGAGTTGCTTGCAAGTCACCATGGTGATCTCAGGTCTGAGAGACACTTATATCCATTGGCCTTAGCTAGCTAATCTTGACAGTAGAGTTGATGCGGGATAGCCTAAAAAAAAAAGAAGAGAAAAGATCAAGCTTTCTTCCATTCATCAGTAATAAATTACGTCCGATCGTGGTACATTATTCTCAGGACAGACAGTATAGTTGTCTATACCCTGCTCAAAAGGCATGATTGATTGACACGAGACCAAAGCACGATCGATCTAAATGATGCTGATGAATGCCATTTTAGAGATCAGTAAATAACTAGCAATAATACAGTGAATAGACAGATAGCAAAAATTAAACATGCTCATGAATAATTATAAAAGAAAAAATATAAATGAAATGAAGGATAGTAAGAAATTAAGCCTACAAGAAAATCCAAAAAAAAGATAAGAAGAATTCGGATCATGGTAGTTGAGAAACTACACTGATTAGGGCTCTTAATCTTTTAACCAAGCAGATCTATCAATAAAAAACTAGGTCTTTACCAACATCAGATCTAAAACAAAAAAGTAAAAATCAAAGATTAATTAAGAAGGAACGAAGGTCCTTGTTAACGTTTGATCTATAGAATAATAGATCACTCTTTCTCTCTCTACATGATAAATGAAAATCTTGAAGGAGACAGATCTTTTTTTGGTGGAATAGGCTTATGTAGGTAGATGATGAAGATGAATCGGGATCGTAGGAATACTGAATCTTAAGAAAATGAAGGTTAAAGAGATAGAAAAAGATGGGCCTCACACCCTCCCCTCATGGGATGATTTTGGGTCTCACACCCTCTCCCTCTCGGAGCAACCAATATAAGTGTTTGTGGAAATTATAAAGTGATTCATTCATTCATTATCTCATTCATGAAAGATACATGGATTTATATAGGACCCTAGGGGTCCTATTTCTTTAGAAATCCTATTTTTTTTACAAGAAAAAAATCAATCCTTTCAATAAAAAAGTAAAATATTATGTATGATTTTCAAATACAATAATATATCATATCTATCTTTTATGGAGCCATAAGAAAGAAATCAGTCTTTTAACAAAATAAATAAGAAATTAAGAACTCTTAAAAAATCCTAGGAAAGAAAAGGAACTCCATGTGGGTGGTTGATGCTTGGCACAACTTGGCATAAGGATCCTTGGGCATGGCACATGCTGGCATATGTATTTTCTCCTTAGGCGTGTGGAGGGTGGTGGCTCTAAAGATGACATGGACCAAGCTTGCTTCTTTATGATGGTATCTTTTCAAATAAGGCTCAATCCAAAATAAATCCAAGTATGATCCTATGAACCCAAAATTAAATGCATCAAAAGAACTAATTGATTAAATCAAAAGGACTGGAACAAAATAACTATAGTAGAATTATTCTGATATGGCTTTTTCAATCCAAATTGAATCTAAATTATGTTGTTGACTTCTGGTGGCTCTGGTGTCCGCACCAATTCTCTTCAAATGGGGATAACTCAACCCTATCGAGTAGAGGTTGATTTTGCTCTGGTGATGCTCAAGTAAATCGGGATCAATACGCTACAGCTCTTCTCAAGTAATCTAGGTATCCTCGAACTCCGGTCGACCTTGCCATCTAATTAAGTACCGCTGATAGCCTCAACTTTGGGTGGAGATGATCTGCTCATCCAAAATTCTCTTAATCTGATCATGCTTTAACATTTTGGCTGGTGGACATTTAGAAATAGGCTCTCTCTCAAAGGTTGGTTCCGGCTCAAATGGCTCACTCGGTATCCTAGTTGGCTCTTTATAGGTGATGAGATCTACAATGTTAAAAGTAGAGCTAATCCCAAAATCAGAAGATAAGTCCACAACATACGCATTTGATCCGATCTTCTTTAAAATCTTAAATGGACCTGCTCCTCGAGCATGTAACTTCTTGAGGATTCCTGGTGGAAATCGTTTTGGCCTCATTCAAACCATCACATAGTCTCCTTCCGCAAACTCTTGGGCACATCGATGAGAATCTGCATTCTATTTATAAACTTTATTACTAATACTAATTTTTTTACTGATCTCTTTATGTAAACTCTTGACATGCTGTGCAAATGATTTTGTAGATTTGGAAATTCTAGCATGCATGGGCAGTGGGATAAGATCTATTGGTTTTCTAAGTTGATATCCATGAACTACTTCAAAAGGACTCATGCTAATAGACTTATTAACAAGCTATTATATGCAAATTTAGCTCGGAGTAATAAAAGATCCTAGTTATCCATATATTCTCCAATCAAGCAACGCAATAAATTTTCAAGACTCTTATTGACCACTTCCTTGGGACGATCTATCTTAGGATCCTCAGGAACTTCTCTCACAGCAAGCATTCAAACTAGTGATCTTTTACTCATGGTCATCTCTAATTTCTTAACACCTATCAGATGGAGACTTTTCTTTTTGATATTTTTTTTTGGTCCATCGCCTATCTTTCTATTGGTAGCCTTAGGTGGAAAAGGATTGATCATGATCTTCTTATCCTTATGAGTGAAACTATAGAAATTGATTCGGCCATAAATCATAACATCATTGTCAAATAGCTAAGGCTGACCTAATATGATACTTCCAACTTTCATGGGTAAGACATCACACCAAACATGATCCTGATAAGAATGGAGCTAGATGAAAACACGACATCTAAGTTTGATGAAAATAGAGGAGGAATCTATCCAAGACACACGATATGGACTGGGATGATCTATAGAAGCTAATTCTAATCACTTAACCATGTCGGTGGAGATGGCATTGATACAGCAATCGCTATTAATGATCATCTTACAAATTTTATTGCTAAATTTTATGAAGGTATGAAAAATAAAGATCCTATGCCAGTCTTCACTCTCGTTAGTCTGTGCTAGAACATACCTAACGACTCCAAGCCTATGGTTTGACTCCGATGCAATAAAACTTAGGATGTCCTCAGTACTCTCAAACTACTCAGCTAAGTCTGGATTAACTTCATAAACTTTCTCAATATTTTTTAGAGTTTTCTCTTCTAATTCTTCCATAAATAAAAATCAGTTGGGACATTGTGTAGCAAAATGACCATAACCATGGCACTTGAAGTAATGAGATCGAGAACTACTTTTTTTAGATAACTCTTCTGCAACTCTTTTTCCTTTATCTTCTTTTCTCATAATAGAATTTGTAGGTGGAGGTCCATTACTAGGAGCCTGGGTAGTATTGGGTCTCGATTCAGAAGGGATTACTTGCTAGGTTCAAGACGACGGATGGTTGAATACCTAAAAAATCTCTCAAAATATTGGACAAGTTGATAAGCTTGTTCTAACGTGATTACCTCTCATAATAAGAGCTCACGCTGGATATCCTCTAATAATCCAGCTCTAAATCTAGATAAGGTAACAATCCTATCTTCGGTTACTCCACATCTCATGAGGTACTCATCAAATCTCATGATGTACTCTATGACTAATCTATTCCCTTGAGTAAGTCTCTGCCATTGATCTAAAAGTCTTTATTGGTAGGAGGTGGAGAGGTATTTTTCTCTGAGTTTCTTCTTTATTTCATCCCAGGTTTCTATCAGATCTTATTTTTGCTGGTTGAGAAGGCATTCAATACTTTTTCAATAAAGTCGGGCTTACCTAACCAACTTCATCCTAGCAAACCTAACTCTCCTTGCTTTAGATATTTCATGCCATTCAAAATAGTGATCCATGCTCGATTCTCAATCTAGGTACTCTCTTGAATCTAGACAAACATCAAAACTTGGTACTTCGATCTTCACATTCCTAAGGATATGCTCATCCTGGTCGAACTGGTTATGATGGGGGCATGCTGCTATAGGTTGATCTAGGTCGAGGTTCCTTCTTCTCTATCCTATAGGTAGTTGGGGAGACTCAGGTTCAGATTATCTTTGTCTAGCTTCTTCTAGTACTGTTATTCTTTTACTCATGATTTTCATAAAATCTTTCATATCATCAAACTTCTCAATCAGGGCATTAATGATGGCTGCTGTATTGGAATCCATGTTGGTATTGGGTGGAAAAGTAGGATGTTGGTACTGGGTACTTGATCTAGTGGTCATGCAAATCCAGGATGCAGGAATA
Organism: Cocos nucifera; assembly: GCA_006176705.1. NCBI lineage: Eukaryota > Viridiplantae > Streptophyta > Magnoliopsida > Arecales > Arecaceae > Cocos > Cocos nucifera. The sequence goes on from QRFJ01000871.1 coordinate 273,737, forward strand.
AGATGCAGTAAAAAAGAAAAAAAATATTGAAAAGTAAATTATAAAATTTAAATTATAAAAATTTAACTTGTAGGAATTTTAAATTATAGAATTTAAACTAAAGCCCTAACCAATCTGGCTCTGATACCAAATTGATGTGGGACAGCCTAAAAGAAAAAAAAACAGAGAAAAGATCAAGCTTCCTTTCATTCGTCAATAATAAATCACGTCCGACCGTGGCACATTATTTTTAGGATAGATAGTATAGTTGCCTATACTCTGCTCAGGAGGCGTGACTGATTGACACGGGACCAAAGCATAATCAATCTAAATGATGCTGATGAATGCCATTTTAGAGATCAGTAAATAACTAGCAATAATAAAATAAATAGATAGATAGCAAAAATTAAATATGCTCATAAATAATTATAAAAAAATATAAATAGAATGAAGGATAGCAAGAAATTAAGTCTGCAAGAAAATTCAAAAAAAAGATAAGAAGAATCCGGATCATGGTAGTTAAGAAACTATCCTGATTAGAGTTCTTAATCTTTTAACTAAGCAGATTTATCGATAAAGAATTGGATCTTTACCAACATTGGATCTGAAAAAAATAAGTAAAAATCAAAGATCAGTTGAGAAGGAACGAAGGTCCTTGTCAACGTTTGATTTGTAGAATAATAGATCACTCTTTCTCTCTCTATATGATAGATGAAAATCTTGGAGGAGACAAATCTTCTTTTGGTGGAATAGGCTTATGTAGGTAGATAGTGAAGACGAATCGAGGTTGTCGGAACACTGAATCTCAAGAAAATGAAGGTTAAAGAGATAGAAAAAGGTGTATCTCACACCCTCCCCTCGTGGGATGATTTTGGATCTCACATCCTCTCTCTTTCGGAGCGACCAACACAAATGCTTGTGAAAATTATAAAGTGATTCATTCATTCATTGTCTCATTCACGAAAGATACATGGGTTTATATAAGACCCTAGGGGTCCTATTTCTTTAGGAATCCTATTTTCTTTACAAAAAAAAAAATCAATCCTTCCAACAAAAAAGTAAAATATTATGTATGATTTTCAAATACAATAATATATCATATCTATCTTTTATGGAACCATAGGAAAGAAATCAGCCTTTTAACAAAATAAGTAAGAAATCAAGAACTCTTATCCTAGGAAAGAAAAGAAACTCCATGTGGGCGCTTGATGTCGGCACAACTTGGCATGGGGATCTTTGGGCATGGCACATGCTGGCATGTGTATTTTCTTCCTGGACGTGTGGAGGGTTGTGGCTCCAAAGATGATGTGGACCAAGCTTGCTTCTTTATATTGGTGTCTTTCCAAATAAGGCTCAATCCAAAATACACCCAAGTGTTGTCCTATGGATCCAAAACTAAATGCATCAAAAGAACTAATTAATTAAATCAAAAGGATTAGAATAAAATAACTGAAGTAGAATTATTCTGATATGGCTTCTTCAATCCAAATTGAATCTAAATTATATTGTCGACTTTTGGTAGCTCTGGTGTCCACACCAAGAGTGCTACATTGATCATGTTCAGTATAGATGTACTCCTACATCTCACCTGGATGCCATACCAATATCTCTACACCACTTGATTATGAGGACAACCAACGCATATGGCATACAGCGACCTACACTCGATAAGTTATCATTCTTTTTAATAACTAATCATTTGGTCGTGAATAATTTAAGAACCATCCGATAAGTCATTCTTTATCAATTGATTATGGTTCTAAGAACTTCATCATAATTTAGGAGTTCATTTAAGGAAGATAGAACTTTTATATATGATGAACCTACCAAATAACTATTATTATTAGATAATTCATATACTAATTTTAATCATCTACCAATTAGATGATTGGCTTTAGGATATATTTTTCCATAGGACTGGCCCATATGAGAGTGTATCGTTTGCTCATATGTGGATGTGATTGTGGTATGGTTTGTGTGCTAGTTGCTCTATGTGAGAGTGTATCGTGGGACTGCTCACGTGTTGATGAAATTATGGTATGTGGATGAACTTATGGTACGATTACTTGTATGTGGCTAGGATACAAGTTCTCATGCAAGCTCCTATGGAAATATATTACTGTGGTATCATTAGCGGTAAGCAAATTATGTATTACTATGGTGTGGTTAAAGATTAACGATTCGGTTTGTGTTTTAAAAGTATCTTTTATGTGAAAGCTATTTGTATGGAATTGTAAATGTTTGAAAGCTTGTTATCAGCATATTGTGCATAGTATTATGATGATTATAGCATATGGCTATCTGCTTTCTATTATTAGATAAAATTGCACTCACTAAGACTTTCCCAAGTCTTACTCTCTCATTGTAGTTTTTGAAGTAGCGGGGTTTGGAGGTATGTTTCAGCAGGTGTATCAGTATCTCTAGTGGAAGATCTATTTTGGTGATAGTGGCTTGTAAAAGCAATATAATTTGAAATGTATTATGCAGTTAAGATAGTTAAACCAGAAACTGGTATATGTGTTGTGTATTAGTTTGTTTTATAAAGACATGTATTAAAAAGGATGATTAATGACTAAAATGTATGTATGAAGTATGGTGATAGTGGCTGAAGACATTAAACTTAATGCTTACTAGAAGGCAACCCAGCTTTTGTAGTTAAATTTTTTTTATTTTTTGCTTACCTTTCTTTCAAAACTAAATTGGGGGGAGAACTACAGACTCATACTAAATGAAAAATAAATGAATCCCAGTCTGAGCCTAGAAATAAATTAAAGCAAGGTGAACTCTTTCTTTTTTTATCTATCACACTCTATTACTTTCCTCCATTGAGGATAATAGAAATTAAGTTGGAGAAAAGGTAAAATAAAATAATTAAGTCCTCGAATATTATAATTATTAGTCTTATATACCTAATTTCATCCTAATTTGATGTTTATTAGGCATTTAATTGATAATTGATTAATCATCTAGAGAATTTTTGAAATACTAAGGATCCAATTATTAAAAAACACAATAAATGGTCAAATCTAGAATAAAATAAATTTTTGAATAATTTTAAAACCTTCTTCCTACCTATATCAATAAAAAATCTATTTTGTATGGGTATGAGTGAAAAAAAGCTAAAAAAATAAAAAATAAAAAATAAAAAATAAAAAAAGAGAGCAAATTTTAAACATTGGTCTTCCATCGAGTAATCGGATCCCGTTGTCTAAGTAAGCAATATTATTTGCATCAAAAAGTAGGCAATATGAAAAAGCTTGTTATGCATATAGTTTAAACTTGTAGCCTATTTAACTCGAGTCAGTAAGTCCGAGGGGTGTTCTACACCTAATATCCTAAAATCAACAGATTTGAGAGTCATTGGTCCAAAGCTTACTATAAGGATTAGATAGAAAGCTTAAGAGGTTAAAATATTATACTGACTGTAATATCAAAAAAAATTCTGTAGTCCATACTAACGATAGAGGATTTAACTAATAAAAGTGGGGAGTTGGTCAAAGAAAAAGCTCTAAAATTTTATGTTTTTCACTCAACCACTATTTGGGATGGAATTAATAATCCAATGATGTATTTCTTAATTCTCTAACCAGTTATCAACTGATTTTAAGATGACCTAAAGAAATTTTCATATTTTATCAAGATGGTACATACTTCTATTTTTTTTCTTTACTCGAGGATGAGTAAAACTTAAGTTAGAGAATATCATAACTATCATAAAATTTATAAATAAAAGCATTAAATATATATTAAATTAATATTTATTTTAAAAATTAATGATTTTATTGATGTTTTGTAAGAAAGATCCTCAATAATGAAAAGAGCTTGATTTATGGGTTTAAACGAATCAAATTTGATAAAAATTGAAGCTAAAATGGAGTTTAAATGAAGGCCGAAAGAAATAAATAAAAAATAAAAGATAAATAAATAAAAAGGCCAGTCGGATCATTTTGGACTGGCTAAGAATAACCGGCTAGCTTATACCGATCGCGACCCAGCTCACGTGACTTGACAACCCAGCTTGCAGCTAGCATGCACGTCCGCAACTTGGCCCAGCCTATCAACCTGGTTGGTTGACGTCATCATGATGCAACAAATCATGCGGTTCATAGGGTGGAGAGTTGTGGCTATGAACCCAGCTTACACACGGCGCACGGCAAAGGCAGGGGTTGATTTGCACCATCCGATGGCTGATAACACCACCGATCAGGATTGGATGGTAGAGGCAAGTTCTTGTTTAATTCAGGATTCCTCCAATAATTTTCATGCACGATCGTGTGGTTGATAGCCCTATCGGCCGAGATCCAACGACTAAGAATATTTTTAGCTTTGATCAGAACTTCTCCAGCAGCTTTTTTCACGTGATCCAATGGATGAAAACAACTTGATCAGGCAATCCGACAATCCAGAACCAATCTAGCGATGAATTAAAGAATGGGTGGTGGATTTTGGATGATTTTGGATCATTAGATCAACAACTGATGGCCAAGAATGCACTGGATGTTGAAGTTCAATTTAAACTCTAATTTGAGTTTGGATAGAACTCAAAAATTACTATTTTTCCTCTATTTAAGCCTTCTCTACACCACAAAACCATAGATAGAGACCCTTCCCTATGGGAGAAATAAGCCCGCAGGCCCTCCAAGCCTTCTTTCTCTCCTCCTCTCTTCTCTTTTCTCTTCTTCTTCCTTTCTTTTGTCTTCTTCTTTTTTTTTCTTTATCTTTGGAGATTTGAACATACCGAAAGCTAGAGGGATCAAAACCATGAGCAGCTAAAGGTCTCATATCTTGGGGAGTAAGAAAAGTCTTCTAATCATGAAAGTTTATAATTTGAATCTTATTTTTCTTTTTATTAAGAAATAAAGTTTGATTATTTATCTTTAATATATTTTTCTTATTAATACTTTAATGTTTAATTCCTTGCACTTTATACTAAGAAGATAGATCATGATCATAGAAAGATACAATCTATGCTCAGATTAGGATAAATTGTAGGAATTAATTAGAATTATATTTATGTTCCTTGATTGCATCATCTAAATAATCTATATTTATGAGATGGATCATGATCATATTAGATATGATCCATGATCGATAGAATAGATTATGCTAGAAATTGGCCAAGAGAATATACATCTCATAAGATTGTATGTTGATAATAAAAGATTACATGAATCAATTATAAACTTGAATATTAAAAGATGGAATTGAAACCCTAGACAAACTTTTTTTTTATCTTTAATTAATTCTTAAAATTCTAATTAATTATTATTTATATTTTTTATTTTAATTTACTATATTCAAATTAATCTTCTTTAATTTATTTATTTAAATTTCTATCTTAAAGATTAATTTAAATTTTATTTTTAATTAAATTGAACGTAACTTAGCCTTCAATCTCCGAGAAAATTGACACATGACTCATCACTATTCTAACCCAAAGTAGGATCAGGTTTAATTTTTATTTGTGTTGTAATGACAAGCAACACCCACGCACGCCCCCTCTCTCTTTGTTTTGGAAACAAATTTTGACTTGGTCAAAAAGGATAAGTTTTGATTCATTATAACTCTATTGGATAGAGTTTTAATTCCCAAAAACTCACCCTTTCCTTATGCGCATATTTTTACCACCCCTCAAATTTTGGTCTGCCCCTCCTTCCTTATTTTTGTGCATGACCTTTTCAATCCTCATGCCTAATTTTTAGGAGGAGGCATCCAAGAGTTGGATGCCCCCTAAAATTTCTTTGTAGAATCCCTTTCTTTTAGGAGTTTGACCTAGTCTTGGATTCCTTAGAGGCACCACCTTTTAAGGAGGCCTTGGCATGAGAAACTTAGCGAATCCCATGGAAAAATCAGAGGAATTGAGAAAGCGGGAATGAGAAGTTGGGCGCTCCAAAGGGGTGGGCATGAGGGGTTTCTTTAGGACCATATCTAAGTTTGTCTTGTTGAGAGAAAATGAAAAGAAGAAAAGTTCTTCTCTTGGGGTTTCTTGAGTGCTTTCTTCTCTATATTTTGAGAGATTGAAAGATAGATTTTCTCCCTCCATCATCCTATAGTTCTTCATCTCTTGGAAGGTCCAAGAGTTTTGAAGAAAATAAAATCAGATCAATCGTCAGGAGGGATCTGCAAGAAGCTAGCACTTTACGCAGATTTTTGATCGTCGAACCTCTGATCAACATAGAAACTTTGTGTGGACAACCTGTAGAGGTCGGACACCCTATACAGCTCTGAGCAATGAAGATAACTATGAAAATCTGTAGCAATGTTCTTGACTCGTGCTAAGGTAAAGAGATTCGATCTCTTTTACTTTTATATTTGATTTAGGGTTTGCTAGATTTGATCTAGGGTATTGATATGATCAATACCTATTTATCTTTTATTTTAGATTTATTTATGAATTATGTCATGTCATAGATCTTAGATATAGGCATTTAGTGATCTGATTACATGCATAAATAAATTAATTAGATTAATCTAAGTCTTCTGCTTCGTTGTTTTTTGAAAAAGTTTCAAAAGCCATGCATGAAATCCTATATACTTTTCCTTCAATTTCTATGCTAACCTCAGTCAAAATATGGTTGTCCAAGAAATTCTATTCTAAGAACAAAGATCTATAGAGATAGATCTAAAAGGATGCTTGGCCTTTTATAGAAAATAAATATAGAGAAAGTGTTGAAGAGGTTTAGCATAGAAAACTCTAAAAGAGTACTCCAACCCCTTAGGTATGGTATTTGCCTTTCAAAGAAAATGTGTTCAAGCACATATGAGGAGATTCAATGCATGAGTAGGATCTCTTATGCTTCGGCTATAGGAAGCTTCATGTATGCCATGTTATGTACCTGATCCGATATTGCTCTTACTGTGAGTGTCATGAGCAGGTATCAGTCGAATCAAGAAAAAGAGTACTGGATAGCTATGAAGAACATCCTTAAGTACTTGAGAAAAATTAAGTACTTGTTCTTGCTTTTTAGAAAAGGATCTGAGTTGTAGGTTAAAGGATACACCGATTTATACTTTATGTCTGATCTTGATGATAGAAAGTCTACGCCAGGATGTGTGTTTGTATGCAATGATGGTGTTATTAGCTGAAAGAGTTCCAAACAATCTATCATTATGGATTCGATAATGGAAGCTGAGTATATCGATGCCTCAGATGCTGCAAAGAAAGCCCTTTAGATCAAGAAATTCATTGCAGAACTTAGTGTAATGCCATCAGATGCCATCGTACTATACCATAACAATAATGGTGCCATAGCACTTGCTAAGGAGCCTAGATCTCATCAAAAGTTCAAGCATATGGAGTGGTGGTTTTATATTATATGCAACTACCTCATGAAGAAAAATGTTCAGATGCGAAGCGTAGACTCCGCAGATAATATGGCAAACCTACTAACAAAGCAATTGAGCTAATAAAAGACTGAAGTTCACCTTAAGAAGATGGGCCTTAGGTTAGTGGCCAATTGGCTTTAGTGCAAGTGGAAGATTGTTAGATTATATTCTAAAAGCTAATATAATAGATACATTATAATTTTCTAGGATATAAATTTATACTTAAAATATTGATTCATCAATAAAGTAGGCAATTTTATTTCCATTCTTGTATAATGTATCTTTGAATCATCCAAAAAATTAATAACTTACAGACATATTCTTAAGAGTTGAGAATTAGAGATATGTGTAATTAATTCCTAAATTGCTCCTAATTGATGGATCATCATGAGAATGGTGATTGATCTGGTTAGATTGGTGTACGGATCACTTCCTTCACGGTAGATGAATCTCTAGTCTACAATATGAGGATACTGAGCTAGAATGTGGGTAGTTGCTGGAGAACATCAATACCGAACATGACCATATAAGAGATCATATGGATATCTACTCACTCGTAAGTGATCTTCTCGATGCTGTAGTAGTGTGAATGGTTCTTTGATCTACGGTGTCTTGGCCACTCTAGTGGGATTGGTATAGTTTGACTGCACATACACTTGGTCTCTTATCCATATGGGTCCTTGTAGTGTATATTGGCTATAGTAGATTCATTGTAGGAGTAAGGTGTACACCTAGATGGGATCTATCAACCTTAATTAGTAAATAAGTAGTCCTATGGAATTTGAGTCTTTAAGTCTATGGCTACAATAAGATGATTAATGGAAAGGAGTTTTCATGAGTTTCATAATTTGGACTCCAGCTAATTGAATTTTGCATATGACAAATGTTGGGGTTTGTCAATTTTTCCATAACCTCCATCTTGGTTGGGACTTATGATAGAGAAACTGAATCATACATTTAGAGGTTCTATATATTCTGTTCTATTGGATTGCCGCCACATGTTGCTAAGTGTCATTAGTGGATTATGAAAACTCATTATGATCATTCTGGATTGATGATTCTTGATGAGTGTGAATTAGAATTATTCTAATCCATTGAATGGTATTTTGATGATACTATGATGGAGATCATGGTATGTCTCACTACTAGACAAAAGAGAACCTATGGGGTCACACAACAAAAGAAACTGGTCTAGGATTGATCAATTAGGCTTATGAAATTCTAATTATATTAGGATTAGAGAAATCCTATTAGGTTTAGGAGCACCGTGTTAGCACATGGTTAAATCTAAATCTATTAGAATATCAACTCACTCTAATATCGATTGTTGTGGAGTCTAGCCAGGACATCACGACCTCAAGACCTCGATATCCACTTGTGTTGCACTCGATCACGTATGGATACTGCAAGAAAAAGAAAGAAAAATACAAGACAAGAGAGTACACAAATCAAGTATACATGGATTAGACTAAGATTTACCTCCATGGGGCATGCAAGCTTCACTATGAGAGAGACAAAACTAAACAATATAAGAGAAACTTACCACTCAACCCTCGTACAAGAGTCTCTCAATAAGAAGTATCAAAATTATTAAAAAAAACTCTTTAAAATTTCTTAAAAAGCCTCTCAGCACCTTCGAAACATCACCAACTTTTCAACGCAATAAACGGTTCATCAATCGGAGTTATATAGACTCCAAAAACTTAAAAATAGTGTTTTAGTAGAAAATTCAGTTCTAAATACATCCGAGATCAATTCTAGACTGTCTGATCATGACCATCTCCCTCCTGGGCTGTCAGATCATGCACACAAATCCTGATCATGCTCAGATCATTCCTCAATCATTGGATCATGATCAAAAGCTCTCTTGGCCATCAGATCGTGCAAAAATATTAGCCTATCACCTAGATCATGTTTCAACCATTCGATCACGATCGGCTCAAACTAGAGCCATCGAATTGTGATTGGTCCATGGTCAATAGTAATCGAAATAGTACCATGGACTATGAGAAATGATAGGAAAATTGATCTATTGGTCCATGTGGGCACCCATGAGCTGGCGGTCCATCGTGGACTGTGCTTCATCGCATGGGCTGGGCACCTGCACGGCCTACTACCGCATAGCCCGTGCGCGCCCCCATACGTGCTTGCATGCCTGGCCAGGCCAACATGTGGCTAGCCCAGTGCCACCGTGCGCTACCATTCTAGGCTGCGCCGCTGGCTGCCGACACAGCCTATGGGCCCCTCCAATAGGTCCGAGAGTTGGCTACCCCGCTTTGACTTTCTTTTATGCGTTCTTCTCCATCTGGACTCCATTTGGACTATTCTTAGGCTTGTTGGACTCTATTCATCATCTTGGATCTTGTTTTAGGCTTATTGTAGATCGAATCTCAAGGTATTTTTTTCAACAAAATTCTCTTGGACTTGGGCTTCCTATTTGATAGGAATTTTAACCAAGTTAAAGCATGCATTCTGGATAAGGATAAGGACCATGTGTTGGCACCTCTCTTATCTGAATTTGGCATGGACTCTTAAGGAGGAGCACCAATAGTTGGCACCCCATCTTGATTAACATGAGAAAGAAAAGAGAGGGGCGTGCACCTCCTTCTGGATAAGATCCAGGGGCGCATGCCTAAGGTTTGGCATGAATTAATAAGAGAGGCCATGCCCCATCTTGTTTTAGCATAAAAAACTTAAAGAGGTGGGCAAAAGAGTAGAGTCCTTCTACTTTAAAGTTTTGATTGGTCAAAGCCTTACAGTCCTAGGACTCCTTTTTATTTATCTAGGAGATGAGATCTCTTGAATCAAAAGACTAACGCAAAAATCTCTGCGCCCCTTCTGAGATCCCACATCCTCTCTTCTTATGCCTCCCTCTCATCTCACGCCCTCTTCCACTTCTCTCTTCCTCTCACATGCCCAAAGGAGTTGGGCATTCCTTTTAGATTTACACATCCAAGGTGTTGGGCTTCGTCTTCCATCCCCATGCATGCAAGGAATTTGGCATTTTAGATCTATATCAGAGAAGAAAGGAAGAAAGATCTAGCCGATCAAGAGTTGATCCAGGAAGGTTGATCAAAGTGCGTGCAATCTGTCTTGGAGAACAAGAATCAAGATCGAGGAGTGTCCTAGACTGAATCCTAAGGGGATACCTATGGAGGCTGAATGTATGTATGGCTTCATCAGAACCTGTAGACATCTTCAAGGTCCAGATCTCAAAGAAGAAAAGTAGCACTACAGCTAGGTGATTCGATCACTAGATTTATTTTAACATTGAAATCAGATGCATATATATCTTATTTTTATCACATAAACTACATCTGTAGGTATTTAGATTAGATCTATGCATGCATAGATTAAAGGTATTTTAATCTAGTCTTTCACTATTTGTTTCAAAAATATTTTGAAATTTGCATACATATAACACCTAAATCCAACACTGAAATATTGTTCTAGGATAAGAAGAGATGAGAATCCAAATCTAAATCATTTTGTACATAAGAAAAGGATTTAATTAAAATAAAATCTAATTTTATTTTGATTATGAGATAATCGCATTGTGTTGTTCATAGGTACATATAGTGATCATAGTATATCATTATAACCCTTGATGTAAGGTGTATCATGAATACATATTAAGATGGTTGCAATATTGCAATCTAGGGAACCAAAAGGCAGACTCAATTAGATTAGGCTAACCTATTGGTGTCTAAGAAAAGTTTTTAGATTGGTGGTTATTTAATTAAGATTGTTGCATTGCATAGGGAGCCTCCCACCAATCTTTACTTACCTAGTCAATTTGGTTGACTAAATTCTATTTTGGGTGCTTAGGGTTGAGTTCACTATATTTGCATTGCACCATGAGTCCAGTCTTAGTGAGACCAAGCTAGGATCTCATAGGTAGATCCAATATAATTATGGATTTACATTGGATGTAAATTAATAATTAGGATTATAGAGACCTAAATTAAATATCCTCATAGATATTAAGTCAAGAGGTCTTCCATCATTGTAGATGTGCAGGCTCTTTTCGGTGTTGATTATTCTTGGCTGGATACAATGGTTCAGTTGCATTGAAAAGATACAACCACTCTATTAGCATGAGATACTGTGGGGTGGAGATGAGGTTGGGCCCAATAACTACTAGGTGAGTGTCCTAATGATGTGTTCACTTATGCAAGAATGGTGGTTCTGACTTCACTAAGGAATGATTCCAATAGTTGTTAGATGATGTTTTGGGACTTAGAGATCGAAGATAGCTGCAACATGCTTAGAGAAGTATTGAAAAAGAGTTGTCCACTCATGGGATTGACACATCCCAATAACTGTCAGACGAGGTGGTGTGCCAATCAGTGGGAATGCAGTACCTACTTGAAATCCTAATCATGAAGAAGTTTTCATTTCTCCACCTGAGAAGTGTGGGAGATTCAAAAAAATAGTGAAAGTTGATTTATTTTTAAAATAAAATTTTAAAACAAACTAAAATAAGTCAATTATGAAAGTCTAACTATAATCTTCTTCTCTTTATAGGAAATGTCTGTCTCCAACTCTCTCCTTCTTATACTAGAAAACAACCACCTTATTGGAACTAATTATAAGGACTGGCTCAAGAACTTAAAAAATATTTTGAGTTCTAAGAAGTTGAGCCATGTCATGGATCAGAAAGCCCTAGTGTTACCAAATTGTCCTACTGCTGACCAAAGGAAAACACTAGAAAAATAGATGGATGATGATAATAAGGTTAGATGTTATATCTTGACATCGATGTCAAATGAATTGTAATGCCAGCATGAGGACATGAAGACTACTAGGGCCATGTTGACTCACCTACAAGCATTGTATAGTGAGGAGAGCCGATCTGTGTGCTATGAAGTGCCTAAGAGACTCTTTAGTACTAAGATGAGAGAAAGATAGTCTATCCACAATCATTGTTTAATGATGATCAAGGACTTAGAGGAGCTTGAGAAGCTCATCATGATCATGCATAAGAAATTGTAAGTGGATTTGATCCTACAATCCCTTACTAGTTCGTATTGGTAGTTTATAGTAAACTACCATATGAATAAGATTGATTGTACTCTAGCTGGATTACTAAATATATTGGAGACTACTGAGGAGACCTTGAAGAGTTCAATGGGCATTATTTTCACTGTGGAGTGGCCTTCATCTTCCAAGAGACAGTCCACCTGGAAGAAGAAGTCTACGAAGAAACAAAAGATGAAGAACAAGCCAAAGAAGGAAGCTCCCAAGAAGACGACCATTGATAGAGGAAAATATTTTCACTGCAATGTTGATGGCTACTAGAAGAGAAACTATCTTGTCTACCTAGAGACTCTGAAATAAAATAAAAGGGACACATCTTTGGAAGGTATGTCAGATTTGCTCGTTATTGAAACTAATCTTATAGTTTCTTCTACTTCTAATTAAGTTATAGACTCTAGTTCTAGTGCTCATTTGTGCACTTCTATGCAGGATCTTGAAGAAAATAGAAGGCTGAGGGAAAGTAAGATGACTCTTCGAGTAGATAGTAGAGTAAGAGTTGCTACTGTGGCTGTGGGCACCTATCCTCTGCAACTATAATTTGAATTTAGTTTAATTCTTAGGGACTATTTTTATGTCCCTACTGCTAACAGAAATTTGATTTCTATTTCATGTTTAGCATAGGATAATTATGTATTTAATTTTCATGAGGACTACTATACCATTTATTTTGAAAATAAAATGGTTGGATGTGGTTTTATGATTAACAATCCTAATCATTTACGTGTTGATGTATCTGTGAATTTAGCAGAGCAAATAGTGAATGCTATAGGATCTAAGAGATATAGAGATAAAATAAATCTTAAGTATATGTGACATCTTAGGCTAGGTCATATAGGAGAAGAAAGAGTTAACATACTGAAGAAACAAGAACACTTAGCTCGATGACTATTAAGTTATATCCAGTTTGTGAATCTTTTAGAAAAGATGACCAATCTATACTTTATAGGACATGGAGAAAGGACCACTGAGATACTTGCCCTGGTTCATACTGATGTGTGCAGCCCATTTGATATTTCAGTTAGAGAAGATTATCTCTACTTCATTATCTTTATCAATAATTATTTACGGTATGGGTATGTGTATCTTATGATATATAAATTTGTTGTTTCTTTAAGGTAACCCTTTAAGTTCATTCCTACCACACCATATGAGATGTGGCATAATAAGAAATTGAGTCTTGGTCATATCAAGATTTGGAGTGTTCGATCTATATCAAATGACAATAGATGGACAAGTTGGAGACTAGGTTTATGAGAGCTTGTCTCATAAGGTATCCAAAAGAGTCTTTGGGATACTATTTTTATCTTCTAGAAGATCACAATATGATGGTGAGCCGACATACTATCTTTTTACAAAAGTAGTTTATCCATGATGGAACTAGTGGGAGGCAAATTGGGCTCGAAAAGAGAGTCTTTAAAGAGCAACAACGATTCATAGAGGATGTAGAACTTATTCTTAATGAGCCAGTACATGGAGTACCTCCTCTACCTTGTAGATCTAGTTAGATCTTCCATCCTCCTAAAAGGTACATAGATGTGCTTACAAAGAATGTAGAGGAAATATTTCTTATAGGAGAAAGGGAACATAGAGATGATCCCAAAAACTATCATGAGGTGATATTAGACATTAATTCTGAGAAATAGTTGGAAGTGATGAAGTCAAAAATTGACTCGATGCATACCAACCAAGTCTAGACCTTAGTAGATCCACTAAAAGATATAGTATCTATTGGGAGTAAATGGACCTATAAGAGAAAGATTGGTTCGAATGGAAAGGTAGAGACTTTTAGGGCAAGGCTCGTGGCTACAGGTTATAGTCAACGTGAAGGTACTAACTATCAGGATACCTTTTTATCAGTAGCTATGTTGAAATTCATTCGGACATTGCTTGCAATTGTAATATCTCATGATTATAAGATTTGGCAAATAGATGTAAAAACTATTTTCCTAAATGGATATCTTGAGAAAGATATTTATATGGAGAAGTCTCTGAATTTTACTTCCAATGATGGTGATCATAAAATATGCAAACTACAAAGGCTCATTTATGAACTCAAGCAAGCATCTTGGAGTTGGAACACTTGTTTCAATGATGCGATCAAATCATTTAATTTCATCAAGAATGAGGAGGAACCATGTATCTTTAAGAAAGTCAGTAGGAGTGCTATGATATTCCTCTTATTGTATGTAGATGACATCCTCCTAATTGGAAATGATATTTCCAAGATGACCCTGGTTAAGGTCTGATTGTCAAATAAATTCTTTATGAAAGATCTAGGAGAACCATCCTCTATTCTAGAAATAAAGGTCTATAGAGATAAATCTAAGAGGATGCTTGGTCTCTCATAGAAATTGTACATAGAGAAAGTACTAAAGAGGTTTTGCATGGAAAATCCCAAAAGGGGATTGTTACCCTTTAGGCATGGAGTTCATCTCTCCAAGAAGATGTGTCTCAGCACACCTGAGGAGATTGAGCGTATGAGCAAGATCCCTTATGCTTCTATTATAGGAAACCTCATGTATGCTATACTATGTTCTTGACCTGATATATCTCTTATTGTGAGTATCATGAGTAGATATCAATCCAGTCCAGACGAGTAGTACTAGATAGTTATGAAGAATATTCTTAAGTAATTGAGAATGACTAAGGATATGTTCTTGATATTTGAAGGAGAATAATTAAGGATATAGGGATACACAGACTCAGACTTTATATCTAATATTGATAATAAAAAGTCTATATCAGGATGTGTATTTCTATGTAATGGTGGTATGGTAAACTGAAAGAGTTTCAAATAATCGATCATTGCATATTTCACCATAGAAGTAGAATACATCATCACTTTTGAGGCTGTTAAGAAAGCTTTCTTGTTCAAGAAGTTCATTACAGAGGTGCATGAGATGCCATTAGATGCTATACCACTCTACTGCGACAACAATAGTGTCATACCTCTAGCTAAGGAACTCTGTTCTCACCTGAAGAAAAAAATCTTATTTTTCGGATCAGATTCATTCAGATCTGATTGGATCAAGAGAAATATTTCAAAAATTTTTCTTTAAGATTCTAATCAGATCTAAGACTCTTCATATCTGATCTTATTAATCTGATAAAATAAAATAAAATAAAATAAAATCTAATTTAATTATATCTTTATTTTGGGTAATCCAATTATCCTATGATGATTTCGATATTTGCCTGAGGTTTTGGATGTAGCCATGCAAGCGCTGGCCTCTACCGATATCCATTAGGGCAGGATCTAGAGATCTTCTTCTTCTTTATCAATTCTCTAAAAATTAGATTTGGATCTGATCTTGAAGGTCTTCAAAAGTTCTTTTGAAGAATAACTGTTATCTCTTACAGCAGTGTTGCCTTCTTCCTTTCCTATCGCCTTTCACTTGCTTGGATCATACCTAACTCATGCCCAAAACTTCTTGAGCATGGAGAGGAGAAAGAGGACCAGAAAGTGGAATGGAGAAGGAGGGAGAGAAGCTTTGTGGCATGGGCTAAAGATAGAAGCTCTCAAATCTAGGCGCGGATAGGGTTTATATAGACCCTACTGCACCATGCAGTGCCACATTATCCTAGCCAATCACGACCCTTTGTGCAATCAGATCTAAATCTGATTGATGGGATGACATCACCTGATCCAATCAGATGAGAAACCTTCAAAATTCTTCTTAGGTGGTGCTAAGACTAGGTCAAATAAGACTTCTTGGCATCACATAATTTAATTTCCTAAAGCAACCTAGAGACCCATCTGTATGGGACTCCAACTCTTATCCTCATGGGGCACACACCTCCCTAGGCATGCACCCCCTTCCTATCTGCTTTTTAATAGGGGGACAAGGCCTCAGGTACTCTCCTATGGGTGAATGACATATGGGCAGATGTCTAAGCATCCAAGATCAATATTTGACCAATGTCCAAAAATAAGATTTAGCAGGTGATGAAAAATGGCAGGTATTGTCTCAAATTTATCTCATTAATTAAGAGAACCCTTTTCTGACCTGGACAAGCTCCAGTCAGACCAAATAAAGATTTTTGAGTGAGCCCAAACATATTTGGCTCAGTCGAGACAAGCTTTAATGATTATTAAAGGAGAACATTAGGCTCAATCATGTGCTAGCATGATTTTCTTGAACCTAATTGAATCTTATTCAAATCAATTGAACTGGGTTAGTCTAATTGATGATATCCAGATCCAAACATTTGTCTATGTGATCTAGTTAGATTCAATTTTGTATGGTAATGAGATATGTCATGATCTCTACCATCGATATCATCGAAACACCTTCCAATGAAGCAGAACTTTTCTGATTCAGACAACTAGTATGATCGATCATCCAAATCATTCTAATTGCTCCCAAAATCTATCAGTGATACCTAGCAGCATATGGTGGCAACCCATCAGAGCTGAAAGCGAATCTCTTGGTGCAGTTTTCTGTGTGATTAAGTTCCTCTATCTTGAGCCCCGACCGGATTAGGGTTAAGATGATCTCATCAAACCCTAATTTCCATCATATGAATTAATCATTTGATTCAAGTTCGATGTGAAAATTCTAATAGAAACTCTTTCTATTATTTCACTTTACCATGGCCATGGGCTTATGGACTTGATTCTCATGATCATCATAGGATGGCTCCTCATCTACCGAGGTAGATAGATCCTCTATTGGTGCAATCCAATTCCTACAATGAACATGTTATAGCTAACATACACCTCAAGATTCTGAATGGCTAGGAGATCGAGTTATGGTGTAGTCAAACTATAACATCCTCAAGATGAACTGCCGATGCACCATAGGTCAAAGAACCAGATACACCACTATAGCTTCGAACCAGTAATCGATGAGAAGGTAGACTTCCTCATGACTGCTCAAGATGGTCACGCTTAGTGCCCTCGTTCTCTAACAAGCACCTATACTCTCGCTTCGGTGTCTCTACACCGCAGACTCAAGACTCATCTACTCTAAAGAAGCGATCGTACACCAATCTTCTGGATTAATCACCATCCTCATGATGATCCTATGGTCGAGAGCATTTTATGAGTTAATAATAAAAATTCATGTCTTAAATTTTCAACTCTTAAAAATATGAACTATCATTACCATTAACTCAAGGGATGTATCACAAATACTTTCAAATACACACTATGATAGAAAATAATCTATTATATTATTTATAGTCAAAATTATAATTTTGTTCTTAAAAGTGCATTACAAGTGTCAGCCAATCTGGCTTCTAGGGCACACATATCTAACAAACACCCGCTTGACCTAATGCCAATTGGCTACTAATCTAAGTCCCATCTTCTCAAGGTGGGCTTTGATCTTCTGTTGGCCTAATGGCTTTGTAAGTGGGTCCGCTGCATTGTCTGCGGAATCAACTCTCTTAACCTTGACATAACCTTTCTCGAGGTCATCACAGATGAGGTGGTATCATCGCTTGATATGCTTGGATTTTTGGTGATACCTTGGCTCCTTAGCAAGGGCTATGGCGCCATTATTATCACAGTACAGAGGAATGGCATCCGATGGCATTACTCCGATCTTTGTGGTGAACTTCTTGTACCATAATACCTCCTTCATAGCTTTCTGATGCAGCGATGTACTCTACTTTTATGATGGAATCTGCTATCACTGTCTGCTTGAAACTCTTCCAACTAACAACACCACCATTACACACAAATAGACTTTTAGATGTCAACTTTCAATCATCTATATCGGACATAAAATTTGAGTCTGTAAACCCCTAGACTTGGAGTTCTCTATTACCAAAGATCAACAACATATCCTTAGTTCTTCTCAAGTACTTAAGAATACATTTCATAGAAGTTCAGTATTCTTCATCTGGATTCGACTGATATTTGCTCATGACACTCATAGCATGGGCTATATCAGGTCGTGTACATAACATGGCATGCATGAGGCTCCCTATTGTTGAAGCATAAGGGATCTTGCTCATGCATTTAATCTCCTCTGGTGTGTTGGGACATTTTTTTGAAGAAATGAATGCCATGTTTGAAGGGTACCAATCTCCTCTTGGAGTTTTTCACGCTAAACCTTTTTAGCTCTTTCTCTATGTACATCTTCTGTGAAAGACCTAGCATCCTATTCGGTCTATCTCTATAGACCTTAATTCCTAGATTGAAGGATGTTTCTCCTAGGTCTTTCATGGAGAATTCTTTAGATAACCATATTTTAACTATGGTCAACATGAGAATATCATTCCCAATAAGGAGGATATCATTCACGTACAGTACGAGAAAGACAATAGTGCTCCCACTGATCTTTTTAAAAATACATAGTTCCTCCCCGTTCTTGATGAAATCAAATAATTTGATCACATCATTAAAATGAGTACTCCAGCTCTAAGATGCTTGCTTAAGTCCATAGATGGATCTTTGCAACTTGCATACTTTGTGATCAGCATCACTGGATGCGAAATCTAGCGGTTATTCCATATAGATATCTTTCTCAAGGTATCCATTTAAGAACGTCATTTTTACATCCATTTGCCATATTTCATAATCAAAATAGGCTACAACAGCAAGCAATGTGTGGATGGATTTTAGCATAGCCATTAGCGAAAAGGTATCCTGATAGTCAATGCCTTTGTACTGACTATACCCTTTTGCCACTAATCTAGCTTTGAATGACTCCACATTTCCATCTACACAAATCTTTCTCTTGTAGATCCATTTACACCCAATAGGTATTATACCTTCAGATGGATCTACCAAGCTCCAGACTTGGTTTGAGTGCATCGAGTCAATTTCTAACTTCATTGCCTCTAACCATTTCTCAGAGTCGATATCTGATATCGCCTTATTATAGATTTTTGGATCATCACCATGAACCCCATTACCTATAAGGAATATTTTCTCTACTTTCTTTGAAATAGTACCCAAGTATCTCTCAGGGGGATGAAAAAAATTTTTCGATCTACGAGGTGGAGGAGGTAGTGATTGTATTGGCTCAACCTGATTTGGTTCCATAGGATCCTTAGCTCGTTGCTCTTAGGAGACTTTCTCCTCAAGCTTGATCTGCTTTTCAATGCTACCATCTTAAATAAACTATTTTTCAAGAAAGATGGCATGCCGACTCATAATCACATTGTAGTCTTCTGGAATGTAGAAATAATATCCTAATGACTTTTTAGGATATCCTATGAATCGAGCTCTAAAAGATCTATAGTCTAACTCATCCGCTTGTTGTCTTTTGATATGAGCCGGACAATCCTAAATTCTGAGATGACTCAGACTTGGTTTCTTACCATGTCATATTTCATACGATCTTGTAGGAATGGTTTTAGAGGGATCCCTATTCAGTAAATATATAGCAGTTAATAGACTATGTTCCCAAACAAAATTAGGAAGGTCTGTGAAGCTCATCATGGATCGAACCATATCTAATAGGGTTTGTTCCTCTATTTTGAAATGCTATTGAGTTGAGGTGTTCCAGGTGGAGTCCATTAAGAGACTATGCCATACTGCTTGAGATAGTCCAAAAATTTTCAGCTAAGGTATTCACCTCCTCGATCTGATCGAAGAACCTTAATAGATTTTTCAATTTGCTTTTCCACTTCATGTTTAAATTTTTTAAACTTTTCAAAGGCTTCAGATTTGTATTTCATGAGATACACATACCCATACCGAGATAAATCATCGATAAAGATTATGAAGTAGACAAAATTACCTCTAGCCGGCACATCAAATAGGCCGCATACATCAGTATGTACTAGGATAAGTAGATCCGTGGCCCTTTTTTCATGTCTCGCAAAAGGAAGCTTAGTCATTTTGCCATAAAGACATGATTCATAAATTGGATATGACTCGAAAGTCAACGGACTCAATAGCCTAGTTTTCTCTAATTTATTAATCCTATCTTCTACTAGATGACCTAGCCTTAGGTGCCATAGATACCTATCGTTTGGACTATCCCTAGGTCATTTTGATCTTATGGCATTCACATTTTGCTCAATATTAAAGATAGATACATCAATATGTAACTGGTAGAGGCCGTTAATAAGAAAAATACTTGCAATTTTATTTCTTTCATAAAGAATATTACAATGGTCCTTAAGAAAATTAATTACATAGCCTTCTAGTGCTAAATATGAAATAGAAATCAAATTTTTGCTTGCAACAGATACATAATAATAATTCTTAAGTACTAAATCTAAGTCAGATGGTAGTCGAAGAGGATAGGTTCCCACAACCACAGCAGCAATTCTTACTCTATTTTCGATGCGTAGGATCATCTCACCATCTCTCAGCCTCCTGCTATCCTCAAGATCCTACATGAAAGTGCACAAATGAGCACTAGAACTAGAGTCAAGCATCTAACTAGATGCAGAAAAAATCATAAGGTTAGATTCACTAATGAGCATACCTCCAGAAGGATCTATCTTCTTATTCTTCAAGGTGGCCAGGTATGTAGGGTAGTTTTGCTTTCGTGGCTATCAGTATTATAATGGAAATACTTTCTTTTGTCAATGGCTTTCTTCTTCAGCTCTGTCTTCTTTTTTTTTTCTTCTTTCATCTTCTATCTTTTCACAGTCTTCTTCTTCTTTCTAAAAGACTTTTTCTTGGAAGAAGTCTGTTCTATAGCAAGTACTGAGCCTTTAGAATCTTTCATAGAAAGCTCAGTAGGAATCAGCATATTCATAAGCTCGGCCAGAGTATTTTGAAGTTTTTGCATATGGTAGTTCATGATGAATTATCCATATACATCAGTCAAGGATTGCAGAATTATATCATTCTGCAAATCCTGGTCTAACTTCATTCTAAGCTTCTCAAGCTCTTTCAAGTCCTTGATCATCATCAGATAATGATCTTGGATTTACTGTCCATCACATATTTTAGCCTTAAACAGTTGTTTAGTGACCTGATATTTGGTTGCACGACTCTGTTCATCAAACAACTCTTGCAGGCGAGCCAACATTTGGTGGATAGTCTTGATATCTTCATATTGGCATTAAAGCTCATTAGACATCGAGCCCAACATATAGTATCTGATCTTGTTATCTTCATCCATCCACTTATCAAGAGATGCTCTCTGCTCAGCGGACGGATGAGCTGGTAAGGTGGAAGGATTTTGGTCCTGATAGGAACGCGATGTTGTCGTTAAGACATCGTGTTTATCAGTTTAATCCGACTTCTTAAAATTATTAAAAATGCGTAGATAGTAGTGAGTCGGGTCGAATCCATAGGGAAGGTAGTGTTTTTAGATTTGAAATCTTTAGATTTTTTTTTTTGAGAAGAAAAAGAAAATAATTTGAATTTTGAAATAAAAACTGAAGTCGAAAGATTGAAAATAAAAATTAAAAGGTATAGAAATTTAAATTTGATACTAAGATCTACTAGTTAGATCTTAGCATCTACTTGCAAAGCAATAATTTAAAGTGCAGAAATTAAATTACAATAAAAATAAAAAGTAAGAAATTAAAATACAAAAATAAAATTTTTATTAATTAAAATTTTAAAATTTAAATACATAAAATTTAAAAAGAAAATAATAAAAAAAAAATAGCCTAATCTCTGATCTTGGATCGGCATTGGCAGAAAGATGGTGTGAAGCTGGTCTTCTTCTCGCTTCTCGCACCCTTGCTTCGAAGCAGCTTTAACCCATAGCCTGGCTCACCCTAACCAAAGCTCACCTTGACGGAGATGTTGATTTCTGGTGGCCTGGGGTCCTTTTTATAGAGCTAGGAGGGCTGATATTTTTTTTAAAGGCAATATGGGACTAATAGCCTTTGTAATCGTCAAAATAAAAGAAATTTGGATAAAATTTAATCAAAAATAGTTTGATATGACTCTGGTAAATTGATAAAATCCAGTCGTTTCACAGAAATCCAACGTCCAAAAATCAAAAATCGGATGCAGATCAACTCAGATCGGGTTGGATTAAATTCTAGCCGTCCGATTGCGCTTCATCAAGGAAATCTGGCCGCAAATCACGCTTCGGAAGTCCTGATCACCGTCGGGAGCATTCTGGACCATTGGATCAAAGCTGGAATCAGGTGCTGCCGTCCGATGGTGATCTAAGTGAAATTGGCAATCGAAAAAAATGCTGACCGTCCGATCTTAATCGCAATCAACCGCCCGTCCGATCGCAATCACTATTCCCGGACCGCTAGACCGGCGCACGCCACACCCGCAACCAATCAATGCTTCTGTTCGCCGAGTGAAAATGACCAGATTGCCCTGTGAGCCATGATAAATTTCTGTAGACCTTTTAAGGGTCTAGGTCCACCACGTGGCAGGCTTTGATTCGTCGGATTTTGCTGAGCTGAAGGTCCACGCCTGGATCGTGGACCAGCTGATGGCTTCAATGGCTGAGTCGGCTTTGATAGCTCGGCTGGCTTGGGTGGCTCGCTTGCGAAGCCGGCTGAGCCGTTTTCTTTTTTATTTAATTTTTTTATTTTATATTTTTTAAAAATTCATATCTTTTCCATTTTAGCTCTGTTTTATTGAATTTATTTGTTGTGATCAAAAAATGAGCTCTTTCTATTGTAAATAAATTTATTTTTTTAATTTTTTATTTTTTTATTATTTTTTAATTAATTTTTTAATTCATAAAAATATCAATTTTTTAAAAATTATATATAAATTGATTATTAATTATTAAAAATTAATATAAATTAATTAATAAATTAATATTTTTATTGGTGAATTTATGATGCTTATCACACCCCCCAACTTAAGCTTTGCTCGTCCTCGAGTAAAGAAAGAATTTAGTTTTAAATACCTTTTAACTTTAGAATTTCAAATTTTACCTAAGTAATTTCAAAAATAGCCATTGATATTCATAGAGCTTAAATGAGATATATCATTGGGGTATTAATACTTATCAATAGAAAAATTAAGTAAAGAAATTAAATTTTTCAGAACTTTTTCTAAATTATTCCACTTTTATCTCTGATTTTCTAAACTTTCATATAGGCAGGTGTTGCTACTTCCATCCTTCATTTATTAATTTTTATTTTCACATGCCACTTTTTTGATGCGAATATCATTGCTTACTTAGGCAACGGGACCCGGTTACTCGTGGGAAACCAATGTTTCTTTTTTTTTTTTTTTTTTTTTTTTTTAACATTGTACACTATTGAGTTTCTTAACTCCTTAAGCTTTCTATTTGATCCATGTAGCGAGTCTTGGCCCAATGACTCCCAAACCAGTTGGCTTTAGGCACTAGGTATAGAATACCCCGGGCTTACTAGCTCGAATCAAATAGGCTATGAAGTTAAGACTAGCTTTACAACGAGCTTCTTTGCCTCCCACTTTTGACGGAAACTCAATGCTTGCTTAGGCAAAGAGGCCTAATTACTCAGTGAGAGTACTTGGAATTATTTTATTAAAAATAAATTTTATATGAAAAAACGTATAGTTACCCTACACAAGCCTATAAAAAGTAAACTTTCTTTGATGCTAGTAGAATAATTAGAAAACTCAAAGAAATTTTTTTTTGTTCTGACTTAACCTCTTTATTGAATTTTCTTAATAGTGATTCCTCAATATCTCACAGATTCTCTGATCTGTGCATCAATTTTTTTTTTAAAATGCTTAGTTTAATTCGATTCTTAAGCGTAATCAAGTATCTAAATACTAAATACTAACTTTTTCGAGGACTTAAAATTTTAAAATTTTTATTTTTCTCTTTTCTGTAGACCTTTTAACCAACTTTTTAAAATAATTAAAAATCAGTAGATAGCAGTGAGTCGGGTCGAATCCATAGGGAGGTAGTGTTTTTAGATTTGAAATCTTTGATTTTTTTTTTTTTGAGAAGAAAAGAAAATGATTTGAATTTGTGAAATAAAAACTGAAGTGAAAGATTGAAAATAAAAATAAAAGGTACAGAAATTTAAATTTGGTACTAAGATCTACTAGTTAGATCTTAGCATCTACTTGCAAAGCAATAATTTAAAGTACAGAAATTAAATTGCAATAAAAATAAAAAGCAAGAAATTAAAATGCAAAAATAAAATTTTTATTAATTAAAATTTTAAAATTTAAATACATAAAATTTAAAAAGAAAAGATAATAAAATAAAATAGCCTAATCTCTGATCTTGGATCAGCATTGGCAAAAAGATGGTGTAGAAGCTCGGCTCTTCTTCTCGGCTTCTCAGCACCCGTTGCTTCGAAGCAGCCTTTAACCTATAGCCTGGCTTCGCCCTATACCAAAGCTTCACCTTGATTGGAGATGTTGATTTCTGGTGGCCTGGGGTCCTTTTTATAGAGCTAGGAGGACTGGATATTTTTTCTAAAGGCAATATGGGACTAATAGCCTTTGTAATCGTCAAAATACAAAGAAATTCAGATAAAATTTGAATCAAAATAGTTTTGATATGACTCTGGTAAATTTGATAAAATTTAGCCGTTCAACAGAAATCCAACGGTCCAAAAATCATCAAAATCGGATGCAGATCAACTCAGATCGGGTTGGATTAAATTCTGGCCGTCCGATCGCGCTTCATCGAGGAAATCTGGCCGGAAATCACGCTTCGGGAGTCCTGATCACCATTGGGAGCATTCTGGACCATCGGATCGAAGCTGGAATCAGGCGCTGCCGTCCGATGGTGATTCGAGTGAAATTGGCAATCGAAAAAATGCTGACCGTCGATTCTAACCGCAATCAATCGCACCCGTCCGATCGCGCAATCACTGTTCCCATGGACCGCGTAGACCAGCCGCACCGCACACCGTAACCAATCAACGCTTCTATCACCAAGTGAAATGACCAGATTGCCCTGTGAGCCGCGATAAATTTCTGTAGACCTTTTAAGGGTCTAGGTCCACCACATGGCAGGCTCTAATTCGTCGGATTTTGCTGAGCTGGCGGTCCACGCCTGGATCGTGGACCGATTGATGGCTTCAATGGCTAAGTCGGATTTGATGGCTCGGCTTGCGGAGCCGGCTGAGCCGTTTTCTTTTTTATTTAATTTTTATTTATTTTATATTTTTTAAAAAATTCATATCTTTTTCATTTTAGCTCCATTTTACTTGAAATTTATTTCATTATAATCAAAAAAATGAGCTCTTTCTATTGATAATAAAATTTTATTTTTTAATTTTTATTATTTTTTATTATTTTTTAATTAATTTTTTAATTCATAAAAATATCAATTTTTTAAAAATTATATATAAATTGATTATTAATTATTAAAAATTAATATAAATTAATTAATAAATTAATACTTTTATTGGTGAATTTATGATGCTTATCAGGTCCCATACATGAGTCAACTTCTTATAACCCAAAATGATTTTAAAGTTTCGAAGCCAATCCTTATAATTGGATCCGATCAGTCTATGGGTGTCCAGGATATGGGCTAGTGGGTTGGAGGCGGACATTTTTCTTTTTTCTGTAAAGAGTCAAAGTTTCTAGTCAGATTTTATAATTAAAACTTGACTAATTTATTTAGAAGTTTAATTTTTAAATAAATTAGCTTTTACTATTTTCTCGGATCCCTATACTTCCTCTATAGAGATGCAAAAATCTTCATGATTATTGATTTCTAGTGGATGGTGCAGTCCCACCAACTGACTCATCACCTCACCTAATAATTGTTGGTGATGGGTTAGGCAATGAGTGAATAACTCTTGTCTAATGATTCTCTAATCATGGTGCACCTAAACTTGATCTCTAATTTATGAATCTCATCGTGCCTAGAATATTGATCCACTTCTTAGTTAAGTCAGACCCACCATTTGCGTAGATTAGATTTTTAATTGGATCTCTCACCGTATTCAAAATATTGAGCCCAATCCATCCTTCAGCTTGTAGCATCCAATGCCTAATAGACATGGTTGCATCCTTTTGGTGCAATTGAACCACTGTGACCAGTTGAGAACAGTCAATCCTGAAAAGGGTCCGCACATCTACAATAGTGAAAGACCTTAGACTTAATCTTTTCTTAAGAAGATTTGATTTAGATCTCTTTAAATTTGACTTGACATAGCCATAACCATTATGACTAACCTAGTGGCATGGATTAGCTCGGATTGTTAGCCACCTTCGATCAGAATTGAGCCGACAAATATGTCCAAGGAAGTAAGACCGATGGAAGAGATATGCCATTAACTCGATAAGAATGCATTCGAGTCGAGTAGCTTCCAATTAATAACCAGTCGATCGTATCTGCCAAACTTATCTTAGACACTAAATTATTGAGCTAGAACTAATCAGGTTAGTCTACAATCCAGACTCTAACCACTGAGCCTAATTAGGTCTTAACTTGATCGATCACTCATATGATTCGACCTTGACCCAGACTTAATTCTATTAGGCTGGTCAATTTAAGAACTCTTGATCCTATGTAACCAACTCTTGATTTGGTTTGATCAACCGCTAGACCTAATTGAGCTACCCAAGCCTAAATCCAATTTTATGAATATATCTTAGATCTAAAAATTCTCAATTTTAGATCTAATATATTTCATAATCTTAATTCTTAATTAAGTTTAGGGTTCATAAACAAAACTTGTATATAAAATTCTAGGATTTTAGGATCTAGGATTTTGTAGAAAATAAGTTTTAGATTTTTTATTAAGGACGAACGTGCAGCATCCCTATAAATTATAAGAACAACCCATCGAATGGGAGGAGAGGGCCTTTAAATCCTACTTCGTTCTTATGACCGTACGGCCAAGAGAGATGTCTTAATTAGAAACATGATAAATCTACAAAACTTGTTAGATCTACATCATATATCACATATATAAAAATTGATCTAACTAAAAATATGTTTTGCATACATCTCATGTATCATATCATGTATATTTTCAGATCTAAATTATCTCATAAATATTTAAAAAATAAGATTTAAATTTGAACATATCAAATTAAAATTTATTCTAGATAATTTTATAAAACTATTCTATAACTAGTCTAATCATGCATCTATCATATCTCATATGAATAAATTAAATAAATTTATTTTTTATTTTTTAAATCTAATTATAATATTTAAAATATTAAAAAATAATAAATAAATAGATTTAAAAATTATAATTAATTAAATTAAAATTATGATTATGCTAGACTACACATAGAATAATTCTATTCCTAGTCTAGTCATGCATCTCATATATCTTAGATCTAGATTTTTTAATTTTTTTAATTTTTTGATTTTAGATCTAATCACATAAAATATGATATCTAAAATTATCTAATTATTAGATTAAAAATAAATTAAAATTAGATCTAATTAATTATGGAATCTTGCTCTGATACCAGTTGATGGAAAAAATCTTATTTTTTGGATCAGACTCGCTTAGATCTGATTGGATCAAGAGAAATATTTTAAAAAAAATTTTCTAAGATTATAATTAGATATGAGACTTTTTAGATCTAGTCTTATTGATCTAATAAAATAAAATAAAATAAAATTTAATTTAATTTAATTATTCTTTTATTTTGGGTAATTCAATTATCTTATGATGATTTCGATGTTTGCCTGAGGTTCTGGATATAGCCATGCAAGCACCTGGCCTCTATCGGTATTCACTCAGGTAGGATCTAGAGATCTTCTTCTTCTTTATCAATCCTCCAAAAATCAGATCTAGATCTGATCTTGAAGATCTTCAAAAATTTTTTTGAAGAACAACTGTTGTCTCTTGCAGCAGTGCTGCCTTCTTCCTTTCTTGTCGCCTTTCACTTGCTTGGATCGCACCTAACTCATGTCCAAAACTTCTTGGGTATGGAGAGGAGAGAGAGGACCAAAAGGTGGCATGAAGAAGGAGGGAGAGAAGCTTTGTGGCATGGGCTAAAGGTAGAAGCTCTCAAATCTAGGCGCAGATAGGATTTATATAGACCATGTTGTGCCATGCAGTGCCACATCATCTCGGCCAATCATGGCCTTTTGTGCAATCAGATCTAAATTTGATTAATGGGATGATATCATCTGATCCAATCAGATGAGAGACCCTCAAAATCCTCCTTAGGTGGCACTAAGATTAGGTCAAACAAGACTTCTTGGCACCACACAATTTAATTTTCTGAAGCAACCTGGAGTTCCATCTATATGGGACTCCAACTCTTATCCTCATGGGATGCATGCCTCCTTAGGCATGCACCCCCTTCTTGTCTTCTTTTTAGTAGAAAGACAAGGCCCCAAGTACTCTCCTATGGGTGCATGACACATGGACAGATGTCTAAGTGTCCAAGGTTCATATTTGACCAATGTCCGAAATAAGATTTATCAGGTGATGAAAAATGATAGGTATTGTCTCAAATTTATCTCATAAATTAAGACAATCCTTTTCTGATCTGAACAAGCTCTAGTCAGACCAAGTAAAGGTTTTTGAGTGTGTCCAAATATATTTAGCTCAGTCAAGATAAGCTTTAATAATTATTAAAAGAGAACATTAGGCTCAATCGTGTGCTAGCACGATTTTCTTGAACCTAATTGAATCTTATTCAAATCAATTAAAGTGGGTTAGTCTAATTGATGATATCTAGATCTAAATCTTTGTTTGTGTAATTCAGTTAGATTCAGTTCCGTATGATAATGGAATATGTCGCGATCTCTATCATTGACATCATTGAAACACCTTCCGATGGATCAAAATTTTTTTGACTCAGATAACTAGTATGATCGATCATCCAAATCATTCTAATTGCTTCCAAAATCCACCAATGATATCTAGCAGCATATGGTGGCAAACCATCAAAACTAAAAGTGAACCTCTCGGTGCAGTTATCTATGTGATTAAGTTCCTCTATCTTAAGCCCCGACCAGATTAGGGTTAAGGTGATCTCGTCAAATTCTAATTTTTGTTATATAAATTAATCATTCGATTCAAGTCTGATGTGAAAATTCTAATAGAAACTTTTCTATTATTTCACTCTGCCATGGTCGTGGGCTTATGGACTTGATTCTCATGATCATCATAGGGTTGCTCCTCATCTACCGAGGTAGATAGATTTTCTATTGGTGTAATCTAATTCCTACAATGAACATGTTATAGCCAACATACACCTCAGGATTCTGAATGGCTAGGAGATCGAGTTATGGTGTAGTCAAATTATAACACCCTCAAGGTAAACTATCGATGCACCTTAGGTTAAAGAATCAGACACATCACTGCAGCTTCGAGCCAGTAATCGATGAGATGGTAGACTTCCTCATGACTGCTCGAGGTGGTCACGCTCAGTGCCCTTGTTCTCTAACAAGTATCTGTATTCTTACTTCAATATCTCTACACCATAGACTCAAGACTCATCTACTCTAAAGAAGCGATCATACACCAATCTTTCGGATCAATCACCAACCTCATGATGATCTTATGGTCGAAAGTATTTTATGAGTTAATAATAAAAATTTATGTCTTAAATTTTCAACTCTTGAAAATATGAACTATCATTATCATTAACTCAAGGGATGTATCACAGACACTTTCAAATACATACTATGATAGAAAATAATCTATTTTATTATTTATAGTTAAAATTATAATTTTGCTCTTAGAAGTGTATTACAAGTGTTAGCCAGTCTGACATCTAGGGCACACATATCTAACATTACCAAAGATCCAAGTACATAAAAAATGATTCCATCTCATTTGCGAATACCTCGAGAAGAAGTATATCGAGATGTAGAGAGTAGACTCCATAGAAAATATGGCAGACCTGCTGATTAAGCCACTGAGCTAATAGAAGACTGAAGCTCACCTTGAAAAGATAGGGCTTAGGTTTATAGCCAATTAGCTTTAGTGCAAGTTGGAGAATGTTAGATGGATGCCCTAGAAGTCTATTTGACTGACACATGTAATCTTTCTAATGGCATAATTAGATGGATGCCCTAGATGTCTATTTGACTGACACATGTAATCTTTCTAATGGCATAACTTTATAATTAAATTATTCAAATGAATAAAATTAGATTAATTTTTCATTCATTTTGTGTCTTGTGTCCATGAATGTCAAAAGAATTAATAAGATGATGACATATATCCTCAAGAATTGAGAATTTAAGGCATGTATTATTGATGATTAATTTCTAAATATTTTAGATTGATTGATCATCATGAGGATGATAATTGATCTGGTAAGATTGGTGCACGGATCGCTTTTTTTTTTAATAGACAAGTTTGAAATCTACAATATCGAAAAACTGAAGTGAGAGTGCAAGTAATTGTTAGAGAATAATGATACCAAATATGACCAATATAAGAAGTCTCTTGAATGTCTACCCACTTGTTAGTAACTTATTCGAAGTTCCAGTAGTGTGAGTAGTTCTTTAACCTATGGTGCCTCGGCTATTCACAATGAGGCTACTGTAGTTTGATTATACAATCACTTGGTTACCTAGCCATTCAAAACTTTATGGTGTATATTGGCTATAGTAGATTTATTGTAGGAATATGGTGTGCACCTAGATCAGATCTATCGATCTTGGTAGATAAGTAGTCTTATGTTATTCACGAGACTGAGTTCAGAAGACTATGGCCATGGTAGTGTAAATGATGAAAAAGAACTTTTATAAAGTTTCACATGTGAACTCGAGTTGATTGAATATTACATATGACTGATGAAGGGTTTGATGAATCCATAACCTCCATCATGTCGGAACCCCTGATAGAAGAATCGAATCATACGGTAATTGTACTTAAAGGTTCATCTATTCAATTCTGCTAGATTGCCACTATACACTGCTTGAAGTCACTGATAGATTATGAGATCAATAAAAATTATTTTAATAATTAAATAATTTTTAATTATTTAAATTGGAGTTGTTCTAATCCATTGAAAGAAGTTTCAATGATATTATTGATGAAGATCATGATATGCTCACTACCAAATAGAATTGAACCTATGAGATCACACATAAAGAAGATTGGTCTAGAATTATGCAATTAGGCTTGTGAAGTCTCAATTAGGTTAGGATTTAGAGAAATTCTATTGGGTTTAGGAATACCATGCTTGCACATGATTAAATCCAAATTCTCTTAGACTTGGACTTCCTATTGGATGGGGATTAGACTAAGTCAAAGCATGCACTAAAGGGCATCAATAGTTGGGCATCCCATCTACTTTCTCCCTATATAGATAAGGATGAAGGGGCATCAATAGTTGGCCCCCCCCTAATTATGGTTTTGCACGG
This sequence comes from Cocos nucifera, assembly GCA_006176705.1. Classification (NCBI taxonomy): domain Eukaryota; kingdom Viridiplantae; phylum Streptophyta; class Magnoliopsida; order Arecales; family Arecaceae; genus Cocos; species Cocos nucifera. Next base: position 305,191 of record QRFJ01000871.1, read on the forward strand.
AATGAAGAGAAAGAGAGAGGGGCACATGCATCCTCTGGATAAGATCCAAGGGGTGCACACCCCATTTGAAGATTGCATGGAGAAGAGGGAGAGGGGCACATGCCTGCTTTGGGTAAGGATGAGAAAGGGGACGTGCCAATGGTTGGTGCCCTCCTTCTCTATTGTGCGTGGAATAAGGGGTGTATAGATGAGAAGGGTGAAGTCCTTTCATTTTAAGGAGTTGAAAAGTCAAAGTCTTGAAGCAGAAGGACTCTTAGATCAATTTAAATCCTAGTAGAGAGATCAAATCTCCATTGGCTTTCACGTTAAAATTGATCTCACGCCCTCCTCTATTCTCACACCCACTCTCTCACACCATCTCTCCCTCCTCTCTCACATCCCCCCTTTCCTTCATGTCCAAAGTGTTGGAAAATATGTCTCAAATCCAATCATCTAGCTTGTAGATTATTGAGATCAATTTTGTAAATGCATATGAATCATTCATTAATAAAAAATATTTGGTTTTTTTTTTCATAAGATTGTACATCTTCATAATCGAACTTTATTGTTGTGAGGAAAGTCCTTGGAACTACTTCTAATATGATAAAGGAGGATTTATCATTTAGTTCTTAAACTTGTTCATGGCCAAATGTTATATTATAAATAAGGATGATAATTGTATCAAGTATAAATCATTTGTCCTCTGAATCAAGGAGTGTGTTGACACTGGTATGGCATATAGGTAGAATATTAATCGACACTAAATATGACCATTCTAGAGCACTCTACTGTCGAGAGTGTTACCCGATTGGATATAAGTATAAGTGTCTCTCTGATCTGAGATTATCATGGTGACTTGCAAGCAATTTACTATACTTTGGTATAGGACTATTTGAATTTTTAATTTAGTAACGAAAGATTTTTAGGTGCAGTCAAGTACTTATTAAGTCGATGCATAAGTCAAGATAAAAATTGATCACTCTAAGTAAAATTGGAGAGAACATATCAATGTATTTCAATTTAGCAAAATCTTGGCTAGGATAATCCTTGTGAGAGTCGTAGGATTGAGTAGGTAGAGACACTATAAGGATTACTGATTAAGAGTTGATAGTAAACTTTGATATTTTTTTGAGCATTATTGATCAATGGGATGAATTATACGATAATCATATTTCAGTAGGTTATGGATGTTGCTTCACTATATTTGACTCTATTCGATCATTGGATACTATGGCTAAATGATCACTTCGATTAGTATAGAAAACTTATTATTGTACTATTGGCTTAGTGTTCGAACCTATGAGGTCACACATACAGAAGTTTTGATCTGATCAGATGGCTAATCAATGATTATGAATCATTGAAGGATTTAATTATCAATATGATTGATGGTTAACCTAATACAATTAATTAAAGAAAAATTAATTAACAATTGGATTGTTAATTAACTCAATTTGATTGAGTTATGAGAATTAGACCAAGACTAATTGAATTGGATTCAATTAGGTATGATCCAATTAGGTTATTGGATGATCAAATTGCTAAGAAAAATGAGATTCTGATTTGATCAAATCTTGGACTCAATTAATTCTTGATTTGATCAAGAGATTAAGAGTCTAATTAGATTAGGTCAACTTATATATTTGGGTTTGATCAAATGAGATTTGATTAACAGTCAAATTGGATGGGAACACAAGAGTCCAATTGGACTGCACCCTTCCTTGCATCTAAACTTAGTTGTCACCCCCTATTCTCCATGCACAAAGGGTTTGTGCATGTGAAACCTGGACACCCAGCCCCCTTGCTACCCACTCTTTGTTAGAGTTTCAATTTTGGAAAGATTCAATTCAAAAAGGTTTTGAATTGGACTTCATTCTAATCTCGAACTCTATGTTTCAGCATTCTATATAAACAGCCCTTTATGAGACAAAGGAGCATCAGAATTTTAGATAGTTTTTGGATGTAAAAAGATTAGAGAGAGAGTATCTAGGCATGAGGCTTGGGGTGCGCTTCCTTGGCATGTGAGATCAAGAGAAATCTATTCCTCTTTGGGGTGAGAGGCTAGGGTCTTGTTAGAGAAACAAGAGAAGGCTATTTCCCTCATCTTCTTCCTTTTGTTCAGCCATTAAGAGAGTCTTTGTAAGAAGCTAGCACTCCGAGAACTGATGGATTGGGTTTCGTGTGGATATCCTTAGAGACCGTTCGTATGCATGGCTGAAGCAATAACAAAGATCTACAAAAAGCCATGATCTACTATTCGGGTATGAGATTTGATCTCATATATTTTTTAGTTTTATATTTTATATGCATGATATCATATTATAGATCCTGGTAATGAGGGTTTATAGATTAGATTTAATGCATGTTTAAATTAAAAGGTTTAATCTAAAGTCTTTCGTTATTTTATTTTCAAAAAAAATTTAAAAATCATGCATGAAACCCCCATGCTTCTCTAACAGTGGTATCAGAGTGTCTAGTTCCTTGTATGATATGATATGCATGCATAAAGATTACAATCTAATTTTTGATGCATGAGATGCATAAGATTTGATGTAGACGAGATCTATTTTTTTTTATCAGTTCTGAATATGATTAGATTAGTTTATTTTCTTATAACTTAGTATTTGGATTAGGCAAATCACCAAGCTATCTAGTATAAGAAAAAGAAGGGTTTAAAGGCCCTCTCTTCCTATTCGATAGGGATCTCTTATGGCATGTAGGGGTGCTGCTGTGATTTTTCATGAAGAAAAAATATGAAGGGAAGAGAACTTACTTTTCTACAAAATCCTAGATTTGTGAAACCCTAGGATTATTTGTATTTGATACAAAAGTTGCATGAAAAGTTGAATCTAATCATTAAGAATAAAATTTGAAATCATAAATAAGTTTAGATGAGATCTAAAATAGATTTATGATGGATTTTATTAGATTTTATGCAAAAATTAAAAGGTCTAAAATTTTGCAATAGTTGCTAGCATGCCTATAGGGGTCAACTCCTATCCTATTGGAGTCGACCTCATATTGGAGTCAACCTCACTCCCTAGGGGTCAACCCTTTTCCTTATTAGTGTCAATCCTAAACACTAGGGTTCAACCCTTTTCTTGAAGGGATTGACCTATTTACTTAGACGGATATTTTTAGCTCTTTATTTTGTCACAGAGGTTGACCTATGGGCTAACCTACTGTGAAGAGTTGATTCCTATTAGGGAGGGTCGACCCCAATTATAGAGTAGAGTGTTTTTGTATAAAATTTATATAAAATTATTTTACAATATTGAAAGAGTTTTAGTGTTCATCAACTTTATTGGGGGTAAAATAGCTTTCGCTGAAGTCCAATTGAATGTCAGACCTTGGTACGGTACTGTCTGGAGTAGTAACGATCAAGTCTAAATTTTAGCTAAACTGATTCTTCATCACAGTCTAGTCCTGAAAACTCAACCTTCAGCTCTTGTACATTGGATGATCTTCTCTGCACCAATCCTCTCAGCTTTTCTGACAACTGCAGAATCTATTGGAGATGTGCTAAACTTAGGCTAGATGAACTTGAGTAGTGAAAGGAGTTGCTATTCGACTGATCCTAATTTTTGGCTCAAGATAGATAGTCGGCCCTCCATCAAGTGTCTAATCCCAGCATAGCCCAATCTTGTTTGGTGGCTGACCTTGAAGGCGGCTAAATTCCTTCACTATAGATGATAGATCTTGCCAATTTTACATCATGGACCCTAGCCAGCCGAATTTCTTTACTCCATCTTATGGATTGTAGATCCTAGTAGCTCTACACTAAGGACTTTGGGTGGGCAAATACAAGTTAGCAAGAAGACTTCATCATCAATGTAAACCTGATCTTCAACCTAGAATAAGCAGTGGTCACTGGAGAAGAAACGAATCTCAGTATTTGCCCATCCTAGTTTCAAGTCAATCTCAGATTTTTGCTATTTCGACCAAACTTCTCTTAGAAAGCTTGATCACAGTCCTCATTAAAGAGCCTACTATTCCATCTCTAGCCTTCAACCTGAGTGTCCACACCCACCCTCGGTCGATCTTAAAGGTGACCAAGTTTTTAAAAGTAGTTAAAGATAGCGTCAGTAAGATCCAAGCCTAGAACCTAGTTACAAAATCACCATCATCAATACAAAGATCGATCTTCAAAGCTTGGTCAGTCTGACCTCCAATAAATGAAATCCAACCATAGGCAAGTCATGATAAATGATAGCCTACTCTCCGTAGCAATAAATGGCCCGAATGGCCTTCTAATATTCTATTATGGTTGTCACCATCATTCTGTTATAGGCTCTACCTATATAAGAGATTCTTCAGATACATTTCTCCTCTCTAAGCTCTCCTCTTTGCTCTAAATCTTCTCTATACTCTATTCTTATTAGTCAGAGAACTAACTTGACCGTCGGAGGGTCCTATTGAAGCCAACTCTAGCCTGGAGTACAGGTCTCATTGGTGACCTCATCTTTTCTAGCTCCAGCGAACTCCCATTCAGCCACCCCCAGAGGGTCTTTACCCTCATTCAGTCAATCGCACTTTGAAATTCATGATCGAGATGATATTCTCGATCAGAAGCTTCAAAAAATGAACTAAAAGATTGAGAAACTCCGCCATGCTACCCCTGTCCGTAATGATGATATCTGCACCAACCTCCCATTCTCCATCCAGATCATGTAGGAGCCCATCTCGCCAAACTTCAAACTTTTTTAGTTTGAGAGTTACGATGGAACCTCAAACCCCATCGACATCTTGAAGCCTTCAGAACTATGATGCTACTCCATGGTACATCTGACACTATTCTATGCCGAGCCTTTTCCTCCCCTCTGAAGGGAGTAGTAAGAAACTAGTATTCAAGCCTTAAAACCAGTACCATCTTTTTTTTTGATCAGCTAAACCACCAATTCGTGACTCATTTTGTTAGCAGTAGTCACCAAGGATGAGGTTCAGACTCTCTTGTCAATATCAAGTAGAAGGAGGAAAAGTCCATCCAAGCTTATGTCAGCCATTTTAACACTGCTGCACTAGAGATTCGCAACTTGGACCAGTCTATTATGATGGCTGTACTGAAGGATGGCCTTTTGAAGAATGATCTCTTTGGAGAAGAAGTATCTCCGGGACTTCATCGATATGTTGGCTCGAGCAGAAAGCTATGCTCGGATAGAGGAAGCTTTTAAGCTTTGTGATGAAGAAGCTATGGGAGAATGATAGGTGGGAGAATCTAGCAAGCCCGCACTTAAAGAGAAGTGGAGTGAAGCTCGACCGTGCCCTAGAACTTCATTAGAGTAAAGATGAGCCCGAACTCCACCTCGAGCTCGTCGACTAAGAAGCCTAGACTAAGGGATGTGGTGAAACTTTTCTTCTAAAAGATTTCACAACTACTCCCCCCTTAATACTCCAAAAATCCAGGTATTGATGAAAATCAAGAAACAGCTATCGAGATTAGAGAAAATATGGTCTCATCCAGCTAAGCACAATCCCAACAAGTACTATCTCTATCATCATGACCATGATCACGATATTGAGGACTGTATCTTGCTTCAAAATGAGATCGAAGAGCTGATCAGATAGGATCGATTGGATCGATTCCTACAACATCGATCAGAAAGGAGGAAAGGTCGGCCAAGAGCATTGCCGCAACTAGAACCACCTCAAAGGGATGAGCTATAAGGAGATCGGCCCTTACTTGGAATCATCAACATGATTGCTAAGGGACATTGACAAGAGGAGGCCAGTAGATCAGTAGGAAGGGCAAAGAAGCAGAGGATTGAGGAACCCATCACTTTCATTAAAGAGGATGCACAAGAGGTCCAATTCTCGTATATTGACGTGGTTGTAGTCATTTTAAACATTGTTGATTATGATATACACCATATTTTAACTGATAATGGAAGCTCTACTAATATTTTATTTTATAATGCTTTCTCAAAAATGTCCATATCTAATAGTCGATTGGGACCTATGAACTCTCCATTAGTAGGATTCATCAGTGATGCCATACCAGTTGAAGGAATAATTATTCTACCAATTGTGGCAGGCCGGTACCCAAAGCAGTCCAAGACTCAGGTTGATTTTTTAGTAGTAAAAGCTCCCTCTATCTATAATGCAATCTTGGGCCAACCTGAGTTGAATGCACTCTGAGCTGTGGTGTCAACCTATTATTTGAAGATGAAGTTTCCAATGGATTATGGAGTCGAAGAAGTCAGAGAAGATCAGGCTTTGGCACATCATTGTTACACAATCGCTCTACAAGGAGGAAAGCAACTAGAATCCTGTCCCATGGATGGACTTGATGCCCATGATGATCTGACTAAAAAGCAGGGGGAACCTATTGATGACCTTATTGCAATCTTTTTAAATGATGGAAATGAAGATCATACTATTCAGATTGGCTCCAACCTGAGAGAAGAGGCTAGAAAGTAACTCATCATCTTTCTATGGAGGAAAGCAGATATCTTTGCTTGGGTCTCTATACATATGCTAGGATTGATGCTGAGGTAATGGAGCACCACTTGGGTGTAGGTCTCAAACGTCGACCTGTGAAGCAAATGAAGTGCAGCTTTGCACCCGAATGGCAAAAAGCAATTATGGATGAGGTTGATAAGCTCCTCAAGGCCAAGTTCATTCGGAAAGTTTCTTATCTAGATTGGATCGCCAATGTGGTTCTCGTCAAGAAGGTAAATAGCAAATGGAGGATGTGCATAGACTTCACGGACTTGAACAAGGCTTGTCCAAAGGATAGATACCCTCTATCCAGAATTGATTAACTGATGGATGCAACCTCGGGCCATGAGCTCCTTACCTTTATGGATGCTTTCTTTAGCTATAATCAAATCTGGATGGCACCAGAAGATGAGGAGAAAACTACTTTTATTATTGACCATGGTCTTTATTATTATAAGATTATGTTCTTTGGACTCAAAAATGCATGTGCAACATAACAATGCTTGGTGAACAAGATCTTCAAGGAGCAGATCAGCCGCAACATGAAGGTCTACATGGATGACATGCTTGTCAAGAGCCAATCTTTAATGAATTACATTACCAACCTTGAGAAGACATTCAACACAATTCAGAAGTATAAAATAAAGCTAAATCTAACCAAATGCACTTTCAGAGTAACTTTGGAAAAATTCTTGGGATTCATGGTATTGAGGTGTGGTATTGAAGCAAATCCAGAAAAGATTCAAGCCATCCAAGAAATGATAGCCCCAAAGATCATAAAAGAAGTCCAGCATCTGATGAAAAAGATTGCAGCTCTGAATCGCTTTATTTTATGGTCGACAAAATGTTACATGCCCTTCTTTCAAGTATTGAAGTAGCCAAAGAACTTCTGCTAGACTCCTGAATGTTAGTGAGCATTTAAGAAATTAGGAAACTACCTCAACTCACCTTTCCTCCTTGCCAAGCCCAAACCTGGTGAAGAGTTATTCCTATACTTGGCAATATTTCCCGCAACCATTGGAGCTATCCTAATTAGGGAAGAGGTGAGAATTCAGAAGCCGATCTATTATATAAGATGGATTTTGACGAATGCAGAAATAAGGTATACTAAATTGGAAAAGCTAACATATACTTTGTTGATTGCAGTAAGGAAGCTCAGACCCTATTTCCAAGGGCCCATAGTGACACTTCTCATAGATCAACCAATAAAAGCTATTCTTCACCGACCAGATGTTTCTGAGAGAATAGGAAAATAGGTAATTGAATTCATAGAGTTTGACATCAAGCTCCAACCTTGGCCATCTATCAAAGCCAAATACTGGCTAACTTTATAGTAGAATGCACTATCCCAGATGAAGCTAAACCTAAACAGTGAAAGATCGGCATTTCTAGCCCACAACCAAACTCCTTTGAATAGAAAGTGGACCTCCTTAAAGACTTCTAGGCCTTGTATGTTGATGGTTCATCTAATACATCTGGAGTAGGTGCGGGCTTGATTCTAATTAATTCAGAAGGAGTTATAGTTGAATATATGCTATGCTTTGAGTTTCTTGCAACTAATAATGGAGTAGAGTATAAAGCTCTGATTGTAGGATTGATAATAGCTAAAGAATTGGGGATAGATCATGTGAAGCTTTATAGTGATTCTCAATTAGTGATAGGATAGGTTAATAGTAGTTATGAAGCATGGGAGGAAAGTATGAAGAAGTACTTGGATAAGATAAGAAGTTTAACCTTAGCCTTTGGTAGTTTTGATATTCAATAGATACCCAAAACAAAAAATGCAAGGGCCGACTTTTTGTCCAAGTTAGCTACTCTCGCCCTAGATGAATTGCCAAAGGAGGTTTTCTTTGAAGTTCTTCAACATTCAGGTTCAGAGGAGTTCCAGACCATAATGCAAGTAGATCTTGAGCCCAGCTAGATTGATCCATTGATCTTTTATCTAAAAGATGGCATTCTCTCCAGAGATCCAAAGGAAGCTCAAAAATTGAAGAATCAGGCCTCCCGTTATGTTTTGTATGAGGATAAATTGTATAAGAGATCTTACTTCTTGCCACTTCTCAAGTGTCTTCGACCATCTAAAGCTGATTATGCCCTAAAGAAAGTTCATGAAGGAATATATGAAACCATCTCGAAGCCAGGTCATTGTCTTATAAATTGTCCATCAAGGATACTACTGGCCAACCATGCAGTAGGATGCAACCGACTATATCAAAAAATATGATCAGTGCCAAAGGAATGCCAATATTCAAAGGCAATTGGCTTAGCAGCTCACACCCCTAAGTGCTCCATGGCCATTCGTGTAATGGAGAATGGATATACTTGGACCATTGTCCATTGCATCTGGATAGTGAAAATTTCTTTTGCTAGTGGTGGACTACTTCACCAAGTGGATTGAGATCGAATTCCTAGCAAAAATCACTAAGGCTAAGGTGCAGAACTTCGTCTAAAAGTTAATAGTATGTAGATTCATCCTACCTCAGACTTTAATTACAGATAATGAGCATCAGCTTGCATGGGCAAAATTTGCCAAGCTCCGTGAAGACTTGAACATCTTCTATCATTTTACATCTGTAGCCCATCCTCAAGCAAATGATGAAGCCAAAGTGACCAATAGAATCCTGCTGCAAGGAATAAAAGCCATGCTTGAGTGGGCGAAAGGAATGTGGGTAGACCAAATTTATTATGTGCTTTGGGCTTATAGAATCACTCAGTGGTTGCCAATTGAAGAGACTTCCTTTGTCCTGGTATTCAAGCCTAAAGCAGTCATACCAGTTGAACTCAGACTTTCCTCAATATGAGTTAAAGCCTTTGATGAGCAGAATAATTCACAGAAACTTAGGGCAAATCTTAATCTATTAGAGAAAAAGTGAGAGAAGGCTCAAATTCGGATGGCAGCTTACAGGCAGAAAGTGGCTCGATATTATAACTCTAGAGCTAGAAGTAAAATCTTCAAAATTGAAGATCTGATGCTACAATGAGTAGACATCTTATAGCCATAAAATCAAGGCAAGCTCACTCCGAATTTGGAAGGCCCCTATTAGGTTGTGGAAATTGCTCGACTGAAAACATACTATCTGAAGGAGCTTGGAGGGGCAACACTCCCATGATCCTGAAACTTGGAGAATTTATGAATATATTATCAATGACCTCACCTCAATAAAATTTTTTATTTTAACATTCTTGTTTTTGGTGCAAATTGAATGATGATAGAAAATTATTCAATCAGACTTCATTTTTTAACGAAGTAAAAGGCTTTCGATTCTTAAATAGGAGGTTAACCTCATCTTAACAAGGATGAAGGTCTCCGATTCTTAAATAGGAGGTAACAAGGCAAGACCCTCTCAACGATCCTTTTGTGCCCCGGTAACCTTATTAGGAACAAGAGGTGAACCTCATTCTAATAAGGATAATAGCCAATCATGTTAGAAATAGGTGGACCTCATCTTGACATGGATGAAGATCCTCATAGGAGATTAAAGGCCTTCGATTCTTAAACAAGAGGTAAGATAAGAGGCACTCTCAATGGTTCTTTTGCACCTTAGCAACCTTATTAGGAATAGGAGGTAAAGCTCATCCTAACAAGGATAATAGCCAACCACGTCAGAAATAGGAGGTGGATTTCATCTTGACGTGGATGAAGATCCTCACAGAAGATTGAAGGCCTTTGATTCTTAAATAGAAGATAATGGGGAGAGGCCCTCCCAATAGCTCTTTTGTGTCTTGGCAACCTTGTTAGGAACAAGAGGTGAACCTTATCCTAAAAAGAGTAATAGCCAACCACGTCAGAAATAGAAGATGGACCTCATCCTGATGTAGATGAAGACCCTCATGAAGGATTGAAGGCCTCCGATTCTTAAATAGGAGGTAATGGGGAGAGGCTTTCTCAATAGCTCTTTTTCACCCCGGCAATCTTGTTAGGAACAGGAGGTGAACCTCGTCCTAATAAGGATAATAGTCAATCATGTCAGAAATAAGAGGTGGATCTCATCCTAACATGGATGAAGATCCTCATGGAGGATTCAAGGCCTTCGATTCTTAAATAGAAGGTAACAAGGAGAGGCCCTCTCAATAATTCTTTTGTATCTCGACAATCTTGTTAGGAACAGGAGGTGAACCTCATCCTAACAAGGATAATAGCTAATCATGTCAAGAACAAGAGGTGGACCTCATCCTAATATGGATGAAAATCCTCATAAAGGATTAAAGACCTCTGATTCTTAAATAGGAGGTAATAGGGAGAGGTCCTCTCAACGTCCCTTTTGCGTCACGGCAATCTTATTAGAAATAGAAGGTGAACTTCATCCTAATAAGCATAATAGCCAATTATATTAAGAACAGTAGATGGATCTGTCCTGACATAAATGAAGATCCTTACGAGGGATTGAAGGCCTTCGATTTTTAAATAGAAGGTTAACCTCGTCCTAATGAGGATAAAAGCCAATCTCGTCATGAATAGAAGGGGGACCTCATCTTGATGTGGGAGAAGACCATTGCAAAGGACACAAAAATCCCAGTTTCCAAACTGGAAGGCTAAACAAGTTTGGAGGATCCTCGTCCATTAATAAACACTTGAATTAATACATTTAAAACACTCCAAACATCATTAATTATGTTTTATTAGTTTGAATTTGATACTTCCTAATCTATTTTGTAGGTTAATAGAATATTGGGTTCAATTAGACTCAATTGGATCTAATCTCGTTTGAACCTAAGTACATCCAAGAGTCAGAATGGAGATCTAAGGGTTCACATCAAAGGGACACGTTCAATTAGACTCAATTGGGTCTAATCTCGCTTGAACCTAAGTACATCCAAGAGGCAGAATGGAGATCCAAGGGTTCACATCAAAGGGACACAACCAATGGTGGAGATCTAGGTGCCTAAGATAAAGATCCAGGATAAAAAGAAATCAATGGTTGAGAGAAATCAAGGAAGATCTAAAGGTCATCAATCATTGGAATACTCTCATGTAGATTCAAGATGAAATCAAGGGCTACTAACCACCAAAACAAGCATCCAAAGACTCTCATTGATGGTGCCAAGAGGGAAGCATAAATGGTACAAAATTATGAAGATACCTAGGTGTGAACATAGCTTAAATATCAAGGGTCAAGATTAAAAGATCATCTTTCTCATGGATTATGGTGTGAACACAACTAATTAATCAATAGAGGAAAACCAACCAATCAAGCATCCAAGAGCACTTATTGGAGTCACCAAAAGGAGTGATTTTATAAAATATTTGATAAATAATTAGAGAAGAAATCAGATTGAGCAAAGGAGGAAAATCATTAGTGAAGCAAATATGAAAAGTAATTAAGGGAGGAACCAATGGAGGAGATCTTTTGTCCTAAATCCTAAGGCTATTATTCCTCGCATCCACACCCCTCAAAACCCTAGTCTCCACTGTATAAAAACTCCTTTTTGGCTGGCCAAAAGAGAATGAAGAAACCTTCTCCACGTCCAAAATCCCCATAGCCTAGGTTCCATGCCACAGCCCTTCTACATGCCAACCCTATCTTCTAAGATTTTTAGCTGGCTATAGACATATCCTTTTTCCTTGAAACTCTGCCATCCCAAACTTCCATTAGTCTCCTACAAACCATAAAAGTTTCAAGTCCAAAAGCTTCGAAAAAGTCCTCCAAATCTTTCTTCCTTTTCAGCTTTGCAAACTACAGCCTAAAAATTCTAGCAACCCTCTTCCACCTTCCAACTTCTTCCAAACCCACTTTCCTTTGCCTATTCTCCACCAAATCTCCTCTTCTTTCTGCTGAAGGTCTTCTCTAAGTCTAAGGAAAGAAATCTATAGAGTTTCAGATGAAGATCATGGTGAAGAATCTCCTGATAGCCGGCTAGACGTCCCATTCTCAAGATCCACTATAACCTTATTTTGATAGTTTGATCTTGTTGATATATCTTTTATATTTATTTCTTTTATTATACAATAAAGATTTGAATTTCTTAGTTTATATCTATGTATCTTTATTATCTTTGTCTATATTTTCAATCTAAAATAGTCTATACTCTTGGAACGATCCATGATCTACGAGTACGGACCGTCCCCTTGGAACAGATTATATTTTGGTGAAATTTTTTCTCTCATATATAATTCAATTTAGACTAGCCTATAGCTTTAAGAGACAGACCATGATCTATGGGTATAGATCGTGCTCTATAAGATAGGCGATATCTTTATTGATTAGATACCTAAGCAAAGGTAGATGAAAGAAGGATACAAACTGTCTAGCAAAGAGTAGTAAGATCCTGAGAGATCCATCCTCATATCTACAATTAAATTTTAATTACTTTTTATTATTTACTTACATTTAGTAATCTAAATAGTTTCTTTCTTGATCTTTATTTTGCTCTTAATATAAGAACTAAAATAATTTAAACGTAACTATGTGATCTTTATAGAAACGTTCTTGACTCATCCTAATTATAGTAGTGAGTAGAGTTTATTTTTGACCACTTATGACAGCAATCAAATTTTGGCACCATTGCTAGGGATCATGTTTTAGTTACTTTAAGTCTAAAATAATAATAATTATAGTAATAAAAAAAATTACTACTCCATTTTCATTGCAAATTTACTACTATTTTTTTTATTTTTTTGCTTTTCATATATAGTAGATTTATTGCTTTCTAGCTCAATTACTTTAGAAAAATTTTTTGCTTCCTATAGCCTATTGATTTACTATTTTTATATCTTAGAATAATTTGCTGCTCTGAAAGTAGATTTGATTTCTTGCCTTATTTATAGTTACCTAGTTGTCTTTTAATCTTAGAATAATTTATTTTTTATTTAGTTAGATTTTTGAAATCCTCAAATCTAATTAATTAATTTAAAATTTTTCTCTTATTCCTTCTTGTTTAAAAATAACATAATATAAAAAGAAAAATAAGGATACCATATAACACTTAACTAAAATAGAGAAACTAATTAAAACTTAAAAGCTTCTTACTTGTATTGGACATCCTTTCTTTTTGCATTGCATATTTTCATAAAATATCTTTAGGGCATAACCCATAAATAATATAAGATGGGAATTTCATCACCCTCCCTTGGCCCACAAACCACCATCTTGCATTTGCATTGATCAAAGCCTTTTAAATTAAAATTAATTAGACATTGACCCCTAAAGTTTTTCGTGCTCACTAGGACAAGGAACCCTAAGAGTTACACTGGGTTAGGGTTGATCAGTTAACTAGTGTCTAGATAAGTAGTTTAGGGATAAGATTTCGAAGGAAGGTGGTTACTTAATTGGTTTTGTTCACTTACTTGGCCAGTTTTAATTATTATCTAAGGAAAGCAATGGGGGGACCCCCACGGACCTTAAACTTATTTGGCCAATTGGTTGGTTAGCCTCTGACTTGGAGGGCTCAATGGCAACCTTGGCAGTTAGGAGATATCTAGACTTAAGATAACTCTAAGTAGAGTCTTATTGTGTTTATAACTTGTTTGCTAGTAAAAAGTTAAAGCTAACTAAAATACTCTCATCTATCGTCTGTAGGTCTACGATTCTCTTAAGACTCTCATCATTTGAACTCTCCTTCTTCATCCTCTCTCCTCTTCTCACATAAAAAAATAAAATTAAAATTAAAAAATTAGAAAAAATAAATACATAAACCAGGGTTATCCTAATTTTGTGGTTGCATGCTTGGTCGTAGATCATTACAACCTAAAATCCAACCTTTAGATCCTAAAATAGAACAAACCATCAGAGCTCTTCGAGCTAGAATCATGGACTGCAATCATGAGATTGATCCACCATGCCAATTAAGGGAGTACTTCACTCCTTCATCATATATCTACTCCCCGTGTATCTAAATACCTTTTATAGAAGTAACTTAATATGAGATTAAGTCCAGCATCATTCAAATGTTACTATCTTTCTATGGACTTAGTAATGAGGATTGTACAAACATCTAGACGAATTTCTTGATATATGTTCTACCATCAAAATTCAAAATCTCTCTAATGAGGCCCTTAAGTTGAAATTATTTTTCTTTTCGCTTAAAGACAAGGCCAAATACTAGTTACATTCATTAGACTCCATGACTATTTCAACTTGGGACCAATTATAAGAATAATTTCTCAAGAAATATTTTTTAATTGGGAAAATAAATCAAATTATAAAATCCATAACTAGTTTTTTCCGAATTAGAGGAAGAAATGTTCCACGAAACTTGGGAAAGGCTCAAAGATCTCACCTACAAGTGTCCACACCATGCCATACCCAAATGGCAACTGGTCCAGTGCTATTACGATGGATTGTTAGAAAAGTATAGATAAATGGTTGATTCTTCCTGTGGTGGGGCATTCATGCTCAAAAGCGAGCATGAGGCTTGGTAGTTATTCGAGATTTTGAGTAAAAATTTCTTACATCATATGTCTGCCACATCTATAAAAGCTCCCAGGTTAGGATCCAAAAGAGGTGGAATGTATGAGGTAAGCCACTCTATAGACATCCATAGTAAGGTGGATGCATTATCCCAGAAACTCGATTGACTACTGTAAGTTGGTCACATCTCTTCCTCATCTATACAATCACAAGATGTTTGTATAATCTGCTTGAGTCCTACTCACACTATTGGTGGTTGTCTAGCAGTCCATCAGTTTCTTAAGCTTGTATAGGAGAAAGCCCACCAAGCCTAAACTTATACTATTCCTAGATCAGAAAATGACCCATACTCCAATACGTATAATCTAGGCTGGAGGAATCATCCAAACTTCTCTTGGAAACCATAACCTATGGTCAACACGGCTTTCCACAAACCTAATTACCAATGGATGTAGTTTAAAAACACATCATTCCCTCAGTATCAAGATGCCCCTCAACCTTCTCCTAGCAACTATAGTTCTAATTTTGAGAAGAAGGTTCTACAAGCTTTAGCAAGGATAGAAATCTACTCCCAGACTCTTCAATCTCACATCCAATCGATAGCCAAGCTAGAGATCCAAATAGGTCAATTAGCTATTGCCTTTAGTAAGAAGGAGGAGGAAAAACTGCCAAGTCAATCCGAGAATAATTCTAGAGGTTCATATAGGGCCAAGAATTTTAATGCCCATGAAATTTTTCCTAAACAGGCCAAATCTATTATGATCCTAAGGAATGGTAAGGTCATTAAACAATCTAGTCAAATCAAAAAAATCAAAACCAATGAAAAGTTGACTAAAATTGAATCATCCAAGGATAAAGAGGCTCTAAGGCAAGGGATGAACTAACATCATTAGTACGACCTCAATTACCTAGAGCTCCATTCCCAAGTGCACTAGAATCCCTTACGCCATTTAACAAGAAAGGTAAGTTAGATGAAATGTTAGAACTATTTAAATAAGTTCAAATCAATCTTTTCCTTCTTGATGTAATAAAATAGGTCCCAGCCTATGCTAAGTTCTTAAAAGATTTGTGCAAACAAAAATAAAAATCTAGAACACAAATCTCAAAAAAAGTTCATCTTACTGAACAGGCCAGTTTAGTCTTCTAAGATGCTACCCCTCCTAAACTTAAGAATCCAGGTGCACCTATCATCTCTTGTATCATAGAAAAACTACACATTGAGAAAGCTTTGTTAGATCTAGGGGCTAGTGTGAATATTCTACCTATTTCAATATACAACCTCTTTGGATTTGAAGAACTCAAACCCACTTCAGTAACCTTGCAGTTAGTTGATAGATCCATTAAGAAACCACATGGAATAATCGAGGATGTTTTAGTCAAGATCGAAGAATTTTACTTTTTAGTTGACTTTCTGATTTTGGAGATGGAGCACTCTGGTGATCAAAGGTAGATTCCCATAATTTTAGAATGATCCTTCTTAGGTACAGCCAATGCATGTATTAATTATAGGATAGGAGTCATGGATGTCTCATTTGGAAATAGAAAGTTAAGATTAAATGTATTTTAGGCTCCTCATGGACCACAAATCACAACTTGTTTCAAAATAGATGTGTTAGAAGAGACATTAAAGGAAGCAACTCTTAAAAGTATTTCAGGATAGGAGTCATGGATGTCTCATTTGGAAATAGAAAGTTGAGATTAAATATATTTTAGGCTCCTCATGGACCACAAATCACAACTTGTTTCAAAATAGATGTGTTAGAAGAGACATTAAAGGAAGCTACTCTTAAAAGTATTTCTCAGGACCTAGTGCATAAACATTGGGATCCTTTTGGAAGGGACGATTTTGACATAGATGGGTATATTGAACATGTGAATACATTATTAGAGCTACCAAATTTTAGCACTACTCTCTCATGAACTGAGAAATGTGAGCCTTTACCTGCAATACCACTCTAATAGCTACCTCTTTAGAATCGCCATTGGCCCTAGAACGAAAACCACCTTTGATCACATTTGATTTCGTAGGACCATATGACATACTCCTAATAATCAATGCATCAAGCTCAATACATAACCTAGAAATGCAATTCAAGAGCACTTTAGAAGCAGATATAGGAGAGATTCTTAATGAACAAGGGACTAAGAAAGTGATTGCAAACCATTTTCTTGTAATTGATAATAAAGAAATAATAAAATTTATCAAAAATGAGATTGCAAGTTATTTTTTGAAATTTGGGGGTGAAAAATTAATGAAATTTTTTAATCCAATATTTGATCCTGAATAGATGAGAGAGTCATTTGGTCTGGCTGAAGACCTAAACTTAGCAATTGTTGGGAGGTAACCCAGCATTTTATCTTATCTAGTTTTTATTTTATAGGAATTTAATAAGGATGACTAGCCAAGTTGGGGGGAGCACATCATTAACATCTTGCATGAACCTATTGGAATGAAGGACCATGGACAACAATAAATCAGGTAGTATTCCTCCTTGATAAATATTTATTCTTATTTTTTTCTTCTTCCACTAGGGACAATAGAAATTAAGTTTAGGAGGAAGAATAACCAACCTAAGTTTAAGTGAGTCCTCAAGTATGATCAGAAATAATTAGATTGGTGTACCTAAATTTTATCTCAATTTGGAGTTAATCAGGCATCCTAATCAATGAATGATTAATGATCTAGATAATTTTAGAGATATTGAGAGGCAAATTATTAAGAAAACCCAATAAATGGTTGGATTTAGACCATACCAAATTTTAGAATGATTTCGTAGCCCTCTTTCTACTGATCTCAATAAAGAATCTGCTTCATGGGGTTACGTGAAAAGGTCAAAGTATGTAAAAAAATTTTCTTAGTATTTATTTAAAAAAAAGAAGAAGAAGAATATTTAGCATTGTCTCATGGAGTAACCAAGTCCTTTTGTTTAAGTAAGCATTATGATTCACGCCAAAAGATAGGGATGCAAGAAATCTATTATAAGAATCATAACTTTTCTTGAACTCGAGTTAGTAAGTTCGAGGGATGTTTTACACCTAATGCCCTAAAATAAACTAGTTTGGGAGTCATTGTTTGAAAGCTTGCTACAAAAGTCAGCAAGAAAGTAGATATATATATAAAAGTACATAATAAGGGAACTTAATTGCAAAAAGACAATAAACCCAACTCACATCAAGTTAGAGGACTTAAAGAGTAAAGTAAAAAGTTGGTGAAAAAAGATCTCTAAAATTTCTATGGCTAATACTCAACTACTAATTGAATTGAATTAATAATCTAACAACATACCTCTTTAATAATCTGATCGAGTATCAACTATCTTTTGGAATGTTTAACCTAAATTCTAATTAATACTGAGTCAGCATTCATTTTGATTTTTCTATTTTACTCAAGGATGAGAAAAAGTTAAGTTGAGGGGTGTGATAAACACTTGAATTAATATATTTAGAATGCTCCAAATATCATTAATTAAGTTTTATTAGTTTGAATTTGATAGTTTCTAATCTATTTTACAAGTTAATAGAAGATTGGGTTCGATTAGACTTAATTAGGTCTAATCTAGCTTGAACCTAAGTGCATCCATGAGTCAGAGAGGAGATCCAAGGGTTCACATCAAAGGGCAACAATCAATCGTAGAGATCTATGTGCCTATGATAAAGATCCAGGGTAAAAAGAAATCAATGGTTGAGAGAAATCATGGAAGATCTAAAGGTCATCAATCATTGAAATACTCTCATGTAGATTCAAGATGAAATGAAGAGCTACTAACCACTAAAGCAAGTATCCAAAGGCTCTTATTGATGGTGCTAAGAGAGAAGCATAAATGGTAGAAAATCATGAAGATACCAAGGTGTGAACACAGCTTAAACATCAAGGATCAAGATTAAAAGATCATCTTTCTCATGGATTATGGTGTAAACAAAATTAATTAATCAATGGAGGAAGACTAACCAATCAAGCATCCAAGAGCTCTTATTGGAGGAACCAAAAGGAGTGCTTTTATGGAATATTTGATGAATAATTGAAGAAAAAATTAGATTGAGCGAAGGAGGAAATTATTAGTGAAGCAACTATGGAAAGTAATTAAGGGAGGAACCAATGGAGGAGATCTTTTGCCCTAAATCCCAAGGCTATTATTCTTTGCATCCACACCCCTAATACCCTAGTCTCCACTCTATAAAAATCCCCTTTTGGCTGGCCAAAAGAAAATGAAGAAGCTTTCCCCACGTCCAAAATCCCCATAGCCTAGGTTCCATGCCACAACCCTTCTACATGCTAACCCTATCTTCTTAGATTTTTAGCTAGCCATAGATACATCCTTTTTCCTTGAAACTCTGCCATCCCAAACCTCCATCAATCCTCTACAAATCATAAAATTTCCAAGTCCCCTTTCTAGACCTATAGACTGTAGTCTAAAAATTTCAGTAACCCTCTTCCACCTTTCAACTTCTTCCAAACCCACTTCCCTCAACCTATTCTCCATCAAATCACCTCCTCTTGCTGCTGAAGGTCTTCTTCAAGTCTAAGAAAAGATATCTCCAGAGTTTAGGATGAAGATCATGGTGAAGAATCTTCTGATGGCCGGCTTGATGTTCCATTCTTAGGATCCACTATAACTTTATTTTGATAGTTTGATCTTGTTAATATATCTTTTATATTTCTTTCCTTCATTATGCAAGAAAGATTTGAATTTCTTAGTTTATATCTATGCATCTTTATTTCTTTGCCTATATTTTCAATCTAATATAGTCTATACTCTTGGGACGATCCATGATCTATAGGTACAGATCATATTCTTGGGATAGATTATATTTGGGTGAAACTTTTTCTCCGATATCTAATTTAATTTAAACTAGCCTATAGCTTTAAGAGATAGGCCATGATCTACGGGTATAGGTCATACTCTATAAGATAGGTTATATCTTTATTGATTAGATACCTAAGCAAAGGCAGATGAAAGAAGGATACAAACATCTAGTAAAGAGCAGTAAGATCCTGAGAGATCCATCTCCATATCCACAACCAACTTTTAATTATTTTTTATTATTTACTTACTTTCTAGTAATCTAAATAGTTTCTTACTTGATTTTTATTTTGCTCTTAATATAAGAACTAAAATAACTTAAACATAACTATGCAATCTCAGTGGAAACGATCTCGACTTATCCTAATTATAGTAGTGAGTAGAGTTTATTTTTGGCCGTCTATGACAACGATCACCCATAAATAAGGAGGACACACCTACGGGATGTCAAGTTGAGATTGTCATTCAAAAATAACATCAACATCAGACATAGCACGAGTGCAACAAGTTTCATGAATATTAAATTCAAAACAAACACAAAAATGGTCAAAATAGGTATGATTTCATTGATATCAAAGTTCAGTACAAGAAGTCTAGAGGACCAATTACAAAAAAAAAAAAAAAGGAAGAAAGAAAGATAGTGAGATGGAGTCCTATTCATACTTTGGATCCATCCTAGCCATTATAAGGAAATACTTCAGATCATTAACCTTGTCTTCAATCTCTTTCCTCACCACTATGCTTTCACTGAGCAGCTTCCAAACTTTTCTAATATCCTCTTTAGCCTCCCTTAGTCTTTTTCATAGAACCTTGGATTTGGCTTTAGCATCCTTCATTGTGTTCTCGTTATAAGCTATTTGGATCTTATGTTGAAGGAGTTTGGCCTTCCTCTTTTCGTAGATCCCCAAAAGATCCCCCAAGGTTTTCTTTAGAGACATGACTTCGTCTAGATCCCCACTTAGGCCGGCCTCGGCCTTGTCAGCCAACTATTTTTGAAGCTGCATCACCTCAGCATTTGCTATCTTGAGCTTCTTCTTGAGATCGTCGATTTGTCCACACCAATCAATCTGATAGGTCTCATATGCCATCTCAACATCATGCAGCTGCTTTTGAAGGTCGGAGAACTTCTTCGACCAGTCGCAGTCGTATTCTACCTGACTCTGAGCTCAAGCCGAGCTCCTTTCCAATTGATTGATCTTTTCTCTCGCTTTGCAAAGCTCAGTCTCAAGAGAACAAATCCTAGCAATCGAAGTCCTAGCCCTTTTGCTGGCAAGCTTCTTCGCCCGCTTTAGCTCCTCAAACAAATGATTTTTTTTGGTAGTGTATTCTTTAAAAAACTACATGGACGATTGGCAAAAATGATTGATCTCAATTACAGCCTTTGCATAGTTCATCTTCGACTTCTAAAGCTTATCTTTCACTTTTTTCAACTTCTTGTTGGCTTGATGAACTTCTTTCTACAAATTCTTAATGATGGACTTCAAAGGAATAGCTCAAGATAATGGTGCTGCTTCGTGATAAGTATTATAGATAAAATAATAAAAATATTAAATTATAAAATAATTTATTTTATTTTTAAGAAATTGATACTTTTGTTGATCTTATGCAGAGAAGAAGCCCGCTAATGAGAAGAGCTCAATTTTCTAGTTCCAATAAAAAAAAATTTAAAGCAAAATGGACTTAAAATGAGCCCACAATCAAATTCAATAGAAATAAAGAAATAAAAAAAAATTATAGTTGGCCAGTCCAGACCAAGCCACTTCAGAAAACCAGCTCAACTGGCATGGCCCGATCGCAACCAACCTGCTCATGTGAACCGGCTAGCCTCTAACATTGGAGTAACATCAGAAAATATCGCGAGCCACAGTAGGAATAGTGCATGTGTGAGGGAAAAAATGGTATTTCATAGGAGCAACAGCATTCTGATTGGGAGAAAATTCAGCGGTCTATGGAAAGACCCAATTCACGTTCGGCTCATACGAGTGGATGGCTAGAACACAAGAAGGCTTTTGAATGGACCATAGCAGACGTTAAAGAAATTAGTCCCTCAATTTGTATTCACAAAATTCTCATGGATGATAATTATGAGC
This sequence comes from Cocos nucifera, assembly GCA_006176705.1. Lineage (NCBI taxonomy): Eukaryota > Viridiplantae > Streptophyta > Magnoliopsida > Arecales > Arecaceae > Cocos > Cocos nucifera. The sequence goes on from QRFJ01000871.1 coordinate 326,848, forward strand.
CTACTATCTAACCCCAAAGAAGACTCAATCCAAAGATGCAAAAAGTGGTCAAAAAGGAGGTAATCAAGCTACTTGATGCAGATATTATTTATCCTATCTTCAATAGTTCTAGAGTGAGTCCTGTTCAAGTAGTTTCTAAGAAAGATGGGATTAGTGTTTGTTCAAAATGATAATAATGAATTAATTCCCACTAGGACTGTGACTGGGTGGAGAGTATGCATGGATTATAGAAAATTAAATGATGCAACTAGGAAAGATCATTACCCTCTTCTATTCATAGATTAAATGTTAGAAAGATTAGCTAGGCATAATTTTTATTATTTTCTAGATGGATATTCTAGCTATAATTAAATTGCCATAGCACTTGAGGATCAAGAGAAAACTACGTTTACATGTCCATATAGTACATTTGCTTTTAGAAGAGTGCTATTCATTTTATATAATGCACCAGCTACTTTTCAACGATGCATGATGGCTATTTTTCATGATATGATTAAGGATTTTTTTGAGATCTTTATGGATGATTTTTCTATCTTTGTGTCTACATTTGATAATTGCTGCATAACTTATCTCTTAATTTATAAAGATGTGAGGATACTAATCTTATCTTAAATTAGAAGAAGTGTCATCTGATGGTGCAAGAAGGCATAGTGCTAGGCCACAAGATCTTATATAAGGGAATTGAAGTGGATAGAGCTAAGGTTGAGATAATCAAAAAGTTGCCTTTATCAACATCAGTAAAGGTAATTAGGAGCTTCTTAGGGCATGCTGGATTTTACCGTCAATTTATAAAAGACTTCTTCCTAATTTCTAGACCTCTATCTAATCTATTATGTAAAGATGTCTCTTTTTATTTTTTTGATGAGTGTTTACAGGAAAACAACACCCTCAAGGAGACATGGCACCTATTGTGGTGGCACCAGATTGGTCCATATCTTTTGAGCTGATGTGTAATGCTAGTGATATAGCCATTGAAGTAATACTTGGTTAGAGAAAGGATAAAATTTTTTAGACTATTTATTATGCCAGCCACACCTTGATAGAGGCCCAATGAAAATATGCAACTACAGAAAAAGAGCTCTTGGCAGTAGTATTTACATTAGATAAATTTCATTTTTATCTTATTTTATCCAAAGTTATTATATATACTGACCATACAGCTCTGAAGTATCTCCTTACTAAGAAAGATGCAAAACCTAGATTGATTAGGTGGATTCTTCTGCTGCAAGAGTATGATTTGGGGATCAAAGATAAGAAAGGTACAGAAAATTTAGTTACTGATCACCTTTAAAGATTGGAAAATGTCACAAAAAAGGCATTGGATATTTGCCCTATCAAGGAGAAATTCCCAAATGAGAGCCTTTATGCTATATCAGGTAGAACATTTTCATGGTATGTTGATATTGTTAACTACCTGGTTGGTAAGGTTCTTCCACTTAATCTTTCTTTTTAACAAAAGAAGAGGTTTTTATCTATTATCAAATATTACTTTTGGGATGAACCTTTCTTGTATAAGTATTATTCAGATCAGGTCATTAGAAGATGTATCCCAAAGGAAGAGATGGAGAAAATTTTTTACCATTATCATGACTGGAAGGTAGGAGGATATTTTAGCCCAACTATAACGGCTTATAAGGTTCTTTAATTAGGTTTCTATTGGCCCTCTCTATTTAAAGATGCTTATACTTATGTCTCTTCATGTTACTGCTGTCAAAGAACTGAAAATCTCTCTAGGAGACATGAAATGCCTTTAAACAGTATTCTTGTATGTAAATGTTTTTATTTTTGGGGTATTAATTTTATGAGATCTTTTTCTAGTTCTTTTTAAAACAAGATATATTCTTGTGGCTGTAGATTATGTTTCAAAATGGGTAGAAGCAGTAGCTTTTCAAACAAATAATACTAAAGTAGTTGTCAAATTTTTGAAAAAACATATTTTTATATATTTTGGTGCTCCTAGAGCAATCTTTAGTGATGGGGGCACACACTTTTGCAATAAATAATTTAAAAAACTATTAAGCAAATATGGTATCACTCACAAGGTAGCTATCCTATATCACCCACAAACAAGTAGTCAAGTAGAGGTGTCTAATAGGGAATTAAAAATAATCTTGGAAAAGACTGTAAGTGCATCTAAGAAAGATTGGTCATTAAAATTAGATGATGCATTATGTGCATATAAGACTGCATATAAAACATCCATTGGTATGTCCCTATATAGACTACTCTTTGGTAAAGCATATCACCTCCCTATTAAGCTAGAACATAAAGCATATTAGGCTATGAAAATTTTTAACTTTGATATACAAGATGCAGGAAAGAACAGATTGATGCAGTTGAATGAGATGGACGAATTTCGCCATGATGCTTATGAAAATGCCCGGATCTACAAAGAACATACTAAGACATGGCATGATAATAACATTGTAAAAAGAGAATTTCATTAGGGATAACAAGTTCTCCTGTATAGTTCATGACTATATTTGTTTCCAAAAAAGCTAAAATCAAGATGGATAGGTCCCTATATAATTACTAAAGTTTTTTCATATAGAGCAGTGGAGATCTCTGACAAATCAAAAGATACTTTCAAGATAAATAAATACAGGCTGAAGCATTATATTGGTAAAAGTTTTGAGAGGGAGAAGGAAGCCCTCCGGTTGTAAGATCCAGCCTAGAGCTCCAAGAAAGTCAAGCTGAAGACTATAAATCAGAACTACTAGATAGGTTGTTTCTTTTTCTTTTAATTTTGATCTTTTTTTTATTTCTTTTTCATAGTTTCTTATTGCTTTTTTATTACTTTGGTGTATTTTTATTTTTGCAAAAATAAATGAATAAGAGCTTAAGCCAAATTTGCAAAGTTTCAAAAAACTAGTCTGGACAAATAACATATTAAATCAAGTGTATTCTTTCCTATCCCTTATTGTACTCTTTATTTTTCTTTCTCCATTGATATAATGTCGATTAAGTTGGAGGATAAAAAAAAAATTTAAAAAAAAAAATTTAAAAATAAAATTTAAATAATTTGAAATTAAAAAATTTAAAAATTTAAATCATATATCAAGAAAGAAAATCTTGAGCATCATAGACTAGGGAAAGTAAAAAAAAGTTAGAACTATTTGCTAATAAATGTAGCAAGTCAAGAAGTAGACTAGTTGGTCAGATTTTTAGCAGTCTACTTAAGTCATTTAAAGACTATTAGTACTTCTAATTACACAAGCACACTAACAAGGCAAAATAGATGTTGATTATAAGGCCAACTGAGGATTCAATTATCACTAAAAATTCATGATTAATATACATTCCAATTAAAGAAACTTGAATTTAAGAAAAAAGCTATCTGCCTAAAATAAAGTGCAAAATACATAGTATATATGAATTGCCCAAAGCTTAGTAACTGGGTCTCTATTGAAGAAAAAATCTAGTTTTTCGCTACAGGTTTGTTCAGATCTGATTAGATCAAGAGAGATATTTCAAAAAAATTTTCTCTTAGATCCAAATCAAATCTGAGACTCTTCAGATATGATCTTATTGATTTAATAAAATAAAATAAAAATAAATTAAATCTAATTTAATTATACCTTTATTTTATATAATCCAAATATCCTATGATGATCCCGATGTTTGCCTGAGGTTCTGGATGTAGCCATGCAAGCGCCTGGTCTCTACCGATATTCACTCGAGAAGGATCTGGAGATCTTCTTCTTCTCAATCAATCCTCCAAAAATTAGATCTAGATCTGATCTTGAAGGTTTTCAAAAACTCTTTTGAAGATCAACTGTTGTCTCTTGCAATAGGGTTGCCTTCTTCCTTTCTTGTCGCCTTTCACTTGCTTGGATTGTACCAAACTCATGCCCAAAACTCTTAAACGTGGATAGGAGAGAGAGGACTTGAAGGTGGCATGGAGAAGGAGGGAGGGAAGCTTTGTGGCATGGGCAAAGGGTAGAAGCTATAAATTCTAGGTGTAGGCAGGGTTTATATAGACCCTGCTGCGCCATGCAATGCCACATCATCCCGATCAATCATGGCCCTTTGTGCAATTAGATCTAAATCTGATTGGTGGGATGACATCATTTGATCCAATTAGATGAGAGACCCTCAAAAATCTCCTTAAGTGGCACCAAGACTGGGTCAAACAAGACTCCTTGGCGCCACCTAATTTGATTCCCTAAAGCAATCTGGAGTCCCATCTATATGGGACTCCAACTCTTATCCTCATAGGGCACACACCTCCCTAGGCATGCACCCCCTTACTGTCTGCTTTTTAATAAGGGGACAAGACCCCAGGTACTCTCCAATGGGTGCATGATATATGGGTAGACGTCTAAGTATCCAGGGTCAACATTTAACCAATGTTCGAAAATAAGATTTAGCAGGTGATAGAAAATGGCAGGTGTTGTCTCAAATTCATCTCATAAATTAAGACAATCCTTTTCTGACCTGGACAAGCTTCAGTCAGATCAGGTAAAGGTTCCTAAGTGAGTCCAAACATATTTGACTCAGTCTAGACAAGCTTTAATGATTATTAAAGAAGCACATTAGGCTCAATCGTGTGCTAGCATCATTTTCTTGAACCTAATTGAATCTTATTCAAATCAATTGAACTGAGTTAGTCCAATTGATGATATCCAGATCTAAACTCTTGTTTGTGTGACCCAGTTAGGTTCAGTTCTATATAGTAATAGGATATGTCACGATCTCTATCATCAACATCATTGAAACAACTTTCGATAGATCAAACTTTTTTGATTCAAACAACTAGTATGATCGATCATCCAAATCATTCTAATTGCTCTCAAAATCCACCAGTGACATCTAGTAGCATATGATGGCAATCCATCAGAACTGAAAGTGAACCTCTCGATGCAATTACCTATGTGATTAAGTTTCTCTATCTTGGGCCCTGATCGGATTAGGGTTAAGGTGATCTCGTCAAATCCTAATTTTTATCATATGAATTAATCATTCGATTCAAGTCCAATATGAAAACCCTAATAGAAACGCTTTCTATCATTTCACCCTATCTTATGGACTTGATTCTCATGATCATCATAGGACTGCTCCTCATCTATCGAGGTAGATAGATCCCCTATTGGTGCAATTCAATTCCTACAATGAACATGCTATAGCCAACATACACCTTAGAATTTTGAATGACTAGGAGATCGAGTTACGATGTAGTCAAACTATAACATCCTCAAGGTGAACTACCGATGCACCTCAGGTCAAAGAACTAGACACATAACTACAGCTTCGAGCCAGTCATCGATGAGAAGGTAGACTTCCTCATGACTGCTCGAGGTGGTCATGCTCAGTGCCCTCATTTTCTAACGAGTTTTTGTACTCTCGCTCCGATGTTTCACATCATAGACTTGAAACTCATCTACTTTAAAGAAGTGATTTTACACCAACCTTTCGGATCAATCACCATCCATATGATGATCCTACGGTCGGAAGCATTTTATGAGTTAATAATGAAAATTCATATCTTAAATTTTCAACTCTTGAAAATATGAACTATCATTACCATTAACTCAAGAAATGTATCACAGACACTTTCAAATACACACTATGATAGAAAATAATCTATTTTATTATTTATAGTTAAAATTATAATTTTGCCCTTAGAAATGTATTACAAGTGTCAGCCAATCTGGCTTTTAGGGCACAGATATCTATCAAACTTTCACTTTACCTAATGCCAATTGGCTATAAATTTAAGTCCCATCTTTTCAAGGTGGGCCTTGATCTTTTGTTGGCCTAACAACTTTGTAAGTGGGTCTGCCATATTATCGCGGAGTCGACTCTCTTGACCTCGATGTAACCTTTCTCAAGGTAATCATAGATGAGGTGGTATTGCCGCTCGATATGCTTAGATTTTTTGTGAGAACTCGACTCCTTAGCAAGGGCTATGGTGCCATTATTATTGCAGTACAGAGGAATGGCATCCAATGGCATTACTTCGATCTCTATAGCAAAATTCTTGTACCAGAATGCCTCCTTCGCAGCTTCTAATGCAGCGATGTACTCTGCTTCCATGGTAGAATCTGCTATCACTGTCTGCTTGAAACTCTTCCAACTGACAGCACCACCATTACATATAAATAGATTTTCAGATGTCGACTTTCGATCATCTTTATCGAACATATAATCCGAGTCTGTATATTCCTAGACTTGGAGTTCTCCATTACCAAAAACCAACAACATATCCTTAGTTCTTCTCAAGTACTTAAGGATACATTTCATAGAAGTCCAGTATTCTTCACCTGGATTTGATTGATATCTGCTCGTGACACTCATAGCATGGGCTATATCAGGTCATGTACATAATATGGCATACATGAGGCTCCCTATTACTGAAGCATAAGTGATCTTGCTCATGCATTCAATCTCCTCTGGTGTGTTGGGACACATTTTCTTAGGAAGATGAATACCATGTCTGAAGGGTACCAATCCCCCCTTAGAGTTTTTCATGCTAAACCTCTTTAGCACTTCCTCTATGTACATCTTCTATGAAAGTCCTAGCATCCTATTTGGTCTATCTCTATAGACCTTGATTCCTAGAATGAAGGATGCTTCTCCTAGGTCTTTTATGGAGAATTCTTTAGATAACCACATTTTAACTGTGGTCAACATGGGAATATCATTTCCAATAAGGAGGATATCATCCACGTACAGTACGAGGAAGACAATAGCGCTTCCACTGACCTTTTTGAAAATACATGATTTCTCCTCATTCTTGATAAAACCAAACAATTTGATCACATCATTAAAATAAGTATTCTAGCTCCGAAATGCTTGCTTAAGTCCATAGATGGACCTTTGTAGCTTGCATACTTTGTGATCAGCATCACTGAAAGTAAAATCTAGTGGTTGTTCCATATAGATATCTTCTTTAAGATATCCATTTAAGAACATCATTTCATGTCCATTTGTCATATTTCATAATCGAAATAGACTGTAATAGTAAGCAATGTACAGATGGATTTTAGCATAGCTACTGATGAAAAGGTATCCTGATAGTCAATGCCTTTATGCTGACTATATCCTTTTGCCACTAATCTAGCTTTGAATGTCTCCACATTTCCATCAGCACCAATCTTTCTCTTGTAGATCTATTTACACTCAATAGGTATTATACCTTCAGGTGGATCTACCAAGATCCAGACTTGGATGAGTGCATCGAGTCAATTTCTAACTTCATTGCCTCTAACCATTTCTCAGAGTCGATATCTGATATCATCTCATTATAGATTTTGGAATCACCATGAACCCCATTACCTATGAGGAATATTTACTCTACTTCCTCTGAAATAGTACCTAAGTACCTCTCAGGAGGATGAAAAATTCTTTTCGATCTACGAGATGAAGGAGGTAGTGATTGTATTGGCTCAACCTGATTTGGTTCCATAGGATCCTTAGCTCGTTGCTCTTGAGAGACTTTCTTCTCGAGCTTGATCTGCTTTTCAATGCCACCATCTTGAATAAACTATTTTTCATGAAAGATGGCATGCCAACTCACAATCACATTATGGTCTTCTAGAATATAGAAATAATATCCTAATGACTCTTTAGGATATCCTATGAATCGAGCTCTAAAGGACCTATAGTCTAACTTGTCTGCTTGTTGTCTTTTGACATGAGCTGGACAATCCCAAATTCTGAGATGACTCAGACTTGATTTCTTACCATGCCATATCTCATACAGTATGGTAGGAACGATTTTAGAGAAAACCCTATTTAGTAAATATATAGCAATTAATAGACTATGTCTCTAAAAAAAATTAGGAAGGTCTGTGAAGCTCATCATGGATCGAACCATATCTAATAGGGTCCGATTCCTCCATTCTAAAATGCCGTTGAGTTGAGGTGTTCTAGGTGGAGTCCATTGAGAGACTATGCCATACTGCTTGAGATAGTCCAGAAATTTTTGACTAAGATATTCACCTCCTCAATCTGATCGAAAAATCTTAATGAATTTTTTAGTTTATTTTTTCACTTCATTTCTGAATTCCTTAAACTTTTCAAAGGTGTCAGATTTGTGTCTCATAAGATACACATACCCATACTGAGATAAATCATCGATGAAGATTATGAAGTAGACAAAGTTGCCTCTAGCGGGCACATCAAATGGACCGCACACATCAGTATGTACTAAGGCAAGTAAATCCATGGCCCTTTCTCCATGTCCTATAAAAGGTAGCTTAGTTATTTTGCCATGAAGACATGATTCATAAATTGGATATGACTCGAAAGTCAACAAACTTAATAGCCCAATTTTCTCCAATTTGTTAACCCTATCTTTTTCTATATGACCTAGCCTTAGGTGCCATAGATACCTATCATTTGCACTATCCCTGGATTATTTTGATCTTATGGCATTTATATTTTGCTCGATATTAAAGATAGATACATCAATATATAACTGATAGAGACCGCTAATAAGAAAACCACTTACAATTTTATTTCTTTCATAAAGAATATTACAATGGTCCTTAAGAAAACTAATTACATAGCCTTCTAGTGCTAAACATGAAACAAAAATCAAATTCCTGCTTGCAGCAAGCACATAATAACAATCTTTAAGTATTAATCTAAGTTAGACGGTAGTCGAAGAGGATAGGTTCCCACGATCACAGCAGCAATTCTTGCTCCATTTTTTATGCGTAGGATCGTCTCACCATCCCTTAGCCTTCTGCTATCCTCAAGACCCTACATGAAAGTACATAAATGAGCACTAGAACCAGAGTCAAGCACCCAACTAGATGCAGAAGAAATTATAAGGTTAGATTCAATAATGAGCATACCTCCAGAAGGACTTGTCTCCTTCTTATTCTTCAGGGTGGCCAGGTATGTAGGACAGTTCCGCTTTCTATGGCCATCAGTATTACAATGGAAACATTTTTCTTTATTAGTGGCTTTCTTCTTCAGCTTTGCTTTCTTTTTCTTTCCTCCTTCCACCTTCTATCTTTTCACAAACTTCTTCTTTCCAAAAAACTTTCTCTTGGAAGAAGTCTGTTTCATAGCAAGTATTGAGCCTTTAGAATCTTTCATAGAAAGCTTAGCAGTAACCAGCATATTTATAAGCTCAACCAGAGTATTCTGAAGTTTATGCATATGGTAGTTCATGATGAACTGCCCATATGCATTAGTCAAGAATTGCAGAATTATATCATTCTGCTGATCCTGGTCTAACTTTACTCCGAGCTTCTCAAGCTCTTCCAAGTTCTTGATCATCATTAGATAATGATCTTAGACTGACTATCCATCACGCATTTTAGCCTTAAATAGTCATTTAGTGACCTAATATTTGGCTGCATGACTCTGTTCACCAAACAACTCTTATAGGTGAGCCAACATTTGACGGGCAGTCTTGATATCTTCATGTTGGTGGTTAAGCTCATCAGACATCAAGCCCAATATGTAGTATCTGATCTTGTTGTCTTCATCCATCCACTTATCAAGAGATGCTCTCTGTTCAGCGAACGGACGAGCTGCTAAGGTGGGAGGATCCTGATCCAATATATGAGTCAACTTCTTAGAATTCAAAATAATTTTGAAGTTTCATAGCCAATCCTTGTAATTGGGTCTAGTCAATCTATGGGTGTCCAGGATATGGGCTAGTGGGTTGGACGTAGATATTTTTTTTTTCTGTAGAGAGTCAAAGTTTCTAATTAGATTTTGTAATTAAGATTTGACTAATTTATTTAGAGTTTTAATTTTTAAATAAATTAGCTTCCACTATTTTTTTGGATCCCTACACTCCCTCTATTGAGATATGAAAATCTTCATGATTACTGATTTTTAGTGGATGGTGTAGTCCCACCAACTGACTCATCACCTCACCTAACAGTTATTGATGATGGGTTAGCCAATAAGTGAACAACTCTTGTCCAATCATTCTCTAATCATGGTGCATCCAAACTTAATCTCTAATTTATGAATCTCACCATGTTCGAAATACTGATCCACTTCTTAGTTAAGTCAGACCCACCATTTGCACAGATTAGATTCCTAATTGGATCTCTCACCGTATCCAAAATATTGAGCCCAATCCATCCTCCAGTCCATAGCATCCAATGTCTAATAGACATGGTTACATCTTTTCGATGCAACTGAACCACTGCGACCAACCGAGAACAATCAACCCCAGGAAGGGCCCACACATCTACAATGGTGGAAGATCTTAGACTTAATCTTTTCTTAGGAAGATTTGATTTAGGTCTCTTTAAACTTGACTTGACATAGCGATAACCATTATGACTAACCTAGTGGCATAGGTTAGCTCGGATTGTTAGCCACCATAGATTAGGATTGAGCCGACAAATATGGCCAGGTAAGTAAAATCGGTCGAAGGGATATGCCACTAACTCGATAAGAACGTATTGGAGTCGAGTAGCTCCCAATTAAAAATCAGTCGATCGTATCTACCAAACTTATCTTAGATACCAAATTATTGAGCTAGAACCAATTACGTTAGCCTACAATCTAGACTCTAACCACTGAGCCTAATTGATCTTAACTTGATTGATTACTCATGTGATTCAACCTTGACCCAGACTTAATCCTATTAAGCTGGTCAATTTAAGCACTCTTGATCCCATCTAACCAACTCTTGATTCGGTTTGATCAACCACTAGACCTAATTGAGCTACTCAAGTCTGAACCCAATTTTATGAATATGTCTTAGATCTGAAAATTTTTAATTTTAGACCTAATATATTTTATAATCTTAATTCTTAATTAACTTTAAGATTCATAAATAAAACATGTATATAAAATTCTAGGATTTCAGGATCTAAGATTTTGTAGAAAATAAATTTTTGATTTTTGATTAAGAATGAATGTGCAGCACCCCTACACATCATAAGAACACCTCATCGAATGGAAGGAGAGGGCCTTTAAACTCTTCTTCGTTCTTATGATCGGATGATCAAGGAAAATGCCTTAATCAAAAACATGATAAATCTATAAAACTAGTTAGATCTACATCATATATCACATATATAAAAATTGATCTAACTAAAAACATATTTTGCATACATCTCATGTATCATATCATGCATATTTTTAGATCTAAATTATCTCATAAATATCTAAAAAATAAGATTTAAATTTGATCATATCAAATTAAAATTTATTCTAGATAATTTTGTAGAACTATTCTACAACTAGTCTAATCATGCATCTATCATATCTCGTATGAATAAATTAAATAAATTTATTTTTTATTTAGGTCTAATTATAATATTTATAATATCAAAAAATAGTAAATAAATAGATCTAAAAATTATAATTAATTAAATTAAAATTATGATTATGCTAGACTACACATAGAATAATTTTATTCCTAGTCTAGTCATGCATCTCATTCATCTTAGATCTAGATTATTTAATTTTTTTTATTTCAGATCTAACCACATCTCATGTGACATCTAAAATTATCTAATTATTAAATTAAAAATAAATTAAAATTAGATCTAATTAATTATGGAACCTGACTCTGATGCCAGTTGAAGGAAAAAATCTAGTTTTTTACTACAGGTTCATTCAGATCTGATTGGATCAAGAGGGATATTTTTAAAAAAAATTCTCTTAGATCCAAATTACATCTCAAACTCTTCAGATCTGATCTTATTGATCTGATAAAATAAAATAAAAATAAATTTAATTTAATTTAATTATATCTTTATTTTGGATAATCCAAATATCCTATGATAATCTCGATGTTTGTCTGAGGTTCTGGATGTAGCCACGCAAGCACCTGGCCTCTACCGGTATCCACTTGGAAAGAATCTAAAGATTTTCTCCTTCTCAATCAATCCACCAAAAATTAGATCTAGGTCTAATCTTGAAGGTCTTCAAAAACTCTTTTGAAGATCAACTGTTGTCTCTTGCAGCAGGATTGTTTTCTTCCTTTCCTATCGCCTTTCACTTGCTTGGATCGTGCCAAACTCATGCCCAAGAACTCTTGGACATGGATAGGAGAGAGAGGACCTGAAGGTGGCATGGAGAAGGAGGGAGAGAAGTTTTGTGGCATGGGCAAAGGGAAGAAGCTATAAATTTTAGGCGTAGGCAGGGTTTATATAGATCCTGCTACGCCATGCAGTGCCACATCATCCCGGCCTGTCATGACCCTTTGTGCAATCAGATCTAAATCTAATTGATGGAATGACATCATCTAATCCAATCAGATGAGAGATCCTCAAAAATCTACTTAGGTGGTGCCAAGATTGGATCAAACAAGACTCCTTGGCGCCACCTAGTTGAAGGAAAAATCCTATTTTCCTAGGATAGGTTCGTTTAGATCTGATTTGACTAAGAGAAATATTTTAAAAAAAAATTTCTTAGACTAAATCAGATCTAAGACTTTTTAGATCTGATTAGATGGATGTAATAAAATAAAATAAATTAAATTAAATCATATTTAATTTATACCTTGTTCTTGGGTAATCTTATTATCGTATGATGATCGTGCTGATTGCCTGAGGTTCTGGATGTAGCCATGCAATCGCCTGGCCTCTATCGATATCCACTTGGATAGGATCTAGAGATCTTCTTCTTCTTAATCTTTTTTTCAAAGATCAGATCTGGATCTAATCTTGAAGGTCTTCAAAATAATTTTTGAAGATCCGATGTCGTCTCTTGTAGTAGTGCTGCCTTCTTCCTTTCTTGTCGCCTTTCTCTTGTCTGGATCGCACCAAACTAAAGCCGAAAGCCTAAAGCCTCTTGGGCATGGAGAGGAGAGAGAGGATCAGAGGTAGGCAAAGAGGAGAGAGAGAGGGCAATTTGGCATGGGCAAAGGGAGAACTCTCTTTAAACTAGGCGCAGATAGGATTGATATAGATCCTACTACGCCATGCAGTGCCACATCATCTCAGCCAATCACGTTTCTTCATGCAATCAGATCTAAATTTGATTGATGGGATGACATCATCTGATCCAATCAGATGAGAGCCCCTCTCCAATATCCTTAGGTGGCACCAAGACTGGTCAAAGTAGAGTCTTTGGCGCCACCTTATTTGATACCATGAAGCAACCTGGAGTCCCATCTATATGGGACTCCAGGCGTCATTATCCTTGGGCGCATGCCTCCCTAGGCATGCACCCCTTCTTTTCCTCTTTCTAGTAGGGGGACAAGCCTCCATCAACTCTCCAATGGGTGCATGACACATGGGCAGATGTCTAAGTATCAAAGGTCAACGTTTGACCAAAGTCAAAAGACAAGAATTAGCAGTGATGAAAAATGGCAGGTGTTGCCTCAAATTTATCTCATAAATTAAGATAACCCTTTTTTTGACCTGGACAAGCTCCAGTCAGACCAAGTAAAGATACTTGGGTGAGTCTAAATACATTTGGCTTAGTCAAGACAACTTTTGATGATTGTTGAAGGAGAATATTAGGCTCAATCGTGTGCTAGCACGATTTTCTTGAACCTAATTGAATCTTATTCAAATCAATTGAACTAGGTTAGCCCAATTGATGATATCTAGATCTAAACCCTTATTTGTGTGACCCAGTTAGGTTCAGTTCCATATGGTAATGAGATATGTCGTGATTTCTATCATCAACATCATCGAAACACCTTTCGATGGATTAGAACTTTTCTGATTCAGACAACTAGAATGATCGATCATCCAAATCATTCTAATTGCTCCCAAAATCCATCAGTAACACCTAGCAGTATATGGTGGCAATCCATCAAAACTAAAAATGAACCTCTCGGTGTAGTTACCTATGTGATTAAGTTCTTTTATCTTGAGTCCTGATTGGATTAGGGTTAAGGTGAACTCATCAAATCCTAATTTATGTCATATGAATTAATCATTCGAATCAAGTCCAATGTGAAAACCATAATAGAAACTCTTTCTATCATTTCACTCTACCATGGCTATGGGCTTATGGACTTGATTTTCATGATCATCATAGGGCTACTCCTTATCTACCGAGGTAGATAGATTTCCTCTTGGTGCAATCCAATTCCTACAATGAACATGCTATAGCCAACATACACCTCATGATTTTGAATGGCTAGGAGATCGAGTCATGGAGTAGTCAAACTATAACACCCTTAAGGTGAACTGCCGATGCACCTCAAGTCAAAGAATCAAACACACCACTGCAACTTCGAGCCAGTCATCGACGAGAAGGTAGACTTTCTTATGACTGCTCGAGGTGGTCACGCTCAGTGCTCTTATTCTCTAACGAATAACTATACTCTCGCTTCGATATTTCTACACCGTAGACTCAAGACTCATCTACTATAAAAAAAATGATTATACACCAACCTTCCAAATCAATCACCATCCTCATGATGATCCTACGGTCAAGAGCATTTTATGAGTTAATAATGAAAATTCATATCTTAAATTTTCAACTCTTGAAAATTAGAATTAGCATTGCCATTAACTCAAGGAATGTATTATGGACACTAAATACACATTGTGAGAGAAAATAACTCATTTTATTATTTATAGTCAAAATTATAATTTTGTCCTTAGAAGTGTATAACAAGTGTCAGCCAAATCTGGCTTCTAGGGCATATATATTTAACAAACTCCCACTTGACCTAAAGCCAATTGGCTACAAATCTAAGTTCCATCTTCTCAAGGTGGGCTTCGATCTTCTGCTAGCCCAACGGCTTTGTAAGTGGGTCTACCGCATTATCTGCAGGATCGACTTTCTTGACCTTGACATAACTTTTCTTGAGGTAATCGCGGATGAGGTGGTATCGCCGCTCAATGTGCTTGAATTTTTTATGAGACCCCAGCTCCTTAGCAAGGGCTATGGCTCCATTGTTATCATAGTATAGAGGAATGACATTTGATGGCATCACTCTGATCTCTGCGGCAAACTTTTTGTACCAGAATGCCTCTTTCGCAGCTTCTGACATAGTGATATACTCTACTTCCATAGTGGAATCTGCTATCACTGTCTACTTGAAACTCTTCCAACTGACAGCACCACCATTACACATAAATAGACTTCCAGATGTCAACTTTCGATCATCTACATTGAACATAAAATTTAAGTCTATATAACCCTAGACTTGAAGTTCTTCATGACCAAAAACCAACAACATATCCTTAGTTCTTCTTAAGTACTTAAGGATACATTTCATAGAAGTCTAGTGTTCTGCGCCTGGATTTGACTGATATCTGCTCGTGACACTCACAGCTTGGGCTATATCAGGTCGTGTACATAACATGGCATACATGAGGCTCCCTATTGCTGAAGCATAAGGGATCTTACTCATGCGTTCTATTTTCTTAGGTGTGCTAGGGCACATCTTCTTGGAGTGATGAATGCCATGTCTGAAGGGTACCAAACCCCTCTTGGAGTTTTTCATGCTAAACCTCTTTAGCACTTCCTTTATATACATCTTCTGTGAAACTCCTAGCATCCTATTCGGTCTATCTCTTTAGACCTTAATTTCTAGAATGAAGGATGCTTCTCGTAGGTCATTCATGGAAAATTCTTTGGATAACCATATTTTAACTATGGTCAACATAAAAATATCATTTCCAATAAGGAGGATATCATCCACGTACAATACGAGGAAGATAATAGCGTTCTCACTGATCTTTTTGAAGACACGTGGTTTCTCCTCATTTTTGATGAAATCAAATAATTTGATCATATCATTAAAACGAGTATTCTAACTCTGAGATGCTTGCTTAAGTCTATATATGGACCTTTATAGTTTGCATACCTTATGATCAGTATCACTGGATGTGAAACCTAGCGGCTATTCTATATAGATATCTTCCTCAAGGTATCCATTTAAGAATGTTATTTTTATGTCCATTTATCATATTTCATAATCGAAATAGGCTGCAATAGCAAGCAATGTGCGAATGAATTTTAGCATAGCTACTGACGAAAAGGTATCCTAATAGTCAATGCCTTCGCATTGACTATAACCTTTTGCCACTAATCTAGCTTTGAATGTCTCCACATTTTTGTCTGCACCAATCTTTTTCTTGTAGATCCATTTACACCCAATAGATACTATACCTTCTGGTGGATCTACCAAGGTTCAGACTTGGTTTGAGTGCATCGAGTCAATTTCTGACTTCATTGCCTCTAACCATTTCTCGGAGTCGATATCCAATATCATCTTGTCATAGATTTTGAGATCATCACCATGAACCACATTACCTACGAGGAATATTTTCACTACTTTCTCTGAAATAGTACCTAAGTACCTCTCAGAGGGATGGAAAATTCTTTTCGATCTATGAGGTGGAGGTGGTAGTGATTGTATTGGCTCAATCTGATTTGGTTCCATTTGGTCCTTAGCTCATTGCTCTTGTGAGACTTTTTCCTCAAGCTTGATCAATTTTTCAATGTGCTATCTTGAATAAACTATTTTTCAAGAAAAATGGCATGCCAACTCAAGATCACATTATGATCTTCTGGTAAGTAGAAATAATATCCTAATGACTCTTTAGGATATCCTATAAATTAAGCTCTAAAGGATCTATAGTCTAACTTATCTGCTTGTTATCTTTTGACATGAGCTGGACAATCCTAAATTCTAAGATGACTCAAACTTGGTTTCTTACTATGTCATATCTCATATGGTGTGGTAGGAATGGTTTTAGAAGGAACCCTATTCAGTCAGTATATTACAGTTAACAAACTATGTCTCCAAAGAAAATCAGGAAGGTCCATGAAGCTCATCATGGATCAGACCATATCTAATAGGATCCAATTCCTCTATTCTGAAATTTCGTTGAGTTGAGGTGTTCCAGATGGAGTCCATTGAGAGATTATGCCATTTTGCTTGAGATAGTTAAGAAATTTTTAACTAAGATATTCACCTCCTCGATCTGATTGAAGAACCTTAATGAGTTTTTCAGTTTGCTTTTTGACTTCATGTCTGAATTCCTTGAACTTTTTAAAAGCTTCAGACTTATGTCTCATAAGATACACATACCCATACTGAGATAAATCATTGGTAAAGATTATGAAGTAGACAAAGTTGCCTCTAGTCGGCACATCAAATAAGCCGCACACATCAGTATGTACTAGGACAAGTAGATCTATGGCCCTTTTTCCATGTCCTATAAAAGGGAGCTTAGTCATCTTGCCATGAAGACAAGATTTACAAATTTTATATGACTCAAAAGTCAACGGACTCAATAGCCTGATTTTTTCTAATTTGTTAATCCTATCTTCTACTATATGACCTAGTCTTAGGTGCCATAGATACCTATCATTTGGACTATCCCTAGGTCATTTTGTTCTAATGGCATTCACATTTTGCTCGATATTAATAATAGATACATCAATATGTAATTGATAAAGATCGTTAATAAGAAAACCATTTGCAATTTTATTTCTTTCATAAAGAATGTTAC
Source organism: Cocos nucifera (assembly GCA_006176705.1). NCBI lineage: Eukaryota > Viridiplantae > Streptophyta > Magnoliopsida > Arecales > Arecaceae > Cocos > Cocos nucifera. The sequence continues at coordinate 344,211 of QRFJ01000871.1, forward strand.
AATGGTCCTTAAGAAAACTAATTACATAGCCTTCTTGTGCTAAGCATGAAACAGAAATCAAATTCCTGCTTGCTACAGGCACATAATAACAATCCTTTAATACTAAGTCTAAACCAAATGGTAGTCGAAGAGGGTATGTTCCCACGACCACAGCAGCAACCCTTGCTTCATTTTTAATGCGTAGGATTATCTCACCATCCTTTAGCCTCCTGCTATCCTCAAGATCCTACATGAAAGTGCACAAATGAGCACTAAAACCAGAGTCAAGCATCCAACTGGATGCAGAAGAAACTATAAGATTAGACTTAATAATGAGCATACCTCCAAAAGGACTTGCCTCCTTATTCTTCAGGATGGCCAGATAAGTAGGACAGTTTTGCTTTCAGTGGCCGTCAGTGTTGCAATGGAAATACTTTTCTTTGTCAGTGGCCTTCTTCTTCAGCTCTACCTTCTTTTTCGTTCCTCCTTCCATATTCTACTCTTTCACAGACTTCTTCTTCTTTTCAAAAGATTTTATCTTAAAAAAAGTCCATTCCATTGCAAGCACTGAGCCTTTAGAATCTTTCATAGAAAGCTCAACAGTAACCAGCATGTTCATAAGTTCAGCCAAAGAATTTTGAAGTTTATGCATATGGTAGTTCATGATGAACTATCCATATGCATCAGTCAAGAATTACAGAATTATATTACTCTGTAGGTCCAGGTCCAACTTCACTTCAAGCTTCTCAAGCTCTTCCAAATCCTTGATCATCATCTAATAATAATCTTGGACTAGCTGCCCATCACGTATTTTAGCCTTGAATAGTCATTTAGTGACTTGATACTTGGCTGCGTGACTCTGTTCACCAAACATCTCTTGTAGGTGAGCCAATATCTGGTGGGCAGTCCTGATATCTTCATATTGATGCTGAAGCTCATTAGACATTGAGCCCAATATATAGTACCTAGTTTTGTTATTTTCGTCCATCCACTTATCAAGAGACACTCTCTATTTAGTGGATGGACCAGCTGGTAAGGTGGGGGGTCCTGATCCAATACATGAGTTAACTTCTTGGAACCCAAAATAATTTTGAAGTTCCAAAGTCAATCCTTATAATTGGGTTCGATCAGTCTATGGGTGTTTAGGATATGTGTTAGTAGATTGGACGCAAACATTTTTCTATAGAGAGTCAAAGTTTCTAGTTAGATATTATAATTAAGACTTGATCAATTTATTTAGAGATTTTATTTTTAAATAAATTAACTTCCACTATTTTTTTAGATCCCTACACTTTCTCTGTAGAAATATGAAAATCTCCACGATTAATGATTTCTAGTGGATGGTGCAATCCCACAAACTGACTCATCACCTCACTTAACAGTTATTGGTGATGGGTTAGCCAATGGATGAACAACTCTTGTCAATGATTCTCTAATCATGGTGCACCCAAACTTGATCTCTAATTCATGAATCTCATCACGTCCAAAATATTGATCCACTTCTTAGTTAAGTCAGACCCACCATTTGCATAGATTGAATTTCTAATTAGGTCTCTCACTGTATCTAAAATATTGAGCCCAATCCATCCTCCAGCCCATAGCATCCAATGTCTAATAGATATGGTTGCATCTTTCTAGTGCAACTGAACCACTGTAACCAACCGAGAACAATCAACCCCAGGAAGGATCCGCACATCTACAATGGTGGAAGATCTTAGACTTAATCTTTTCTTAGGAAGATTTGATTTAGGTCTCATTAAACTAGACTTGATATGCCATTAAGTAAGTGAGACCGATGGAAGGGATATGCCATTAACTCGACAAGAACGCATTCGAGTCGAGTAGCTTCCAATTAAAAATCAGTCGATCGTATCTGCCAAACTTATCTTAGATATCAAATTATTGAGCCAAAACCAATAAGGTTAGCCTACAATCCAGACTCTAACCACTGAGCTTAATTAGGTCTTAACTTGATCGATCACTCATGTGATTCGATCTTGACCCAGACTTAATCCTATTAGGCTGGTCAATTTAAGCACTCTTGATCCCATCTAACCAACTCTTAATTCGATTTGATCAACCTTTAGATCTAATTAAGCTACCCCAGTCCGAACCCAATTTTATGAATATATCTTAAATCTAAAAATTCTCAATTTTTAGACTTAACATATTTTATAATCTTAATTCTCAATTAAGTTTAGAGTTCACACACTAAACATGTAAATAAAATCATGAGATTTCAGGATCTAGAATTTTGCAGAAAATAATTTTTTGGATTTCTGATTAAGGACGAATGCGCAGCACTCCTACACATCATAAGAACACCTCATAAAATGGGAGGAGAGGGTATTTAAACCCTACTTTATTCTTATGACCGGATGGCCAAGGGGAACGCCTTAATCAAAAATATGAAAACTACAAAACTAGTTAGATCTACATCATATATCTTATATATAAAATTGATCTAACTTTAAACATATTTTGCATACATCTCATGTATCATACCATGCATGTTTTCATATCTAAATTATCTCATAATAATCTAAAAAAAAAATTAAATTTAAATTGATCACGTCAAAATAAATTTTATTCTAGATAATTATGTAGAACTATTCTACAACTAGTCTAAACATGCATTCATCATATCTCATATGAACAAAAATTAAATAACTTTAGTTTCTATTTTTTAGATCTTATTATAATATTTATAACATCAAAAAATAGTAAATAAATAGATCTAAAAATTATAACTAATTCAAATTAAATTATGATCATGCAAGACTATACATAGAATAATTCTATTTTACAACTAGTCATGCATCTTGTACAACTTAGATCTAAATTATTTAATTTTTAATTTTTTTAATTTCAAATCTAATCACATCTCATGTGATATCTAAAATTACCTAATTATCAGATCAAAATAAATAAAAATTAGATCAAAATTATTTATGGGAACCTGGCTCTGATACTAGTTGAAGAAAAAATTCTATTTTTTGGGACTGATTCGTTTAGATCTGATTTGACCAAGAGAAATATTTAAAAAAAATTTCTCTTAGATCTCAATCAGATCTAAAATTTTTCAAGTCTAATTAGATGGATCTAATAAAATAAAATAAAATAAATAAATTATATTTAATTTATATCTTGTTCTTGGGTAATCTTATTATCCTATGATGATCCTGCTGATTGCTTGAGGTTCTGGATGCAGCCACGCAATCATCTGGCCTCTATAGATATCCACTCAAATAAGATCTGAAGATCTTCTTCTTTTTAATCTTTTCTCCAAAGATCAGATCTGGATTTGATCTTGAAGATCTTCAAAATAATTTTTGAAGATCCGATGTTGTCTCTTACAGCAGTGCTGCCTTCTTCCTTTCTTGTCATTTTTCTCTTGCCTGGACTGCACCAAACTAAAGCTCAAAGCCTCTTGAGTATGGAGAGGAGAGAGAGGATTAGAGGTAGACATGAAGGGGAGAGAGAGAGAGAGAGAGAGGGCTATGTGGCATGGGCAAAGGAAGAACTCTTTAAACTAGGCATAGATAGGATTTATATAGACCCTATTGCACCATGCAGTGCCACATCATCCTGGCCAATCATATTTCTTCATACAATCAGATCTAAATCTGATTAATGGGATGACATCACCTAATCCAATCAGATGAGAGCCCCTCTCCAACATCCTTAGGTGGCACCAAGACTGATCAAAGTAGAGTCTTTGGTGCCACTTTGTTTGATACCATGAAGCAACCTAGAGTCCCATCTGTATAGGACCCCAGGCATCATTATCCTTAGGTGCACACCTCCCTAGGCATGTGCCCCTTCTTTTTCTCTTTTTAGTAAGGGGACAAGCCACCATTTGCTCTCCTATGGGTGCATGACACATGAGCAGATGTCTAAGTGTCAAAGGCCAACGTTTGATCAAAGTCAAAAGACAAGAATTAGCAGGTGATGAAAAATGGTAGGTGTCATCTTAAATTTATCTTATAAATTAAGATAATTCTTTTCTGATCTAGACAAGCTTTAGTCAAATCAAGTAAAGATACCTTGGTGAGTCCAAACATATTTGGCTCAGTCAAGAGAACTTTTGATGATTGTTGAAGGAGAACATTAGGCTCAATCGTGTGCTAGCATGATTTCCTTGAACTTAATTGAATCTTATTCAAATCAATTAAACTGGGTTAGTCCAATTGATGATATCCAAATCTAAACCCTTATTTGTATGATCCAGTTAGATTCAGTTCCATATGGTAATGAGATATGTCGTGATCTCTATCATCGACATCATCGAAACATCTTCCGATGGATCAGAACTTTTTTAATTTAGACAACTAGAATGATCGATCATCCAAATTATTCTAATTGCTCTCAAAATCCACCAGTGACACCTATCAGTATATGGTGGCAATCCATCAAAACTGAAAATGAATCTCTCAGTGCAGTTACCTGTGTGATTAAGTTCTTCTATCTTGTGCCCCGATCGAATTAGGATTAAAGTGAACTCGTCAAACCCTAATTTTCGTCATATGAATTAATCATTCGATTCAAGTCCGATGTGAAAATCTTAATAGAAACTCTTTCTATCATTTCAATCTATCATGGCCATGGGCTTATGGACTTGATTCTCATGATCATCATAGGGCTACTCCTCATCTACCGAGGTAGATAGATTTTCTCTTGGTGCAATCCAATTCCTACAATGAACATGCTATAGCCAACATACACCTCAGGATTTTGAATGGCTAGGGTGTAGTCAAACTATAACACCCTCAAGGTGAACTACCAATGCACCTCAGATCAAAGAACCAGACACACCACTACAACTTTGAGCTAGTCATCGACGAGAAGGTAGACTTTCTTATGACTGCTCGAGATGGTCATGCTCAGTGCCGTTGTTCTCTAACGAGTATCTATACTCTTGCTCTAGTATCTCTATACCGTAGACTCAAGACTTATCTACTATAAAGAAATGATTGTACACCAATCTTCTAGATCAATCACCATCCTCATGATGATCCTATGGTCAGAAGCATTTTATGAGTTAATAATAAAAATTCATGTCTTAAATTTTTAACTCTTAAAAATTAGAATTATCATTGCCATTAACTCAAGGAATGTATCACAGACACTAAATACATATTATGATAGAAAATAATTTATTTTATTATTTATAGTCATAATTATAATTTTGCCCTTAGAAGTGTATAACAAGTGTCAGTCAATTTTAGTTTCTAGGGCACACATATCTAACACTTGTTTGATTCCCTGAAGCAACCTGGAGTCCCATCTATATGGGACTCCAACTCTTATCCTCATGGGGTGCATGCCTTCCTAGGCGTGCACCCCCTTCCTATCTACTATTTAGCAAGGAGATAAGACCCCAGGTACTCTCCTATGGGTGCATGATACATGGACAGATGTCTAAGTGTCCAGGATCAATATTTGACCAATGTTCGAAAATAAGATTTAGCAGATGATGAAAAATGGCAGGTTGTCTCAAATTCATCTTATAAATTAAGATAATCTTTTTTTGATCTAGACAAGCTCCAGTCAGACCAAGTAAAGATTTCTAAGTTAGTCCAAACACATTTGGCTCGGTCGAGACCAGCTTTAATGGTTATTAAAGAAGAACATTAGGATCATTCATATGCTAGCATGATTTTCTTGACCTTAATTGAATCTTATTCAAATCAATTGAACTAGATTAGTTCAATTGATGATATCCAGATCCAAACCCTTGTTTGTGTGATCCAGTTAGGTTCAATTCCATATGGTAATGGGATATGTCACAATCTCTATCATCGACATCATTGAAATAGCTTCTGATGGATCAAAACTTTTCTGATTCAGACAACTAGTATGATCGATCATCCAAATCATTCTAATTGCTCCCAAAATATACCAATGATACTTAGCAGCATATGATGGCAACCCATTAGAACTGAAAGTGAACCTCTCGGTGCAGTTACCTATGTGATTAAGTTCCTCTATCTCAAGCTTCGATCAGATTAGGGTTAAGGTGATCTCATTAAATCCTAATTTTCATCATATGAATTAATCATTCGATTCAAGTTCGATGTGAAAACCCTAATAGAAGCTCTTTCTATCATTTCACTCAGCCATGGCCATAGGCCTATGGACTTGATTCTCATGATCATCATAGGGCTGCTCCTCATCTACCAAGGTAGATAGATCCTCTATTGGTGTAATTCAATTCCTACAATGAACATGCTATAGCCAACATACATCTCAGAATTTTGAATGGCTAGGAGATTGAGTTATGATTTAGTCAAATTATAACACCCTCAAGGTGAACTACCGATGCACCTTAAGTTAAAGAACCAAACACAATGGTAGCTTCGAGCCAGTCATCGACGAGAAGGTAGACTTCCTCATGATTGCTCAAAGTGGTCATGCTCAGTGCCCTCGTTCTCTAACGAGTACCTATACTCTCGCTCTGGTGTCTCTACATCATAGACTCAAGACTCATCTACTTTAAAAAAGTGATTGTACACCAACCTTTTGGATCAATCACCATCCTCATAATGATCCTACGGTCGGAAGTATTTTATGAGTTAATAATGAAAATTCATGTCTTAAATTTTCAACTCTTAAAAATATGAACTATCATTACCATTAACTCAAGGGATGTATCATATACACTTTCAAATACACACTATGATAGAAAATAATCTATTTTATTATTTATAGTCAAAATTATAATTTTATCCTTAGAAGTGTATTACAAGTGTCAGTCAATTTGGCTTCTAGGGCACACATATCTAACATCTATACCTAAATCAAGTGTGGAGGTTCATGTCAAATGGTGGAGGAAAGGCTAGGATGCTCAGCACAAAAAAAAAAAAGGAAGGCAGTGTGAAAGCTACCTTGGTTCATGATCTTAACTTGGGAATGTATAGAAAATTAATCAAAATAGATGATAAAAGAAAATATATTTATTCTTTAAATTAGCACCAAAATACTAAATTAGTCATCACTAACATAAGTGCTATAGATCTTTAGATGTACCTTAAGAAAGTTTCTTATTGTACTGACTATGAAATTTACTTCTGAAGCTCAATACTTACTTAGTGGTACTTGCTAAACTTTTGGACCTTTAATCCAAAATCTATTTTTGTGAAGAATGATTTTATTAAAATATAATGATTAATTAATATTAAATAATACATTGCTAAGGGACTAGCAATGAGTAAGTTGAGGGGTGTGATAAGTGTTATAGATATCATAATAAAAGTATTAAATTATAAAATAATTTATCTTATTTTTAAAAAATTAATATTTTTATTGATCTTATGCAGGAAAGAAGCCCATCAATGAGAAGAGCTTAACTTTTTGATTCAGATAAAAAATTTGAAGCAAAATAGACTTAAAATGAGCTCAAAATCAAATTCAAAAGAAAAAAAAGAAATAGAAAAAATTATAGTCAACCAGTTCAGACCATGTCGGTTCAGAAAATTGGCTCAGTCAGCCCAGCCCGACTGCAACCAACCCGCCCATGCAAATCGGCCGGCCTCTGACATCGTAGTGACGTTAGAAAACATCACGAGCCACGGTAGACTAGAACAATGCACGATGAGGGCAAAAATGGTATTTCATAGGAGTAGCAGTATTCTGATTGGGAGAAAATTTGGCGGTCCATGAAAAGACTCGATCCATGATCGATTCATACAAGTGGATGGTTGGGATTTTGACTCCAACGGATGGTTGAGAGAGGAGCCGGTGAAGATCTAATGGCTGGCGTGAAATCTTGTTTTGATTAAATGATAGAAGCTCTCTTCTATGTAATCCGATGGCCTAGAATTCATCATCAAGCTGATCCAATGGCTACAGTTTAATCCGACTTGATTTGGAAGAATAAACCAAATTTTTAAGTAATTTTTCATCCATTTGATCATGATCTAACGGTCAATAAAATTCAGATCTCTTTACGAACATTCGAAGGCTTCAATTCGACATCTTTCAGGAGTTTTCATCTTGATTTCATTAGGATTTCTTGCCGATATCATCCTCTACCCTCTATTTAAAGACCTACTAGGGGATACAAGAGGGCATAGCAAGATGGAGAGCTTAGGAGAGATAGAATAGTAGAGCCATAGAATAGAGGAATAGCATAGAGAGAAATAGAGAAGCGGGATCTTAGAGAGAAGATAGGGTGATAGAGAATTTGATCAGAGAAAAAATCTTTTTTTTCTTTTTTCTTTCTTTCTTCTCGTCTCATCTTCCATTTCCAGCAGCTGTTCTTCATCAGGTTCTCCACATCAAGAGCAATAATCGATAAATTCAGCAACAAGTAGTCAACTATTTAGATTTATTTATGTTTTCTATTTTATTTGCTATTTTTATTTTATTTGTCATGAACTAAATTTTTTTTACTAAGACTAAGGTGTAGCCATTCTTTTGATGTACTATTCAATATGATTGAATTTTAGATTTAAATTTTGTTCATGAGGAGTATATAAATCTATTCTTAATGCTTTTAGAATACTGGCCATCTTTCAATTATTTTGATGGACATAAATGATATGGACTAAGTACGTCTATGTCAATACTTCTTGATTTGTATATCTTGTATCTAAATTGGATTAAGATTCTTATGCATGTAGTAATTTTAGTGCACTTTGGATATAATATATTTTAATTAGAGGATTTCATAAAACTTAAACATCAATATTTGTTTAAATTACGCCTGGACTAAAGAATAGTTAATAAATATTGATAGTTTTGCTATGTCTAGACCAAAGAGTAGTGAATATCTTAGGAGACTCCACCATCACATGAAATAAAATTAACCTAATTTGCATGATTATGTGAATATTATATTAATTAAGTTGGTGAATTGATTACCTTAGTATCTTACTATTCTTAAATTCAATCCTAATAATTATAGCCTCTTTTTCTTATAATTTTCTTAATTATTTCTTTATTTCTTTTTGTTGTCCAACTATGCAGCCCAAGAGGAAAGGGGGGTGAATTAGATTTTTAAAATTTTAAAGCTAATTTAAAGATATCAAGATTGAATGATAATATGCAAGATGTGTGTGTGAAGCGATTTAGGATAGAAAAAAAATATAAAAGATTAGAGAGCAAGAATTCAACAAACTAAGAAAAGAATGATAGCAAGCACACCATAACCAAGTAAGATTTATAATGGTTCGGTGCTTTCCTTGCAGCTACATCCACTCTCCAATCTTCTACTTGAGAATTAAAATCCACTAACCATATTCAAACTGAACATACGGTTGAAAACCTCCAATCCTAGCTATTCCAAGCTAGAACACTTATTTTTTAGGTATGAGTCAATCCAATATAATCCTATTCAAGATTAGGTTCAATCTTTCCAAGTTTTGGAACCTTCCAAAACTTGAATCAAATTAGTAAAGCAGAGTAAAAGATTTAATGACAATCAAATATAAGTTTAGCTCCCTTTATGAGCAAATAAAATCTTAAGAATGCTTTTCACAATAATGGATGAAGCTTTTCTGATTTTCCTCAAGATTGTTGAAAATTTAAAAGAGCTCTTGAGAGGTAGAAGAACTTAAAATGAAAGTTTCTTTTCTTGAAGATAACTTTTGCTTAGGATAGAAATTGAATCACCCCAATCTCCTGTGTTTTTTTCTATTTAAAGCCTTTCAAATCTTCAATAAATGGAGAGAATCGTGGACAAGATTTGTAGCCATTGGAGATATTAAAAAAACCATTAAAACTTGCCAAAATAAGAAAAAAAATAGTCATTGTAGAAAAATTTTCATTGTAGAGGTCGACTCATAGCACGGGGGTTGACCTCAAAGTCGACCTCTGAGACAAAATCTAGAAAAATAGTCATTCTATATTTTTAGCCTTCGGAATAGCAGAGGTCGACCCTGAGGTTGATCCTTGGCATAGGGACAGCATGCCAAACTACCCTTTTCAGCAGGGGACGACCTAGAGATCGATCCTTTCATTTCAAACTTGATTTTCTTCCAAAATAATTATCCAAAAATCATGGGATTGCCTCTAAAGAATTAGAAATCTTCTATACTTTCTCTTAAGGCTCTCAGATCAAAATTTGATAAAATTATGATTTTGCTCCTGAAATATAAAAAATCTTTTTCCAAGCCAAATTCATTAGTAATCTCCTCAAATGCTTTGTAATCATCAAAATTAATTCTTGGAGCAACAATCTCTCCCTTTTTGATGATGACAAAATATTTGAGTATAAGCAAAAATAAAGCACGTAGAAGCATTGATTGAGGGTTTCAAAAATTTTGAAGAAACATGCTACATCACATACTAAGATATTATATTCAATTATTTGACCAATATAGCATCCAGAGCAGTTTGATGATTACTTATAGTCAGGCATTTAAATGATTTTGCAAAAGTATTTGACTTACTTATTTCTTTTATCAATTTTACTTCTATTTTATTTTTTTTATCAATTTTATTTTAATTTTGCCTCTAGCCTAATTTTATTTACTCTACTCTCCCTTTTTGACATCATCAAGTAAGATCTTAAAGGATTTTAAAATTTAAAAAAAAAGGCCTCTTTCTTAAGTTATTTCATATGTTTTTCTGTTAGAATAAAAGTTTATAACAAAACTTTCAATTTACAACATAATGATCATAATAAAATTTAGCCAATTCACAAAAGTTTCATTTTACGTCATTCAAATGATATCATCATATATTTACATCCAAATGATTATCATAACATCAAGTCATCAAAATATATAAGTGCTAAACATACACAATATAAAGGTATCAAAAGTATTCATGAGAATTAAACCATCAAAATATACAAAATTTATGGATACAACTATCCATGACCCAAACAGCCAATAGTATAAATGTCATAAGTTTGATCCAAAAAAAAATATAACCAACTATGACTTGATCAACAACTCATAGAAATAACTAAATGATACTAGATCATAACCTAATACAAAGATGACTAAACTAAATCTAGTAGAGATCACGACTGAAAGTATCTAAATTAGATGAGAAATCAGAGATGTGATGGGGTATGTCAAATGATAGATGTATCAAATTTAAAAAATTAAATCAAAAATTTAAAAAATTGAATCAAATCAAATGAATCACTCTCCTTTAAAAGCTTATCATTTGGAATTTTTTCCTTTACAAAAAATTAGGTTAAACTCAAATATCAAAGGCTTTCTCCCTTTTTGAATGAATATGATTCTTTGAATAGATTTTGAAGTATGTACTTTTAAGCTTTAAGAGGATTAAAGCTTTTCAAAGATTTGAATAGTGGAATCAAGCACAACATTTAATTTATTATTTATTCTTTTCTTTTCTTAAATAAATTTCAGTCCATTAAGCTCGTAAAAGATATATATTAGAAATATATTGAGCAAAACAAAGATAGTATCAAAGCAAAAATAATTTTACAAAGATTTCTAAAGGCACATTAAAAATTTTATATTATATTTATATTTTTAAATAAATTTTAAAATTAGAAGTATGTATCAAAATTAATTTTTTTGGAGTGAGAATAGATTTCAAATTAGTTTTAACTTCAATTAGTTATCAAAAATAATTTGACAATCAAATTAATTGAATTTAAACTAAATAATCACATGAAGGCTGAAGTTAAAAGTATCATAAAACAATCAAAATTCATTATCCTTAACTCAAATTAATTAGAATGTTCAGTCAAGACTAACTAGATAATATTTAACAAACAAACATCTTTTTCCTTATTTTTTAAGAGTAAATACTAGAAAATTTATCACATATTATTTTCTCCCCCTTTTTTTCATAATTATTATTGGATAAATTTATCTTTTAGCTTTTCTTCCTTATTTTGAAAGAACACAATAAATTTAGAATAAATATCTTTTTTTTTAAAATTTCATTTATGAACAACATGGATTAAAAACACATCTCTCCCTTTTTGAATAATATAAATGCATTAAATAAAATTATTTTGAACTTCAAAGATTTAAGAGAGATGGAACATTTCAAAGATTAAAGATTTTAAATAGATCATTCAAAGTAAATTATAAGATATATTCATTTTTTTAAGGATCATCTCTTCTTTTCTTTTATTATATATATATATTAATATCAATAAAATATAAAACAAATGGTAAGCTGTCTGATATCAATTGATTAAAAACTAAAGTCCTCTTTTAAGATCAAAAATGATTTCTTGATACCAATTAATTTTTAAAAAGAATAAATGATATGATCAAAATGTGTAAAATTATAAATAGTTGCTTAAAATGAATCAAATGATCAAAATCATTAGAATGCTCAAATAAATTCATGAGACAAATGAAGTACAATTATTTATCCATGATTTTTTTTATTAAGTTTAAAAATAATTTTTTTTCTTATAGTCAAGAAAAAGATAAGAAGGATGGATAATTTTTAACTTAAAGCAATTAAATTAAGTCTCAAGGATTGATCCAAAAATATTAGTAGAGGATAAGTTGGGATCAAAAGAAGGATATTTAAGCAAAAAGATGTAGAATTCCTAATTCTCTCCTAATTTTATAAAATTTATCTTCACTTAAGGCCTTAGTAAAAATATCGGTCAATTATTTTTCAATACAAATATAATCAAGAATTATGTCATTATTTTGAACATGCTCTCTTATAAAATGATGTCTTATTTCAATATATTTTGATCTAGAGTGTTGGATTGGATTCTTAGTTAGATTTATGGCACTATTATTATCACATCTTATGAAAGTTTTGTTTAGTTTGATGTCAAAGTCCTCAAGTTGTTGCTTAATCCATAAGATTTATGCACAGCAACTTTTAGCTGCAATATATTCGGCCTTGGCCGTAGACAATGCTATCGAATTTTGCTTCTTGCTAAACCAAAAGATTAAGTTAACTTCTAAAAATTGGCAAATTTCACTAGTGCTTTTTCTGTCTAATTTACATCCAGTAAAGTCTCCATCTGAATATCCAATTAAATCGATTGATGAATTCTTAGAGTACCATAAACCTATGGATTTTCTTTTAGGTATTTAAGTATTCTTTTTATAACATTTAAATATGATTCTTTTGGATTAGATTGAAATAATGCACATAAATAAATACTAAATATGATATCTGGTCTACTAGTAGTTAAATATAATAAAGAATCAATCATGCCTCTATAAAGTTTTTGATCAACACTTTTACCTCCTTCATCCTTATCAAGCTTACATGATGGACTCATGGGGGTACCAATTGCTTTGGAGCTCTCCATCCTAAATTTTTTGAGTTGTTCTCTTGTGTACTTGTTTTGAGTGATGGATATCTCTTCTTTTGTTTGTTTGATTTGAAGTCCAAGGAAGAATATTATTTCACCCATCATGCTCATCTCGAACTCCCCCTACATGAGCTTAGCAAAATCTTGACATAAAATTTCATTAGTAGATCCAAATATAATGTCATCAACATATATTTGTATTACTAAGATGTCATCATGATCTCTTTTAATGAAAAGGATTGTATCTACATTTCCTCTTGAAAATCCATTATTAAGCAAGAATTTACTTAGTCTTTCATACCAAGCCCTAGGTACTTGTTTTAAACCACATAATGCTTTGTTTAATCTAAAAACATAATTTGGAAAAGCATGATTTTCAAAATCGGGAGGTTGTTCTACAAAAACTTCTTTGGCAATATATCCATTTAGAAAAGCACTTTTAACATTCATTTAAAATAACTTGAAATTCATAAAGCATGCATAAGCGAGTAAAAGTCTAATTACTTCTAGTCTAACAACGGGTGCAAAGATTTCATCAAAATCAATTTTCTCTTCTTGATTATAACCCTTTGCAACTAATCTTGCTTTATTTCTAATTATATTTTTATTTTCATCCAATTTATTTCTATATATCTATTTTGTACCAATTATTGGATAATTTTTAGGTCTTGATACTAAAGTCCATACATTATTTTTTTCGAATTGATTAAATTTCTCTTGCATTGCATTTATCCAATTATAATCTTTTTCAGCTTCATCAATGATTTTGGGTTCAAAATGAGAAACAAATGTAAAATGATTGTATGCATCTCTATGTGAAGAGCGAGTTCTTACCCCATGTGTGGGATCACCAATAATTAGATCTTTGGGTTGATTATGAACATACCTCCATTCTTTTGAAAGATCATTTATACCTTAAGATTGTTTTTATTGTCATTCACCCTCAATTTCTTGCTTGTCTTCATGATTCTCTTTATTTTGAATTGTTGAATAGGTTGATCTCCTTCAATCCTTTTATAAGAGGATCTACATCATCAATACCCTTACACTTTCTTGATGGAAGATCATTTGTCTCATCAAAAACAATGTTGAATAGGTTGATCTCCTTCAATCCTTTTATAAGAGGATCTACATCATCAATACCCTTACACTTTCTTGATGGAAGATCATTTGTCTCATCAAAAACAACATGTATTGACTCTTCTATGACTAAAGTTCTTTTGTTAAAAACTCTAAAAGCTTTACTAGAAGAGGAGTAACCAAGAAAAATAGCTTCATCGGATTTTGCATCAAATTTACCTAGTTTTTCTTTATCATTGTTCAAAATAAAACATCGACAACCAAAAACATGAAAATATACAATGTTAGATTTTCTTCCTTTCCAAAGTTCATAGGATATTTTTTTTAAAATTGATCTAATTAGGGCACGGTTTAAGATATAACATGCTGTGTTAATTGCTTCTGCCCAAAAGTATTTTGGAAGGTTGCTTTCACATAGCATGGTATGGGTCATTTCTTCTAGAGTTCTATTTTTCTTTCTACTACATTTTGTTGGGGTATCCTAGGTGCTAAAAAATTATGGCTAATTTTTTTTTCATCACAAAATTTTTCAAAGTCTTGATTTTCAAATTCGATTCCATGATCACTTCGAATGCTTTGAATTGAAATCCCTTTTTCATTTGTAATTTTTTGGTAAAATTTTATGAAAACACGAAAAGTTTCATCTTTGTGTGCTAAAAAAAAAATTATGTAAAACGTGAGTAGTCATCGATAATTATAAAACTATAACATTTTCCACCTAAGCTTGCTATTCTTATAGGACGAAATAAATCCATGTACAAAAGTTTCAATGGCCTAGAAGTTGAAACAATGTTCTTAGATTTGAATGAAACTCTTGTTTGTTTACCTAGTTGGCATGCATCACAAATTTTATCTTTTTCAAAGTTTAATTTTGGTAAATCGATAACTAATTTTTTTTGATAAGCTTTGAAAGTGAATACATACTAATGTGTTCAAGCCTACGATGCCAAAGCCAACTAGTCTCATTAATTTTGGCATTCATAGTTACTAAACATTGCATGTTTATTATAGAAAGATCATTCAAATCTACCATATAAACATTACCATGCCTATGACCAACAAACTTAATGCCATCATCATTGGGACTAGTTGCAATGCACAATGAAGATTCAAAAATAACTTTGTAATCCTTGTCACAAAGTTGACTAATACATAAGAGATTGTGTTTTAAACCATCTACTAATAAAATATTTTTAATATACTTGGAGGGAGTGATACCAATATTACCTATAGCAATGATCTTTCCTTTGCCATTGTCTCTAAATGTAACCATCCCTCCATTTTTAGCATCAAGCGTGATGAACTGAAACTCATCACCGATCATGTGTCTTAAGCATCTGCTGTCAAGATACCATTTTCAATTTTCTCCTTTGGATGCAAGACACACCTACATGCAAAATCAAGTCCTTACTCTAGGTATCCAAGTTTTCTTGGATCCTTTAAGGTTAGTCATAATAGTTTCTTTTAGAACCCAAATTTTGTTTACATTTGAATTGTTAGAGAAGCATGTATGAGATTTATGTCCTAGTTTACCATATTTAAAACAAGTAACATTTAAAAATTTATTGCTTTGTGAATTTACAAAAATATTTTTCAAAATAATTTTTTATTTTCTTAAGGGGTTATAGCCTAGACTAGTCTTATCATAAACAATCTTTTGATTTTCAAGAATCATATGAAATTTATTTGAACTCAAAATAAATTTTTCAACTATCGATTTTAAATTGCTAATTTCATTTTTCAAATTTAGATTCTCTTGAGTTATGACTAATTTTTCACTTTGGATAGTTTTATTTTCCTTTAGTAAGATGATTTTTTAATTTTAGTTTTTTATTTTTAGTTCTTAATTTTTTTAAATCATCTACTGAATCATAGAAGACTTCTTGAAGTTCTTCAAATGTAAATTCATTTGAGATTTTAGCACTTACCTCATTCTCATGTGCCATAAGGCATTGGTTGGCTTGTTCATTAGCTTCTTCCTCTTTGGAGCTTGAGTTGTCACTATCACTCCATGTTGCCACCATAGCCTTTTTTCTATATTTCTTGGAAACCTTTTTTAGTTGAGGACATTCAGACCTAAAGTGCCCCAACTTCTTACATTCATAGCAAATAAGGGACTGCTCCCTATCCTTTTCCTTGCTATGCTCTCCTTTGGTAGGTAGCCTCTTCCTCATCTCTTGTTTTCTTTTCAAAAATCTTTTAAACTTTCTTGTGATGAGGGCTATTTCTTCATCTTGTTTTTCATCTTTCATTTCATCAGATTCCTCATCTTGTTGAGTGGTGGATTTAAGGGCTATTGTATTCTTTTTATTGACATCTTCTTCTTGATGTTGTTTCATGCTTAGCTCGTGCGTCATTAGAGATCTTAGAAGCTCCTCCAAGGGTAAAACATTTAGATTTTTGGCTTCATGGATGGTAGTCACTTTGGCCTCCCATGTCCTTGGCAAAAACCTAAGAATTTTTCTCACAAGATCGCTATTAGAATAAAACTTGCCAAGACTTTTAAGATAATTTATAATATCCATAAATTTAGTAAATATTATAGTTATTGACTCATCATGCTCCATTTTGAAAAGTTCATATTTATGCACAAGCATGTTAATTTTTGACTCCTTAACTTGATTTGTGCCTTCATGAGTTACTTCTAATCTATCTCATATTTTCTTAGCCGACATGCATGTTGAAATACGATTAAATTCATTACAATCTAGAGCACAATATAAAACATTCATGGATCTTACATTGAGTTGAGCCATTTTCTTATCAATCTCATTCCATTCCTTTCAGGTTTGATTGATTTCTCACCATCAATTATCTTAGTGGATGTGTGTGGTTCATTAACTATGATACTCCATATATCATAGTCAAGTACTTGTATAAAAATTCTCATCCAAGCTTTTCAATAGGTATAGTTTGTCCCATTGAAAAGTGGAGGTCAATTTGTGGACTGCCCCTCGACTAGAGAAATACTAACTTGGGTTGTCATAGATCTTTGGCTTTTTGATGGTTAAATCAAAGTAGGGCTAGAGCATTGGGCTCTGATACCACTTGTTAGCCAGCTATGCAACCCAAAAAAGAGGGGTGAATTAGGTTTTTAAAATTTTAAAGCTAATTTAAAGATATCAAGATTGAATAATAATATGCAAGATGTGTGTATGAAGCAATTTAGGATAGAGAAAAAATATAAAAGATTAGAGAGTAAGAATTTAATAAACTAAGGAAAGAAAGATAGCAAGCACACCATAAACAAGCAAGATTTATAGTGGTTCGATGCTTTTCTTACACCTACATCCACTCCCCAAGCTCCTACTTGGGAATTAAAATTCACTAACTGTATTCAAACTGAATATATGGTTGAAAACATCTAACCCTAGCTATCCCAAGCTAGAGCACTTATTTTCTGGGTACAAGCCAACCCAATATAATCTTATTCAAGGTTAGAATCAACCTTCCCAAGTTTTGGAACCCTCCCAAAACTTGAATCAAAATAATAAAGCAGAGTAAAAAAGTTAATGACAATCAAATACAAGTTTAGCTCCCTTTGTGAGCAAATAAAATCTTAAGAATGCTTTTCACAATAATGGACGAAGCTTTTCTAATTTTTTTTAAGGTTGTTGAAGATTTGAAAGAGCTCTTAAGAGGTAGAAGAACTTGAAACGAAAGCTTCTTTGCTTGAAGATAACTTTTGCTTAGGGTTGAAATTGAGTCACACCAATCTCTTATGTTTTTTTCTATTTAAAGCTTTTTAAATCTTCAATAGGTGGAGGAGAGAATCCTAGATAAGATTTGTAGCCATTGAAGATATTAAAGAAATCATTAAAACCTACCAAAATAAGAAAAAAAAATAGTCATTGCAGAAAAATTTTTGTTGCAGGAGTCGACTCATGGCACAGGGGTCGATCTTGAGGTCAACCTCTGAGATAAAATTCAAAAAAATAGCCATTCTATATTTTTAGCCTTCATAACAGCAGAGGTCGATCCTGAAGTCGACCCTAGACATAAGGACAGCATGTCAAACAGCCCTTTTCAGTAGGGGATGACCTAAAGATCAACTCTTTCATTTCAAACTTGATTTTCTTCCAAAATAAGCATCCAAAAATCATGGAACTATCTCCAAAAGATTAGAAATCTTCTATACTTGCTCTTGAGGCTCTCAGATCAAAACTTGATAAAATTATGATTTTGCCTCTGAAATATAAAAAGTTTTTTTCCAAGCCAAATTTGTTAGTAATCCTCTCAAATGCTTTGTAATCATCAAAATCAATTTCTGAAGCAATATTTTTTATTTTTTTTATTTCTTCTAAATTGATTTTCTAATTAAAGTTTAGAAAAGAGTTTTTTAGTACTTATTTTTCAATCTCAAGGGATGATACTCTACTCATACACCTTATTACTTGATTGACTGGCACACTTGCCATTAGCGATAGTTAGCATGCATCAAGTTTTTGGTACCATTGTCGGGGATTGTATCTAAAATAATATTAAAATTTTGATCCTTGCTTTACTTTAGAATTTTATTTTTAATTTTTATTCTTATTTTATTTTTAGATTTATGTTTGGTGCATGACACATACTAGATAAAGTGACTTAGTATCTTTTAACCCAGAAATAGAAAGGACAATCTAAAGACTAAATCAAGAAAGAAACATGACAACTGAAGATCTAGATGACGTCAATCTAGGATTACATATGGCAGCATAAGGATAACAAGAAGCCCTTTGAGTGGCACATTGTCCATTAAATGATTACATCATACCATCTGTAGCCGACACAACTTCGAGCATCAGGAGATTGCCTGTGCGAGCAAAAATTTTAAAATAAAATTGGTAATGATCCAGATGATTCAATCAACTATCTAATTCAGTGGGCATATGCATGATAATCCGAACGCCCATATTTCTAATTTTCTTAAACTCTATGATACCTTTAAAATTAATGGGATGTCGGATGATGCCATTAGATTAAAATTATTTTTTTTTCTTTATGGGATAAAGCTAAAAATTGACTTCATTCTCTTCCTGCAGGTTCTATCACTACTTGGGATGTCCTAGCCCAAAAATTTTTAGCCAAGTACTTTTCACCTTTCAAAACTACAGAGATGTGCAATAATATTACTTCTTTTGTGCACATGGAGATGGAGTTACTAAATAAGGCTTGGGAGCATTTTAAGAAACTGCTGAAGAGATGCCCACATCATCAACTATCCATTTGGCTTTAGGTACAAATCTTTTATAATGGTTTATCTCTTACTAATCGTTCTATGATTGATACAGTAGTAGGAGGTACTATTAATCACAAAATGGAGGAGGAAGTCTTTAATCTAATTAATGAGATGACATCAAATAGCTATCAGTGGCAAACAGATCGCATGATGCCGAGAAGACCAGCAACTATGTAGGGAGTAGATTACGTCTTAGCCTTATTAGCTGAGATTGCAGCTCTTAGAGCCAAACTCAACAATATGAAGGGATCAACTATGCATATACAGAGCATCACTTATGAGCTATATGGAGGAGGATATGATACAAGTGATTGCCAGATAGGTAATCCTTTTGCTAAAGCCTCTGATACAGCTAACTATGTTGGTAATTTTTTTAGACCATAGCAAAATAATCTCTACTCGAATATATATAATCAAGGGTGGAGGCAGCATCCAAATTTCTCATGGAGCAATACAACAGCCACCCCCAAAATTTCAAGTCCTTGAGAAAAAGTCTGACATGAAGGAGCTGATGATAAAATTTATGTAGAACCAAGAAACAGCCATACAAAATCTAGAAACTAAGCTTAGACAGGACCAAACAGCAGCTATTCAGAACTTGGGGATGCAAGTGGGACAAATGGCCAAGATCATCTCCGAAAGACCACAAGGATCCTTGCCTAGCAACATGAAGACCAATCCAAGGGAGCAAATCAATGCTATCACATTAAGAAGTGGTAAAAAGTTGGAAGAGCCATATCAGAAGAAGAGATTGATGAGAAAACTACAAAACAACCAACTAAAATTTGTCAGTCATCAAAATAAATAGCTGATGGATGGTCCTCAGGTATAAAGTTTGCCGATCCAAATATGAAGTCCTATGAGCTGCCACTATCATTTCTAGAGAGACAAATACAACATCTAGATAAAAAATTTTCTAACTTTTCAAAATTTTAAAAAATTTACATATTAATATTTCTTTTATAGATGTTATCATTCAAATGTCTAGATATGCTAAGTTTTTTAAAAAAACTCTAACCAATAAAAAAAGCTAAAGAAGCATAAGACAATAAATTTTAATGAAGAATACTGAGAAATACTTTAAAATAAATTATCATAAAAACTAAAAAATCTAGGAAGTTTTACTATCCCTTGTATTATTGGTGAATGTGAAGGAACCAGATCTAGGATTTTACAGGTAGATCTTGAAACTTTTTTAAGATCTTGTAGTAGAAGACTTAAATAAATCTAAAATTTATTTAAATAATCATGTAAATACATAGATCTCAGATCTATTATATAATCAAGGTATAATATTAAATTAAAAATTAAAATTAAATAAGAAAGAAAAAAGGTTGATCAAATCAATCTAGATCTACACTACATCAAATATAGGTATGAAGTTTACAGATCAGATCTATTACCTAAGCAAGTTTAGATATTCTAACTTGCTGATCTAGGCTTAAGGATAAAGTCATGAGCCACACATACGTTCGACCTCTAAGAGTCATCCACACGAGTCTACGATCTGTGATTTGAAGTTCAATGCAGGAAATCAGCACAGCATGCAAGTACTATGCTGATCCTTCTTCGACAGTCGATCCGATGCTCTCTTCTTCAAAATTTGAACTCTTCAAAATATGAGAAAAAAGATGAGAGTTTGCTGATCTAAGACTCTCTTAAAAAACTCAAAAAGAAAGGAGGAGAGATTGAAAATAAAACTGCCCTAGAAGAAGACCCTCTTCTTCTTCTCTTTTCTCTCACACATAGTTTGGTGCCTATGAAACCCCCACGCCCAAGGATCCTCTTCCTCTGATTTTTGCACATGCCAAACTTCTCCTAAAGCTCTATATTTTACAAACAAATCAAAACAAAATTCATCCAATAAATAGGGAAAAAGAAGAGTCCAAGTTAGGTCAAATTTTTAGACTAGGAATATCCAAACATGGGAAGTTGTTGGGGCGCCCAACTCTTAGGCATCTCCTCCACAATTTTTGGCATGGACCAGCAAGGAAGGGTGCACAAAAAAAGAGATTATTTTCATGGAATAAGAGAATAATTAATTAAAAGAGGGGGTGATACTCATGGGAAGATGTTTTGGTCAACAAGGATTCTATTTTATAGAATCCTAAGCAAAACCAATTCCTCCTTTGACTTGGTCTTCCACCTAACTTCTAAATATGACTTGGAGAGAGAGGGGGGCATGAAAATCAGGAAGAAAGAGATTTTCCATGAAAAATACCTAAAAAATAGGTATGGAAGGCATTGAGACCAAGGTGGCGTAAGGAGATAGGGAGTCCTAGTCACACTAGGACTCCTATTTTGACTTGGTCAAACAAGATCTTTTAACCAAATAAAATCAAGATTAAACCAACCCAATTAAATAAGACCCTAACCTATTTAAGAACTTAATTAAATCAAATTTAATTCTAATTTATTTTTTAATTAAATTAAAAAATTAGATTAATCCGAGTCCTAGTTAGACTAGGATTAGTTCTTCCTTGCACTTGGCTTATCCAATAAACCAATTAGACTTGATCCAATCAAGTCCAAACCAAATCTCATTAAATTATATTTAATTAGACTTAATCTTAGCCTATTGGCTTAATTAAATTAAGTCAATTAGTAATTTAATTGCTAATCAATCCTTCTATAATACTTGCACTAGGTTAAACACCAATCATATTGATTGTTTAACCCTAGAACGTTTTTTAATCATTGATCAACCATCCAATTAGATCATAAGCTCTAATATGTGTGACCTCATAGGTCTGAACCTAAGTTAGTAGCATAGGAATAAATTTCTATATCAATCAAAGTGATCATCTAGCAATGATACCCGATGGCTGGATAGGTCGAAGGTGTAGAACACCATCCTTAGAACCCATGCAGATATAGTTTCCATATAATTCATCCCCTTGACCACAATGCTCATAGGACACATCAGAGTTCAACTATCAACTTTAATCAGGTTGTCCATATTGTATTTCAAAATATCAAATCCATCTGATGGATTATCCTGGCCAAGATTTTGCTATATTGAAATACAGTGATAGATTCTTCTCCAACTCTTCGAGTGGTCAATTCCATCTTGATCACACTCCAACTTTGCAAGTACTTAACTATGCCCAGAAGCCTTCCGTTACTGAATTAGAAATTCAGTTAGTTCGGTACCAAAGCATAGTGAGTTGCTTGCAAGTCACTCAGGTGATCTCAGGTCTAAGGGATACTTATACCTATATTCCATCAGAGATATTCTCGACAGTAGAATGCTCTGAAGTTGGTCACGTTCAATGATGATGTACCCATACATCTCACTTATATGCCATACCAGTATCTCCACACTCCTTGGTTAAGAGGACAACCAACCTATATAGCATATAGCAACCTATGCTCGATAGACACCGTTGTCCTAATTAACAGCCTATCATTTAGTCGTGAACAAATTTAAGGACTAATTGATAAATCCTCTCTTTATCAAAACTAAATAGTCTTAAGGACTTCATCACAACAATGGAGTTCATTAGAAGATGTAAACTTATGATGAAAAAAGATGTCAAAATATTTTTTCATTAATTAATAAATTAATTACAATATCTCAATCATCAACAGGCTGACGATAGGCTTTGGAATATAATTTCCAACAACTTTTACTTATCCTAAAGTCACTCGGCACAGTATCTAATACCCATCTTCGATTTATGATTATCAAACTTCTTGATTGCCAGGGCTTTAGTGAAGGGGTCGGCTAGGTTCTCCTTTTCGTTGATCTTCTGAAGGTCGACATCATCATGATCCATGATCTTATGGATCAAATGAAAGCGGCGCAGAATATGCTTTATCCGCTTGTGTGCCTTTGGTTCTTTTGCTTGAGCTATGGCACCAGTGCTATCGCAGTAGAGCAGGACAGGACCATCAATAGAGGATGCTACTCTAAGCTCAGTGATAAACTTTCTCAGCCACAGCTTCCTTTGCTGCATCTGATGCTGCCATGTACTCTGCTTTGCAAACAGAGTCAGCCACTATATGCTGCTTAAAATTTTTTCAGCATATGACTCCACCATTTAGAGTAAAGATATACCTCGATATATTTTTTATATCATCATGATCAGATTGAAAGCTGAAGTCTATAAACTCCACAAGCTTCAGATCTGACTCACCATAAACCAACCATTGGTTCTTAGTATTTCTCAAATACTTAAGGATGATTTTAACCACCTTTCAGTGATTTTCACCAGGGTCAGACTGGTGTCTACTCGCTACTCCTAGTGAGTATGCCACGTCTGATCTCATATATGTCATGGCGTATATGATAGATCTCACTGTCAAAGCATACGGGACTCTATTCATATGCTCTCTCTCTCTTTAGAAGTTGTCGGATAATCCTTCTTAGAGAGAAAAATTTCATGGCCTATCGATAGATAGCCTTTCTTGAAATTCTCCATGTTGAACCTCTTCAGCACAATTTTTATGTACGTGGACTAGGATATATCAAGCATCTTTTTAGATCTATCTCTATAGATCTTCATCCCTAGGATGTAGGATGCTTCATCCAAGTCCTTCATGGAGAACTATGATGACAACCAGACTTTTATTCCTTATAGTGCGGAGATGTCGTTCTCGATTAAAAGAATGTCATCCATGTACAAAATAAGGAATACCACTGCTGGACCATTTGCCCATTTATAAATGCAGGATTTTTCTCCATTCTTAATGAATCCATACGTTTTAATCACTTTATCAAAATGCATGTTCTAACTCTAAGATGCCTTCTTTAATCCATAAATGGATCTTTAAAGCTTGTACACATTGGACTCATCTATGAATGTGAATCCTTCAAGTTGTATCATATACACCTCTTCAGTCAGCTCTCTATTTAGAAAAGCTATCTTCACATCCATCTATCAGATCTCATAGTCCAGATGGGCAGCAATGGCAAGCATGATCCGAATGGACTTGAGTATTGCCAGAGAGAAGAATGTCCCGTCATAGTCAATACCATAATATTGACGATACCCCTTGCTAACCAGACGGACTTTATAGGTCTCCACCTTTCCATCTGTGCTCCTCTTCCTTTTGAAGATCCATTTACACCCAATGGATTTAACCCCTTTAGGTGGGTCAACTAATGTCCATACATTATTGACCTTCATAGAATCCATTTTGGATCTCATGGCTTTTTGCCATTTCTCAGAATCGGATCTCTACATCGCATCCATATAAGTGATCGAATCCTCATCGTTCTCATCGAGTTCGATGGGATCACCATCCTGGACCAAGAATCTATAGTATCTATCTGGATGGTGGGGTACTCTATCGGATCATCTTAATGGTGCGGATTCACTAGGCTTTGAATCTGATCTGATCAAATCTGACTAAGGTTTAACATTCTATGTCGGACTTTCTACCTATTGAACTTCATCAAGTTCAACCTTAGAGGCAACAGTTCCTTCATCAAGGAACTTATTTTTCAAAAAGATTGTCCTAAGACTGACAAACACCTTTTGTTCTTCAGCATGATAGAAATAGTATCTTTTGGTCTCTTTTGGATATCCTATGAATGTATACTTATCAGACCTAGGTCCAAGTTTGTCTGTAACTAATCGTTTGACATAAGCCAGGCACCCCCAAACCTTAAGATGTGAAAGTGCTGGCTTATGCCCTGTCCATATCTCATATGGGGTTTTAACTACAAACTTACTTGAAATCCTATTTAATAGATAACAAGCCAATTAGAGTGCATATCCCCAAAAGGATATCGGCAAGCTGGCAAATTCCATCATGGATTGGACCATGTCTAATAGAGCCCAATTCCTCTTTTCATACACACCATTATGCTGTGGTGTTTCAGAAGGAGTCCATTGGAAGAGAATTTCATTCTCTCTTAGATATGTGAGAATTTCTCTCTTAGAAATTCTCTCCAATAGGAGAGAATTTTATTCTCTCTTAGATATGTGAGAAACTCATCAGAAAGATATTCTCCTCCTCAATCAGATCGAAGAGTTTTAATACTTTTCTCAGTTTATTTTTCTACTTCACTTTGAAATCATTTGAATATTTCAAAAGAATCTGACTTATATTTAATTAGATAGACATATCCATATCTGAATAGATCATCTGTGAAAGTGATGAAGTAGACATATCCACCTCTGGCACTTATGCTCAATGATCCATATACATTAGTATGTACTAGACCTAAGAGCTCATTTGCTCTCTCACCTTTTTTAGTAAAAGGTGACTTGGTCATTTTACCAAGAAGATAGGACTCACAGGTTGGAAGTGATTCACAATTATTAACTTTGAGGATTCCCTCTTGAGTCAACCTATTTATCTTATTCTTGTTTATATGACCTAGCCTATAGTGCCATAAGTAGATATCTGATACACTATCTAATCTAGGGTGCTTGCCAATAGAATAGACTACATTAACAGATTGTGATAACATATATATACCATTGTTCAATTTGTCTATAGAAAGTAGTAACACCATTCACAATGACATTACAAACTCATTTCTTTATTGAAATTTCATAATTGTTCATGGTCAAAAGTCCTATAGAAATATATTTTAAAAAAATTAGGATAGAAATGACAATCACTAAGAATAACGGTATGAGATTCAAATATAAGTTTCAAAATTTTTAAAGCTAGAGCTGAAACTAGTCTTCCATCTTCAATGTTCAGGAATCTCTTACCTTGCTCGAATCTTCTACTGATCTACAACTCCCGCAATGAATTACAAATATGGTAAGGGCTATTGGTATCCAATACCCAGTCAGTAATATCATAAATAGAAAATTATAAGAAGTTACCATATAAATACCTTGTCCAGCAATAGCTTGCTTCTTTCTCTGCCTGTTTGGATTCAGGAAGGTAATGTACTGAGGACAGTTCCTCTTTAAGTGCCCTTGCTTCTTGCAAAAGAAGCATTTGGCTTGACACTTATCAGGATTGGTCTTTAGGGTCTAAGCCTGCATAGATGTCCTAGCCTGAACATGCACCTTCTTGGCTTTCTTCTTCTTATTCTTCTTCTCTTTTCCAAAGGATCAAGAACGAGAAGACGAACCTCCCACTAAGTTCACCGACTCCTTATGGGGTTGGTGATCCTTCTCAAAGTTCTGAAGTAATCCCAGTAACCCATGGTAGTCCACTTCAAGCTTTGACATTCTATAATGTGTAAGGAATGAGAGATAAGACTTGGGCAGTGAGTTCAGTATTGCTTCTTTCCCAAGTTATTTGTGTAAGGAAAAGCCGAGCTTGCTCAAGCACTCTATCAGCTCAATCATGTATAATACATGATCAGTGATAAAAGCACCATCCCACATTCTGGTGTTGAAGATGGTGCAACTAGTCTTATGCCTCTCAATGTCATTGGGTGTGCCAAAAGAATCCTCCAACACTTGGAGCATTTTATTTGGCTGAGCTATCTCAAACTTACGACTAAACTCATCGCTCATCGCAGCCTACATAATGCAGTGCACTATGGTTTGTTACTATGCCACTTCTGATAAGTGTCTCTGACTGTTCCACGTGCATTGACAGTTGGCTCCTCAGGTGCAGGATCCATTATCACATATACGATCCATTCATGCTCCAGGATAATCTTCAACTTTCAATACCAGCTATCGAAGTTAGGTCCCACCAACTTATCATTGTCCAACAATGATCAGAGTGATAGAAAAGTGGCCATGTTTGCACAAAGAAAAACCAAAACTTAATTAGTAATTAATTCATTAAACCTAAAGATTTGGACTTTAATCAAAAGAATTCTCTCACTATTTTATTCAAATTGGTAGTCTCTACCTTCAATTCGAGGAATTATCCTAATTCTTTAGTGGGTACTAGAATCCACATAGACTGTACACAAGCCCAACTTTGGTTGGCCCATCCATGTACATCTATGGATAGGTTCATAACCAATTATTTTTCTAAATAATTTTTAGTAATTAAATTTTGCCCCAAGCCCTGATCAGTTGGCTTTAGCTTTCTAAGAAAAGGATTCAGTTAGGTCCAACCATTAACATGACCATACTTGGCCCATCCAACCAATGAATGATCAGGCCCCACTTTGGTTGGCCCACCTGACCACCATTTAGAAAGATGTATCCAAGAGATCATATAATGAATGATAATTCCATCAATCGATAAGCACCAGGCCTTTGGGCCTCCAATGATTATCCAACTGATGGACCCATTATCATCCACTTTAATGGAAGGCTATGATCCAGTTATCATATAACTATTTCATTTTAGGGATCCTAATAATTTTAGAAGATTTATTTATAGAAGTGAGTAGGTCAGATTAACCAGCTTGTCATGATCCTCCACTAACTTCACCAAGTCAGCTTAAGGGAGACCATTAATAGGCTGGTCTAGGAGCACCTAAATCAGTCAAACTGATTTACCTAGCTGACATGGGTTAGCTCGAATAGTCAAGCGATCCGATCAAAACATAATCTCACCAAGAGGCTAGGTAAGTTCGATCAGTGGAAGGGTCTGCCAGGCTTGCCTTAGACACCATCAAAAATGGCCAGGTAAGCAGGCTGCCAATTAAAAATCACTAATCTGGTTTACCTTAGACACCAACTGGTTTAATTAGTTTCAATTAGATCAACCTAACAGTTCATGCTAGACCATAGCTAAGAATCAAGTCCATCTTGGGTCTTGTTAAAGACATGGACTTGACCAACTACAACTATTGTAATTGATCTAGAGAATCCTTGACCTAATCTAAGACAATAATTGATTAGATTTAGTCAATTCTCTAATTAAGTCCATTCTTTAATCTAACCCTAGGTCTAACCCAATTAATGGACCTAATCTTCCACTAACCCATTTAACCCAATGTGTTATGATTTGTGTCTTAGGATCTTCAATTCACAATCCTAGATCCTAATCAATCAACTTCTTAATTCTCAATTAAGTTTTGGGCTGAGGGTTGGGGTTCGGCTTTTCAAAAATGATTTTCATGTTTGTAAAATATTTTTACAACATGGTTCTATCAATCAAGTTGCATGTTTGATTCATAATCAATATGCGAGTAAAATAAACATAAAACTACTTTAGATCTAATCTAAACAGGTTCATGTAATTGAAATAGTTTTAATAATAATCAATCATAAATCTCCCTAGATCAAATCTAACATATTTATAATGATTGAAATCAGATAAAAATATTTTTAATCAGATCATAAAATCTCTTAGATCTAATCTAAAATTTTATAATAAATATTTTAGATCAACATGTACTAGAACAATCTATTTACTATAAGGGATAAACCTTACAGCCGGACAACCTTATGGCAGTCCGTGCAATCTAAAATATTTTATTTTATTTTTATTTTTATTATTTTAAAATTTTATATTTAATAATTAGATTATAAATTAGATCTAATCTAAGAAATAATCTAGACATGCACAAAAATCATGTAATAAGAACTTGGGCTCTAATACTAATTGAAGGAACCAGATCTAGGGTTTCACAGGTAGATCTTGAAACTTTTTCAAGATCTTACAGTGGAAGGCTTAAATAAATCTAAAATTTATTTAAATAATTATGTAAATATCTAGATCTTAGATATATTATATGATCAAGGAATGATATTAAATCAAAAATTAAAATTAAATAAGAAAGAAAAAAGGTTGATCAAATCAACCTAGATCTACACTACATCAAATATAGGTATGAAGTTTATAGATTAGATCTATTACCTAAGCAAGTTTAGATGTTCTAACTTACTAATCTGAGCTTGAGAATAAAGTCATGAGCTGTACATGCATTCAACCTCTAGGAGTCGTCCACACGAGCCTACGATCTTTGATCTAAAGTTCGATGCAGAAAATCAGCATAGCATGCTAGTACTGTGTTGATCCTTCTTTGATGGTCGATCCGATGCTCCCTTCTTTGAACTTTAGACTCTTCAAAATATGAGAAAAAAATGAGAGTTTGTTGATCTAAGACTCTCTCAAAAAACTCAAAAAGAAAAGAGGAGAGATTAAAAATAAAACAGCCCTAGAAAAAGACTCTCTTCTTCTTCTCTTTTCTCTCACCTAGACACCTAGTTTGATGCCTATGGAACCCCTATGCAAAAAGATCCTCTTCCTCTAATTTTTGCACACCCCAAATCTCTCCTAAATCTCTATATTTTATAAAAAAATTAGAATAAAATTCATCCAATAAATATAGAAAAGAAGAGTCCAAGTTAGGTCAAATTTCTAGACTAGGAATATTCAAACATGAAAAGTTGTTGGGGCGCCCAACTCTTGGGAGCCTCCACAATTTTTGGTGTGGACCAGAAAGGGAGGGTGCACAAAAATAGAGACTATTTTCATGAAATAAGAGAAGAATTAATTAAAAGAGGGGGTGGCACTCATGGGAAGATGTTTTGGTCAATAAGGATTCTATCTCATAGAATCCTAAGCAAAACCAATTCCTCCTTTGACTTGGTCTTCCACCTAACTTCCAAATATGACTTGGAGGAAGAGAGGGGGCATGAAAATCAGAAAAAAATAATTTTTTTATGAAAAATACCTAAAAAATAGGTATGGGGGGCGTTGGGACTAAGGTGGCATAAGGAGATAGGGAGTCCTAGTCACACTAGGACTCCTATTTTGACTTGGTCAAACAAAATCTTTTAACCAAATAAAATCAAGATTAAACCAACTTAATTAAATAAGACCCTAACCCATTTAAGGATTTAATTAAATTAGATTAAATAAAATTTAATTTTGATTTATTTTTTAATCAAATTAAAAAATTAGATTAATCCAAGTCCTAGTTAGACTAGGATTAGTTCTTCCTTGCACTTGGCTTATCCAATAAACCAATTGAACTTGATCCAATCAAGCCCAAACCTAATCTAATTAAATCATATTTAATTAGATTTAATCTCAGTCTATTGGCTTAATTAAATTAAGCCAATTAGCAATCTAATTGCTAATCAATCCTCCTACAATACTTGCACTAGGTTAAACACCAATCGTATTGATTGTTTAACCCTAGAATGATTCTTAATCGTTGATCAACCATTTGATTAGATCATAAGCTCTAATGTGTATGACCGCATAGGTTCGAACCTAAGTTGATAGTATAAAAATAAATTTTTATATCAATCAAAGTGACCATCTAGCAATGATACTCGATAGCCGGATAGATCGAAGGTGTAGAACACCATCCTTAGAACCCATGCGGATATAGTTTTCATATAATTCATACTCTTGACCATAATGCTCGTAGGACACATTAGAGTTCAACTATCAACTCTGATCAGATTGTCCACATTGTATTTCAAAATATCAAATCCATCTGATGGATTATCCTAGCCAAGGTTTTGCTATATTGAAATATAATGATACATTCTTCTCCAACTCTTGGAGTGGTCAATTCCATCTTGATTACACTCCAACTTTGCAAGTACTTGACTATGCCTCGAAGCCTTCCATTGCTGAATTAGAAATTCAGTTAGTCTGATACCAAAGTATAGTGAGTTGCTTGCAAGTTACTGAGGTGAACTTAGGTCTAAGGGATACTTATACCTGTATCCTATCAGAGACATTCTCGATAGCAGAATGCTCTGAAGTTGGTCACGTTGAATGATGATGTACCCATACATCTCATCTGTATGCCATACCAATGTCTCCATACTTCCTAGTTAAGAGGACAATCAACCTATATGGCATATAGCGACCTATGCTCGATAGATACCGTTGTCCTAATTAATAGTCTATCATTTAGTCATGAATAAATTTAAGGACTAATCAATAAATTCTTTCTTTATCGAAACTAAATAGTCCTAAGAACTTCATCACAATAATGGAGTTCATTAGAAGATGTAAACTTATGATGAAAAAGGATGCCAAATATTTTTTTATTAATTAATAAATTAATTATAATATCTCAATCATCAACAGGCTGATGATTAGCTTTGGGATACAATTTCCAATAGATTATAGTTTTGATAAAGTTCTATATGAATTAGGAGCAAGTATTAATCTCATATCTTTTTCTATTTTTAGAAAGCTGGGTCTTGGAGAACCAAAGTCTACTACTATCACTCTTCAGCTAGTAGACATATCCATCAAATATCCAAGAGGTATAGTGGAAGATGTCTTGGTAAAGATAAATAAATTTATTTTTTCTATTGATTTTATTATTCTAGATATGGAAGAAGATTATGTTGTACCCCTTATCTTAGGGAGACCCTTTTTAGCTATTAGAGAGCTTTAATAGATGTCCAACAAGAAAAATTAATTCTTACAGTCCAAGAGGAATAAGTTATCTTTAATGTTTTTAAGGCTATTAAACATCGTAATGATAATCAAACTTATTTTTGAATTGATGATATTGATAAATTAGTATATGAGTATTTTTTAGAAAATAAGTTTGAGGATCCTATTGAGGCCTGCATTATCCAATCACAAGAGGGTTCGGCTAAAGATGAAAGGCAATTAGAGTGCATAAGACTATTGGAGGCCAGGTCATATATTCCACGCACATATAGACCATATTTTAAAGAGCTAGAAAGATCATCTACTTCTCTTCCAAAGCCATCAATAGAAGAGCCACCTATTCTTGAACATAAACCTCTTCCTTCTCATCTAAAATATGTTTTCTTAGAAAGTTCTTCATACTTACCTATTATTATTTTTTCCTCTTTGACAAGACTAATGGAAGAGAAGTTGTTGAAAGTGCTAAGGGAACACAAGAAAGCATTTGGATGGATCATAGCAGACATTAAAGAAATTAGTCCCTCAATTTGTAGCACAAAATTCTCATGGAGATTAATTATGAGCCTATGGCCCAACCTAAAAGAAAACTCAATCCAAAGATGAAAGAAGTGGTCAAAAAGGAGATAATCAAGCTACTTGATGCAGGTATTATTTATCCTATCTTTGATACTTCCAGATTGAGTCCTATTCTAGTAGTTCCTAAGAAAGATGAGATTAGTATTGTTCAAAATGATAATAATAAGTTAATTTCCACTAGAACTATGACTGGGTGGAGAGTATGCATGGATTATAGAAAATTAAATGATGCAACTGGAAAAGATCATTATCCTCTTTCATTCATAGATCAGATGTTAGAAAGACTAGTTGGGCATGATTTTTATTATTTTCTAGATGGATATTTTGGCTATAATTAAATTGCCATAGCACTTGAGGATCAAGAAAAAACTACGTTTACATGTCCTTATGGTACATTTGCTTTTAGAAGAATGCCATTCAGTTTGTGTAATGCATCAGTTACTTTTCAGTGATGCATGATGGCTATTTTTTATGACATGATTGAGGATTTTCTTGAGATCTTTATGGTTGATTTTTCTATCTTTGGGTATACATTTGATAAATATCTGCATAAGTTATCTCTTATTTTATAAATATGTGAGGATACTAATCTTATCTTAAATTAGGAGAAATGTCATCTGATGGTGCAAGAAGGCATAGTGTTAGGCCACAAGATCTCATATAAGTGAATTGAAGTGGATCGAGCTAAGATTGAGATAATCAAAATGTTGCCTCTACCAACCTCAGTAAAGATAATTAGAGCTTCTTAGGGCATGCTGGATTTTATCGTTGATTTATAAAGGACTTCTTCCTAATTTCTAGACCTATATCTACTCAATTATGTAAAGATGTCTCTTTTCAGTTTTTTGATGAGTGCTTGTAGGCATATAATGCCCTCAAGGAGAAGTGGATAACAATACCTATTGTAGTGGCACCAGATTGGTCCCTACCTTTTGAGCTGATACATGATGCTAGTCATACAGCCATAGGAGCAGTACTTGATTAAAGAAATTAAGGATAAGATTTTTTAGATTATTTATTATGTCAGCCACTCCTTGACAGAGGCCTAACGAAAATATGCAACTACAGAAAAGGAGCTCTTGATAATAGTATTTGCATTAGATAAATTTCATTCTTATCTTATTTTATCTAAAGTTATTGTATATACTGACCATGCAGCTCTAAAATATCTCTTTGCTAAAAAAGATGCAAAATCTAAATTGATTAGGTGAATTCTTCTGCTGCAAGAGTATGATTTGGAGATCAAAGACAAGAAAGGTACAGAAAATTCAGTTGCTGATCACCTTTCAAGATTGAAAAATGTCATAGAAAAGCCATTGGATATTTGCCCTATCAAGGAGGAATTCTTAGATGAGCACCTTTATGCTATATTAGGTAAAACATTTTCATGGTATGCTGGTATTGTTAACTACCTGGTTGGTAAGGTTTTTCACTTAATCTTTCTTTTCAACAAACGAAGAGATTTTTATCTATTATCAAATATTATTTTTGGGATGAACCTTTCTTGTATAAGTATTATGCAAATCAAGTCATTAGAAGATGTATCCCAGAGAAAGAGATGGAGATAATTTTGTACCATTATCATGATCAGGAGGGAGGAGGACACTTCAGCCCAACTAGGACAGTTTATAAGATTCTTCAATTAGGTTTTTATTGGCCCTCTCTATTTAAAGATATTCATACTTATGTCTCTTCATGTAACCACTATTAAAGGACTGAAAATCTCTCTAGGAGACATGAAATGCCTTTAAATAATATTCTTGTATGTAAAATTTTTGATATTTGGAGTATTGATTTTATGGGACCTTTTCCTAGTTCTTTTTCGAGTCAATATATTCTTGTGGTTGTAGATTATGCTTCAAAATGTATAGAAGCAGTAGCTTTTCTAACTAATGATATTAAAGTAGTTGTCAAATTTTTGAAAAATTATATTTTTACACATTTTGGCACTCCTAGAAAAATCATTAGCGATGAGGGCACATACTTTTGCAATAAATAATTTGAAAATCTGTTAAGCAATTATGGTGTCACTCACAAGGTAGCTACCCCATATCATCCATAAATAAGTGGTCAAATAGAGGTGTCTAATAGGAAATTAAAAAGAATCTTGAAAAGATTGTAAGTGCATCTAGGAAAGATTGGTCATTAAAATTAGATGATGCATTATGGGCATATAAGACTGCATATAGAACATCCATTGGTATGTCCCCATATATGCTACTCTTTGATAAAGCATGTCACCTTCCTATTGAGCTAGAACATAAAGCATATTGAGTTATGAAAATTCTTAACTTTGATATACAAGATATAGGAAAGAACAGGTTGATGTAGTTGAATGAGATGGATGAATTTCGCCATGATGCTTTTGAAAATGCCTAGATCTACAAAGAACGTACTAAGAAATGATAGATAATAACATTGTAAAAAGAGAATTTCATGAGGGATATCAAGTTCTCCTGTATAGTTTAAGGCTATATTTGCTTTCAGAAAAGCTAAAATCAAGATGGACAGGTCCCTATACAATTACTAAAGTTTTTCCGTATAGAGCAGTGGAGATCTCTGATAAATCAAAAGGTACTCTCAAGATAAATGGACACAGGCTGAAGCATTATATTGGTGGAAGTTTTGAGAGGGAGAAGAAAGCCCTCCGGTTGCAAGATCCAGCCTAGAGCTC
Source organism: Cocos nucifera (assembly GCA_006176705.1). Classification (NCBI taxonomy): domain Eukaryota; kingdom Viridiplantae; phylum Streptophyta; class Magnoliopsida; order Arecales; family Arecaceae; genus Cocos; species Cocos nucifera. Next base: position 379,176 of record QRFJ01000871.1, read on the forward strand.
CAAGAAAGTTAACCTGAAGACTTTAAATCAGAACTACTAGATAGGTTATTTCTTTTTCTTTTAGTTTTGATCCTTTTCTTTTATTTTTTTTTTGTAGTTTCTTATTGCTCTTTTATTGCTTTGGTGTGTTTTCATTTTTGCAAAAATAAATAAATGACAGCTCAAGCCAAGTTTGCAAAGTTTCAAAGAACCAGTCTAGACCAATAACATATTAAATCAGGTGTATTCTTTCCTATCCCTTATTTTATCCTTTATTTTTTTCTCTATTGATACAATGTCGATTAAGTTGGGGGATAGAAAAAAAATTTTAAAATTAAAAAAAATTAAAAATTAAATTTTAATAATTTAAAATTAAAAAAAATTAAAAATTTAAATCATATGTCAAGAAAGAAAATCTTGAGTAAGATAGATTAGGAAAAGTCAAAAAAAGTTAGAAGTATTTGCTAATGAATGTAGCGAATCAAGAAGTAGACTAGTTGGTTAGATTTTTAGCAGTCTACTTAAGTCATTTAACGGCTATTAGCACTTCTAATTGCACATGCTCACAAACAAGGCAAAGTAAATGTTGATTATAAGGCCAATTGAGGATTTAATTATCACTAAAAATTGATAATTAATATACATTCTAATTAAAAAAAACTTGAATTTAAGGAAAGAGCTACTTACCTAAAATAAAAGTGCAAAATATAAAGTATATATGGATTGTCCGAAGCTTAGTAACTAGGTCTCTGCACCTAAGTCAAGTATGGAGGTTTATGTCAAACGGTGGAGGGAAGGCTAGAATGCTCAGCATAAAAAAAAAAAGAAGAAGAAGAAGGTAGTGTGAAAGCTACCTTGGTTCATAATTTTAACTTGGAAATATGTAGAAAATTAATCAAAATATATGATAAAAGAAGATACATTTGTCCTTTAAATTAGCACCAAAATCCTAAATTAGTCATCACTAACACAAGTGCTATAAATCTTTAGATGTACCTTAAGGAAGGTTCTTATTATACTGACTATGAAATTTACTTCTGAAGCTCAATACTTACTTAGTGGTACTTACTAAATTTTTGGATCTTTAATCATAGATCTATTTTGGTGAAGGAGGATCTTATTGAAATATGGTGATTAATTAATATTAAATAATATATTACTAAGGGACTAGCCATGAGTAAGTTGGGGGCTATGATAAGTGTTATAGTTATAATAATAAAATTATTAAATTATAAAATAATTTATCTTATTTTTATGAAATTAATATTTTTATTGATCTTATGCAGGAAAGAAGTCTGCCAATGAGAAGAGCTTAATTTTTTGATTCAAATAAAAAGAATGAAGCAAAATGGACTTAAAATGAGCTCAAAATCAAATTCAAAAGAAAAAAAAAGAAAGAAAAAAATTATAGTCAACCCATCTAGACCAAGTCGGTTCAGAAAACTGGCTCAGCCAGCCTGGCCCGACCGCAACCAACCTACCTGCGTGAATCAGCCAGCCTCTGACATCGTAGTAACGTCAAAATACATCGCGAGCCATGGTAGATTGGAATAATGCATGCACGAGGGCAAAAATGGTATTTCATAAGAGCAGCGGCATTCTGATTGGGAGAAAATTTGATGGTCTATGAAAAGACCCAATCCACGATTGGCTCATATGGGTGGATGGCTGGGATTTTGGTGCCAATAGATGGTTGAGAGAGGAGCCGATGAAAGTCTAACGGCTGGCGTGAAATCTAGTTTTGATTAAATGATAGAAGCTCTCTTCTGCACAATCTGACAGCCTAGAATTCATCATCAAGCTTATCCGATGGCTATGTTTAATCCGACTTGATTTGGAAGAATAAACCAAATTTTTTAAGCAATTTTTCATCCATTTGATCATGATTTGATGGTCCATAAAATTCAGATCTCTTTACGAACATTAGAAGGCTTCAATTCGACATCTTTTGGGAGTTTTTATCTTGATTTCGTTAGGATTTGTTGCTGATATCACCCTCTAGCCTCTATTTAAAGACCTGGGGGATACAAGAGGGCATAGCAAGATGGAGAGCTTAGGAGAGATAGAATAGCAGAACCATAGAATAGATGAATAGCATAGAGAGGAATAGAGGATGGGGATATGAGAGAGAAGACAAGGTGATAGAGAATTTGATCAGAGAAAAAGCCTTTTCTTTTCTTCTTTCTTTCTTCTCATCTCATCTTTTGCTTCTAGCAACTCTCCTTCATCAAGTTCTCTACATCAAGAGCAACAATTGGCAAATTCAGTAACAAGCAGTCTACTATTTGGATTTATTTATATTTTCTATTTTATTTGCTATTTTTATTTTATTTATCATGAACTAAATTTTTTTTTTACTAAGGCTAAGGTGTAGCCACTCTTTTGAAGCAATATTCAGTATCATTGAATTTTAGGTTTAAATTTTGTTCATGAGGAGTATATAAATATGTTCTTAATATTTTTAGAATACTAGCCATCTTCTAATTATTTTGATGGACATAGATGATACAGACCAATTATATATCTATGTCAATACTTCTTGATTTATATACTTTATATCTGAATCAAATTAAGGTTCTTATGCATGCGATAATTTTAGTGTGCTTTGGACGTAGCATATTTTAATTAGAAAATTTCATAAAATTTAAAGTATCAATATTTATTTAAATTATAGCTGGATCAAAGGATAGTTAATAAATATTGATAGTTTTGCTATGCTTGGACCAAAGGATAGGGAATAATCTTAGGAGACTCCGCCGTGACATGAAATAAAATTAATCTAATTTACATGATTACTTGAATATTATATTAATTGAGTTAGTGAACTGATTGCCTTAGTATCTTACTGCTCTTGAATTCAATTCTAATAATTACAACCTCTTTTTCTTATAATTTTTTTAATTATTTTTTTTATTTTTTTATATTTTCTATTTCTTCTAAATTGATTTTTTAACTAAAGTTTAGGAAAGAATTTTTTAGTACTTATTTTTCAATCCTCAAGGGATGATACTCTACTCATATATTTTATTACTTGATCGACTGGTGCACTTGCCATTAGCGATAGATTAGCATGCATTATTTTGGCTGGATATTGCACTTGACGTATAAACATACCCCAATATGAAAGAGGTACAAAAAGAGGAGAAATTCAAATTGATTTCATTGATTGAAAACTTTTTAAGTACATTATGTAAAAGAAAACAAAAGGTATAATTGTTCGAGGTCTCAAACCTGTAAAAGAGAAGTAGTGGAGGAATTTGGCACAACCTCAGCTGGTGCCATTTTCTCAGCAGGTGCGAGGATAGGTTTGGTAGATCTGGCAGCTGAAGGCTCTACCTTCTCGTCGGAAGATTCTCCTGCCAAAAAGTCAAGATCCAGCTTAGAAAATTTTTCAACAACTCTCTTTTGATGAAGCTCAAATCCCTTGATGCAGGCCTCCTAGGCGAATGCCATCTTGATGTTCTTCAGCTTCTTCGAAGACTTGAAGGATAGGATGGCTTGCTCTATAGATTCGATAACTTGCTTCCTTTCCTCAATGATTTGAACCTTGGCCTCCTTCGTCTTTTCCTCCTTCGAGATCAGTGCAGCCTTCAATCCAGCTAAAGCCTGCTCTTCCCTCTTGAGCACCTCCTGTAGATGCTCGACTTTGGTCGAGAGATGCCCCACCTCAGCTTTGTGCTCTTAAGCTGCCTCTATGACCTTTGAAGCTTCGGCCTTTTAAAGGTTGATTGCCTTGATGTTGGTAACCAATTGGTGATCCATCTACAAGCAGCAAAGTCAGTTATGCCATTAGAGAACACGTCATTGGGATCGAAGAAAAGACACAGCAATTACCTCAAGGAAAGCCTCAAGAGAATCCTTTGTCCACTGCTCAAGGTCAGTAAGGACAATCCTGTCGATGATGTTTGGTAGTGTGCACCCATCGATCAAGGTTTTGATGACCTTCTAGTCATCAAATGAAGAATGCTCCCCATCGATGCCATCATCACTAGAACCCATGGAGTTCTACTGAGGTCGAACCTTCTTAGCAATCACCCTCTTCTTTTTCTTGTCAACAGGGATGCTGGGGCAGGGACCTCGGTAGGTGGATGCAAGATTGTCGGAGGTGCTATAGTCTCAGAAGTAGGAGCTACTTGTGTCGGAGCATTTGAGCTTGAGCCCCCTCTCTTTGCCCACTTGGATGTCCCCTCGGGAGCGTCACTTTTTCTTTTGTGGTTCCAAAGTCCCTTGGACAACATTTGCAACTCTCTAAGGGTCATTTCTGCAATAGTAAGCAACCCGAGGTTAGAAAAAAGATGAAAAGAATAGAAAGAAAGATGCAAATGAATACCTGTCGGATTGAAAAGACTCAGGCTGAGGTTGTATAAAGTCTGACTGTCTAATAGTTTGGACAATGGGGGAGCTTTGTAATTTCTTAATGTGTTGGTGGAGTCGAGGTCCTCTCTTTCTAATCCTAGAGCTTTGCAGACCGAATTTCTTAGCTAACCCCAAGAAGGAAGTCCTAATTCTAAGGATGGATAAGAAACAAAGAAAAATTTTTTAATCCAGTTGTGAATCAAAAAAGGGGCACCCTTAAGCAACCCCTTCTTATCGAACTAAAAAGACAGTACCACCAGTCCTTGACAGAAGAATGGCGCTTGAAAGTGAAAAAAGTTTAGAATAGAGAAGTTGTGGGATGAACCTTGGCTAAAATACAAAAAAAAAAAAAAGAAATCCAATGATGAACCTAAAGGAGTTCGGGACCATTGATGCAAGGGACATGTTTAGAAAATGAAAAAAAGCTACAACAAAAGGAGGGATCGGAAGCCTCAGTCCAGTATGAAAAGCTTCCAAGTATAAACGAAAATGATTTTGGAGAGGGGAGCAAGCTCGGCCATTCGATCCAGGAAGCTCCAGTTCATACTCTGAAGGAATTTTATATTAGACTCTAATCTAAGACAAGTCTTCAAGGGAAAGGGAGTATGGGATGGTTTCTGGCATAAAGATCAGATGAGGTACTTCTATGAGTTTGACTTCATCTCTATGATCAGGATTTGGGGAGTTCGGGCTTGATGGACTCCTAGAAATGCTAGACCAAGACACATCAAAGGTCATCTTAGATCAAACTAAATAGAGAAAAACTCTTTAAAATTAGAATAAACCAGCAGATAAAACTCCAAGAAGCTTTCAAAGATTAGAAAGCAAAAGAACCATAAGAAGATGTAGGAAGAGGGTTAGAAAACTAATCTAAGCTAGTCGAAGATTCAAAGAATATGGTCGAGAGGATGGAGGATGAACAGAGTGAAGGAAAAACCTAGTTTTCCACTATAAGATTGATCTGATCTGATCTGATCTATAGTAAAAAATTTTTAAATTTTTCTATAATTCTTTATTAGATTTGAGAGTTCTCAGATCTAATCCTAATGATATAATATTAAAAAATGAATTAAAATTAAATCAAAAACTTTTGTAACCTGAGATCGGGTAAATCCTTTACCCTATCGATGATCTGTCAGCACCGAAAATTCTGGATTTAGCCACGTACGTGCCCGACCTCTACCATAGTCCACTCAGGCTAGTTATGGGTATCTTCTCCTCTTGAATCTAATCTCCAAAGATCAGATATGGATCTGATCTATAGAGCCTTCCAAGTAAATGTTGAATGTTGCACGTTCGTCTCACAAACACCATCGTCTCTTTGCCTGAACCTTTGCACCTACAGGACTTCAATCTTTCTTCGTTGTTTTTCTCAACCACTTGGGCATGGAGAAGAGAAAGAGAGGCTAGAGAATATGACATGGAAGAGGGAAGGGGTGGTAGCTTATTGGCATGGAGAAAGGGAGAAGTCTAGAAACCATAGGGTGCAGGAGTTCTTATAGAGAACCCTGCGCCACCTTAGAGTCCTATTTAATCAAGCAATCAAATTGCTTGATTAAATTAGATTTTGATTTGATATACCATGCCAAATACCAGGTCTCTACCTAGTTTTGTCATCCAAAATTTTCAAAATTGCCACACAAAAAATTTAAAGGAGAAAGGGTGGCGCAAGCAACTAATCCCTGGAGTCTTTGACCTCATCAAGACTCTTTGACCTAGTCAAAAATAATTTGACTAGGTCAACTCGTTAATCCACATGGGGCTATGCCTAGGGCGATGTGCACCCTCTCCTCTCTCATGAAAATACTTAGGGGTGTGCACTCCTAGAAAATCTCTAGGGGGCATGCCCCTTATCCTTTCTTTCCTATATCTGGGTCAACCTTTGATCCTTATCCAGAAAGACTGAGAATTTGGTAGGTCTTATCCTGTTCCCATCTGATAGATTTGGACAATACTTTTCTGACCTGAATAAGCTCCAGTCAAACTTGGACAAACCCATATAGGATTTTTGGATGAGCCAAATCTAATTTGACTCAATTGAGATGAACCAAAATAATTACAGAAGGAGAATGTTAGGCTCAATCATATGCTAGCATGATTTTCTTAAATCTAATTGGATGTAATCCAAATTAATCAAACTTAGTTAGCTCAATTAATGACATCTATATCCAAATTCTTATTTGTATGGTCCAGTTAGATTCAGTTTCGTATAGTAATGAGACATATCGCGATCTCTATCATCAATATCATTGAAACATCTTTTAATAGATTAGAATTTTTTTGATTCACCCAATTAGAATGATCGATCATCAAGATTATTCTAATTACTCCCAAAATCCATCAATGACACCTAGCAGTATATGGTGGCAATCCATTAGAATCAAATACAAATCTCTCAGTGTAGCTATCTGTGTGATTGGGTTCTTCTATCATGAGTCCCGATAGGATTAGGGTTAAGGTGGACTCGTCAAACCCAACACCCCATCATATGATTGAATCATTCAATTCGAGTCCAATATGAAATCCTAATAGAAAACTCTTTTCTATTACATCACACTGCCATAGCCATGGGCTTAAGGACTCGATCTCATGATCATCATCGGATTACTCATCTATCAAGATTGATAGATCCCATCTTGGTGCGATCCAGTTTCTACAATGAACATGCTATAGCCAACATACACCTCAGAATTCTGAATGGCTAGAAAACTGAGTTATAGTGTAGTCAAATTATAACACACTCAAGGTGAACTGCCGATGCATCTCAGATCTATGAACTAAACACACAACTATAACATCAAGCTTAGTCATCGATGAGATGGTAGACTCCCTTATGACTGCTCGAGGTGGTCATGCTCAATATCTTTATTCTCAATGAGTACCTATACTCTTACTCCAGTATCTTCATACTATAGATTCAAGACTCATCTATCCTAAGAAAGCAATCATACACCGATCTACTAGATCGATCATCATTTTTGTGATGATCCTATAATCAAGAGCAATTTATGAGTTAATTATGAAAGTACATATCTTAAATTTTTAACTCTTAAAAATATATATTATCATTTTCATTAACTAAAAGAATGTATCATGGACACTTTATAAACAATGTGATAGAAAAAATAATCGTTTATTAATTTTAAGTCAAAATTATAAAAATATCCCTAAAAAGTGTATTACAAGTGTCAGTCAATTTGGCTTCTAGGACACTCATCTAACATGAAGGGGGCATCGGAGACTGAAGGGATCATGAAAGGAATGGAATCGAGCACTTGGGCTTGAAGAAGATGGAAGGTGAAGGAGAAAGAAGAAGGGCCAGAATGGGAGAAGAAGGAGGGAGAATCATTTAAATAGCTAGATGGACTTCCAGGCAGTTATGATTGTAGATCATCTCTATCCAAACTTTATCCACCACATGTCCCTCTCATCATAACTATAGCTGATGACTGACAAGGCTTTTATTACACTATACATCAAGCCCCGTGTAGAGGGAGAATTTCAAACACCGAAGTCATCTCAAGTCATTCAACATTAAAAGAAGCTTTGGCGCTAGTTTGAAAACATCAAAACCCTCTATCTCTTGAAGGAGAGAAATCAGAAAGGACTTCGACAGTCATAAATTCTGGTACTCCCTTCATTCAAACTTTAGACTTGGGAGTACAGGAATAAGTATTGGGAATAAAATAGCTCCCATCGAAGTCCAATCAAATGTCGGACCTTGGTACGATGCTGTCTGGAGTAGTAACGATTGAGTCCAAACTTTAGCTAAACTACTTCTCCATTACAGTCTAGTCCTGGAAGGTCAGCCTTCAACCCTTGTACGTTGAATGATCTTGTCTGCACCAACCCTCTAAGCTCTTCCGACAACTGCAGAATCTATTGGAGATACGCTAAACTTTGGCCAGACAAACTTGAGCAGTGAAAGAAGTTGCCATTCGACTGCTCCTAATCTCTGGCTTGAGATAGACAACCAGCCCTCCATCAAGTGTCTAATCCCAGCATAGCGAGACCTTGTTTGGTGGATGACCTTGAAGGCAACCAAATTTCTTCACTACAGATGATAGATCTCGCCAATTTTACATTAAGAACCCCAGCTAGCCAAATTTCTCTCCAACCAAATTTCTTTCATCTTATGGATTGCAGATCCTGGTAGCTCTATAGTAAGGACTTTAAGTGGGCAAATTCGAGTTAGCAATAAGACTTCGCCATCAATGTAAACTCGATCTTCAACACAGAATAAGCAGTGGTCACTAGAGAAGCAATGAAATGGGCTTAGGCTAGCCCGCTGGGCTTCAGGCCAGCCTTCAAGCTTCAGGCCAGCCCTCATATATAGAGCCCATTTTATTTCAGGGTTGGGCTCGGGCTTATCATGGGCCCAGCCCAAGCCCGAGCCCGACTGTAAGCCCGACCCTAGCCCAAGATTTTGGCCCGAGCCCAAGGTCTAAATATAATATTTTATTATATAAAAAATGGCTAAGCTTAGCCACCTAATTTAAGTTAGGCTCAAGGACTCCAGACGTCTTAAGAAATCACTCTTCTAACTCTTTCCATTTCCCAAACATCGCACCACTATTCTTCTTCCATTCTTTGTTTCCTCAAACTGAGGCAAGGCCTTGCTACCTAGGGTTAAGTTCTCCTCTTCACCTCCATCATTGGATGCTAGTCAGCCACTCCAAAACCCTCATCACCATTCATCGATCGATAGTTGTTGATGTTCTTTGAAGATTGTCCTTGTCCATCATCGCTATTCATTGATCGCCACTCCTTAGCCCTAGTTCATCATTCCTTGAGGTAGCACGATCTGGCTCTCCAATCTACCCACTCTTTTTCATCTTTGTTTTCAAAGGAGATCATAGATGTTAATTATTTCGAGATGCTTTAGATTTTTTATGGTTTTTAGTTGATTTTTTTTCAAGAAATAAAACTCCAAAATCTTAATATTTGGTCACCAAGAAACTCCCTAAAACCTATAAACCTTAGAATACCCTTCCTAGTGTTCTCCCCCACCTTCCAAACCTTATGGGAGGCTTATTAGCTCTTCCAATATTTTGTATTTATTTATCTTGCTTAGTCCTCCCATCTTCACAAATCTAAACATCAAGCTCTCAAATTTATCATCACCCTATAATTTACCAACTTTAAGACCTATCCCTGATTCCTAAAGTTGGAAGCCAGCTTATCAGTTTATGCTCACATTGCCATGGAGCAATCCTCCGACAACCCCCAAGACTTTGAAAGAACCTAGAGGATAAGGGAAGATGACAAGGTTTAGCATAGACAATTGTATTTTTCATCTCTAAGGCACAAATTGTATTTCAGGATATTATGTTGAAACAAAGTCCAAACTTATCATTGATACATACATTACATGCATCAAGAAACATGTGTTTACATGTATATAAACAGTGAGCACTTATATTGCATGGTCCATCATGCATTTTTACACCCTAGACCCTATTGCTACAGGTTGGATGGATGAAGTGGTGAGTGCTTCAAGTGTATGAATCGACTTACATACCTTGGCAATAGTGTTGTATAGCTTAGCATGATAAAATTAGTAGGCATCATGTCAAAAAAATTTGCTATGGACCAATATTTTCCTGTGTTTTGTTTCCCATGGGATTGTTCTTTTGCTTCCTATATATGGGTGTGGGTGGGTTGTTCTGGTGTCTATTAACATGTACTACCTCTGAACTTTGGATCTGCCTTTCTAATTATAATTGTTGTTCCCTTTTCTACCAAAAAAAAAAAGAAATTCTGAATTGTGAATTGTTAATACTACTTGTTTATTTTCTAGTTCTTATTCTTTGTATACTTTTAATTTGTGAGTATGTGGTGATTTATGCTGTAGTTTGATTTTAGCTAGTTCTTTTTAGTACTTTATGGTGTTGTTTGTATAGATTGTTTTGCTAATGTCTGAATCTAAAATGGATGAAAATGAGACTATTGAATATATAAGAAATGAGGAAGACAAAAATGAAGATAATTCTGAAATTGATTGTGACAAATGTTCTAAGAAAGGATCTTGGGCATGGAATCATTTTATTAAGAAAAGAAAATCTAATAGATCAATGGCTATATACGAATATTATAAAAAGATATTAAGTGGTGATACTAGAGGAGGAACAAGTCATCTAGAACACCATCTTAAAAATATTTATAAAAAGTATCAAAAGAATCTAGTTAATCAAATGTTTATAGTAACAAGATTAAAAGACCCAATGGAGTCTTTTAAATTCAACCAAGAGAGTAGAAAAGTTCTTGAAAAATTTATCATTTGTGCTGAGCTTCCATTTAGTATTATTGAGCATCCTGCTTTTTTGGACCTTATGAAATCTATTCAGCCATTATTCAATGTTATAGGCCATAAGACTATAAAAAATGATTGTATTATTTTGTATCAAGGAGAGAGAAAAAAATTATATGATGGTTTTAAGAAATTAAGTTCTCGGATAAGTTTTACTAGTGCTATTTGGACATTAAATTAAAATATTAGTAATATATCCCTCACAACTCATTATATTGATTTCGATTTTATTCTATATAAGAAGATAATTAGTTTTAAGAAATTACCATACCCTCATACAAGTTTTGCAATCGAAGATGCTATTAGAAGTATCTTCTTGAATAGGAACTGGATTCTAAAATGTATGCCATTACTTTGAATAATTGTACTACAAATGATGCTATAATTTGAAGGATCCAAAATTATTTTTGTTATGGAATATTGCTTAGTAGATAGTACAGTCATATAAGATGTTGTGCATACAAACTAAATATTATGGTTCATGATGGGATGAAAATAATCCATGAAGCTATTGAATGTATAAGAGAGATTATTAGATATATACCTACAACCCCATTTTGGATGCAAACTTTTAATGAAATTGCACAACATATAAGACTTTCTTTTAAAAAAGATCTCACTTTGGATGTTGCTACAATATAAAATTCTACTTATAAAATGTTACTTGATACACTTAGCTATAAAGATGTTTTTATTAGATATGCAACTAAGCATTCATGTATATGCCCTACTAATGATAAATGAAAAAAAGGCTGAGATAATTCTTAAATTCTTAAAAATCTTTCTCAATGCCACTAAGATATTTTCTGGTTCTAAGTATCCCATATCTAATTTGTTTCTAAAAGAAGTTTGGGGAATTAGGGTAGTGTTAATTGATGCAAGTGCTCATACTGATAAAATACTAAAGCAATTGACGAAGGAGATGAAAAAAAAGTTTAACAAATATTAGTCTCCATGCAATAATTTATTAATAATTACTTCTATTTTGTATCCCAAATCAAAGTTGATATTTATAGAATTTTGTTATGAAATGATATTTGATATGGAAGAGGAAAAGAAAAGAATAGATGATATTCGTGCTTATCTTTACAAACTTTATAATAAGTATACAGATGTAGCAAAAGTGCAATTCTCTATAGATTTGAGTAATCTAATATCTCATTTTGGTGTACAAAGTGATGCAAATTCTGTTTCTTCATTTTGTATGGAGAAAATAAAACTTGATATGGATTTTGTAGAAGTCAAAGTTCCTCGAAACAACCAAAGAGATCAGAGCTAGATAGTTATTTGGATGATGATGTGCTTCCTAGTTTGAATGATAAGAACTTTGATATCTTAGTATGGTAAAAGAATAATATAGCAGTCTATCCTATATTATCAAGAATGGCTTGGGATATTCTTGCTATTCCAGTCTCTACCATTTCTTTAGGTCAGTATTCAGCACCATGGTAGAGTTGTGAATCAATATCGGAGTTCTTTGAGTCTATCCACTATTAAGGCCTTGGTTTATATACAGGATTGACTTCGTAAAGAATATGATGAAGGTATATAAATCTTTTATATTTATATTAATAATTTATTATACTTATATTTTAAATATTTATAATTGATATTTATGTTAACAACTAACATGCATAAATTGCTCAAGTTTTATAAAGTTGAATGCAAATGATGGTACAAATGTAGAGGATAATTGATAGACCCAGCTAAAGAAGAAATAATCGTGGCTTGGTGATATTGTCTCAAGGGATGAGCTCCACATTCATGTCATATTAGTTTAGCTCTAGGCACTTTTTTGTTTCATTTTTTGGTAAATAGCTCTAGGCTCTTATTAAAATAGATGATGGTAACATTATCCCACTTTTGAACTTCTGCTATAAACCATATGCTCTAAAGATGCTGCATTATTGGATCAGAGAAGGCCATATGCATATGTTTTAGTTTATGTTGTTTTCTTTTTTTATGCACATAATATAATCCATTTGCTTCCCTGAGAACCTCCTTGCATGATTGTTAAGTTTTTGCTTATAAATTCTTTTGTTTCGAAGTTTGAATAGTACCAATGATTGGACAGGGGTTGTATTTTTTTAATAATATATAAAGGAGAGAAATGGGTTTACAAAATAATAGTGTCTGTTACAATGTCTGTTTTCTCTACCTTGAGCCAGGCTCAGGCCAAGCAATGTCTTAGGCTGGCCCAAATGGATTGGGGCCTGGATTTTTACAAAATTATCGAGCCTAAGTCCGACCTGAAGCCCGAAAATAATTTTCATGTCTAGCTCAAGTAGGGGTAGGGCCTATCCCAGCCTGATTCCATCCCTAAATTTAGAGTTAGAATTAGGTTGGCGATTAGATAGGGCTTAGAGTTATGGTTAGGGTTAGGGTTTCAGAAAAGGTTTTGGCGAAAATGATGACCAAAGAAAAAGAAGAAAAATATGAATGGGAAGGTAGATTGGAGGATTAAACTAAGAAAAAAAGCAAGAAAACTTGAAATAGCTTGATTTCTCGAAGAGAAGAGACAGGAGAGATGAACACAATGGTCCTAGTTCATGTGGTGTTGGAGTCTCCACTAGTGGGGTTGGCAAGAGGTATCGGACGAGATCCAAAGAGAAGTGAACTAGTTGCGATAAATTAAGGGAAGAATGGGAGGAGAAGATGACAAAAGAGGTGACAGGTCAGCAAGGGATCTGGGAGAGGAGGGAGAATGAGATTGGCTAGAAGGAGAGAGATTGGAGGAGTTGGGAGAGGTTGGATAGGAGGAGGCGGAAGGGGATAAGAAAGAAGGAAATGGATGGCAGTAGGTGGGGAATAAAATCCTAGGCTTTTCAAAAGAGCGGATTGCATAAAAACACTATAGGGACAGTCACACAAAAGGAAAACCATTCCTTTCTATGTAGAGGACTCCATTTTTTAATGCAAGTATCTACATGCAACTAGGTTTTTAGGTTCTATGTAGATGTATGCATATTTTTTTATGAGTAAATTACGTTGACCAGCATTTTTTTAAAAAAATTAATACCTATGTAGTTTGATCTTCTTTTCTTTTTGGGGAAGAATATGCTAAGTAGACCACTGATTTTTGTAAACATTTTTGGATAGATGTATAAATTTAATTAATATTTATAAATTGATTAACCAATCCATTTTACTATTGTATATTTTAATCTTTTAATTAGATATATTATCATTATTTAGATTGCTTAATAATGCTAATGCCTTATATATTTTTTGAATTTGTTGTGCTTAATTTAACTTAACAAAAAATATAGGCTGTTACCAAGCTAGATAACCCAAGAAGGGGGGGGGGTTTGAATTAGGTTATTAAAATTTTAAACAAGCCCAAGCAATAGTATGCAGTGTGCAGGGGCGAAAGTCTGCTAAAGATGAAGTTACTAAAGAGCAAAAAATAAATACAATAGAGGAGATAGAATACACATATACAAACATAGTAGATTTATAGTAGTTTGGTGCACCTCTAGCACCTACATCCACTCTCCAAACGACTCTTTGAAAACTTTTTCTATAATCACCTAATTACAGCATGTTTGATTTCATCGAGTTCACAAACAAATTTAATTAGTTTTATCCCAGGTCAACCAATCAAAACCTTTACAAATTGTTGCCCCTAGGATTGATTTTAATGAGTATAAAATAATTGAGAGGGTTACTAATGATTTCTATTCTTAGAGATATTTTTAAATATCATTTCAGGATTTTCAAGAATTTTTTTATATTGCAAAAACTTGGTTAAAGATGGTCAATTTAAAATTTATTTGAGTTGGAGCAAAAATTAAAGTATTTCGAAAGTCTCAAGAACTTCTAAGATGATGTCAATTCATTTGGAGGTGGTCTCAAATTATTTGGAAGCTTAAAAAGTAAAGATATAATATTTTAGATAAAAGAGAGCGACCCCTAGGTCGACTCTTTTTCTTTGGCATAATAGCATGCTGGACCGACATACTATTTTTGAACTGGTATGCAAAAAAGGGCGACCTCTAGGACACCCCATGAAAAAAGGGACGATCGAGTGACCTATGGGACGCCCCCTATAGGTTCTACGCATAAGATACAAAATGCAGATTTTATCGCCTATTGCAAAAGGGGCGACCCAGGGGGCACCCTCTGAAAGAACTGCACCGATATACAGAACACCATCCTTCTCACCTGTTACCAATGGGGCAACCTAAGAGGCACCCCCTATGATGGGGATTTCTGCAATGATTATTTTTCTTCTTCATTCGGCGCATTTAATATTTCTCAAATGATCTCCAATGGCTACTACTATTCATCTTCCAGCATTGAATGAAGGTTTAAAAGCTTTGAATAAGGAAGAATATACTGAAGAAAATTAAGTGAATATTCAACTCAACATCCCTAGGCAAGAGAAGCATTAATTTCAAGCTCAACCACTTCTCCAACGTGTATTTAAGTCTTCAATCGCTTTAAGAGGATTCTTAAAAGCTTCTAGTTAGTGTAAAAATTTTTTTAAAAGCTTTATTGTGCTTATTAAGGAGCTAAGTGTGCTGAACTTGTACATCCTCTTTCACTCTGTTTTACTATTTTTGGGCTCAAACTTTTGATAGTTTCCAAAACTTGAAAAGGTTGATCCAAACCTTGAATCAGATTGTATTGAATTGGCTTATACTTAAAAAATAAGTTTTCTAGATTGAGATTGTTAGGGTCAGAGCATCCGACGTTGTATTTGATTGAATATGTTAATGAATTAAAATTTCCAAGTAGGAGCTTGGGGAGTGGATATAGGTACAAGGTTGGCACTGAACCAGTATAAATCATCTTATTTATGTTGTTCTCTCTTCTTTCTCTTTACTTGCTCTATTGTGCTTATTTTCTTTCTATTAAATTATGCACTTGCATCTTACTTTCCTAACTCACCTCACTTTACTTAAAGCTTCAAAAGCACATATTGCAATTGTATTTTTTAAGTTAATTTTTTTTAGAAACCCAATTCACCCCCCTCTCTTGGGTTTCATAGCTGGGCAACAAGTGGTATCAAAGTTCGGTGCTCTAGTTTTTTTTGTTGATTTCACCATCAAGAGCTAAAGATCTATGGCAACTCAAATTGGAACTTCACTTGTTGGGGGGCAATCCACAAACTGACCTCCACTTTTCAATCGATCAAATTATACCTATTGAAAAGCTCGAATGAAGATTTTTTATTCAAGCTCTTGACTATGACATATGGAGTGTCATAGTAAATGGCCCTCACTCACCCATAATATAAATTGATGGGAAGGATATTTCCAAACCTGAAAATGAGTGGGATGAGGTTGACAAGAAAATGGCATAACTTAATGCAAAAGTTATGAATATTTTGTATTGTGCTCTAGATGCAAATGAATTTAATAGAATTTCTACATGTATTTCTACTAAGAAAATATGGAATAGACTAAAAGTGACTCATAAAGATACTAATCAAGTAAAAGAGTCTAAAATTAATATGCTTGTCCACAAATATGAATTTTTCAAAATAAAACCTGATGAGTCTATTATCCAAATATTTACCCATTTTACTGATATCATTAATGAGCTTAAGAGTCTTAATAAGTCCTATACTAATAATGATCTTGTGAGAAAGGTACTTAGATCTTTACCAAGAACTTAGGAGGCAAAAATCACAGCAATTCAAGATGCAAAGGATCTTAATATCCTACCATTGGAGGAGCTTCTCGGATTGCTTATGACACATGAACTCACTATGAAGCAACACAATGAAGAAGAAATCAAAAAGAAGAAGACTATTGCTCTAAAATCAATTCCTCAAGAGGAGGAAGACTCAGACTAATCAAATAATGAAGATGAAGATGAAGAGCTTGCTCTAATCATTCAAAAATTCAAAAAGTTCATGAAGAAAGGAGGCAAGGATTAAGAAGAAGGTCAATGACTAATGAAGAGCCAAGCAAAGAAAAGAAAAAAGAGCAGTCCCTTATATATTATGAATATAAGAAGCTAGGGCACTTCAGATCTAATTGTCCTTAACTTAAGAAGGCTCTTAATAAATTCAAAAAGAAGGCTATGGTGGCAACATAGAGCGATAATGATAAATCAAGCTCCAATAATAACATCTATGAAGAAGTCAATCTTTATCTCATGGCACACGAAAATGAGGTAATATCTGAATCTTCAAATTGCTTGATGAACTGCAAGAGGCTTTTAATGATCTATTAGATAATCTAAAAAAGTTAGGATTAAAGAACAAAGAGCTGAAAAAGCAAAATCAATGTTTACTCAAACAAAAACATAAGATTTCAACTGAAAACAAAAGTTTAATTCAGAAAAATCAGAACCTAAAAACTGAAATAAATAAGCTAAAATCTATAGTAGATAAATTTACCTTAAGTTCAAGTAAATTAAATATAATTCTAGAAAATCAAAGGGCTATTTATGACAAAGCTAGTCTTGGTTACAATCCACTAAAGAAACAAAAATTTTTGAAGAACATATTTGTGAACTTTCCTCAAAATACTATTTCATGTTTTAGCTATGGTAAATTAGGCCATAAATCTTTCGCATGCTACTCTAATAAATTTGGTAGCTCTCATGTAAAAATAGTATGGGTTCCTAAAGAAACTATTATGACTAACCAAAAAGGATCCAAGAAAACTTGGGTACCTAAAGTTAAAACCTAATTTTTTTTGTAGGTATGTCTTGCATCCCAAGGATCAAAAAAAAATTGGTATCTTGATAGTGAAAACTCAAAATATATGACCAATGATAAATCTCAATTCATCACTCTTGAAGCTAAAGATGGAGGGATGGTCACCTTTGGAGATAATGACAAAGAAAAGATTATTGGAGTAGGTAACATTGGTATCACTTTCTCCATATTTATTAAAAATATTTTGCTAGTAGATGGTCTCAAGCATAATCTTTTAAGTATTAGTCAATTATGTGATAAAAATTTTAAAATTATATTTGAATCTACTTTATGCATTGTAACTAGTCCCAATGATGATAGCATGAGATTCATTGGATATAGACATGACAATATTTACATGGTAGACTTGAATGATTTATTTTTGCAAAACATGCAATGCCTAATAGCCATGAATGCCAAGATTAGTGAGACTAGTTGGCTTTGGCACCGTAGGCTCGCACATATTAGTATGCACTCTCTTTCTAAACTTATCAAAAGAAATTTAGTTGGTGGCCTACCTAAACTACATTTTGAAAAGGATAAAATATGTAATGCATGTCAACTAGAAAAATAAATTAGAGTTTCATTCAAAAGTAAAAACATTGTTACAACTTCTAGGCCATTGGAATTATTATATACAGAATTATTTGGACCCACTAGAACAACAAGCTTAGGTGGAAAAGATATAGTTTTTTAATTATTGATGATTTCTCTTGATTTACATAGGTCTTATTTTTGGTTTAGAAAATGAATCTTTTTCAGCTTTTACTAAGTTTTATCAAAAAATTTCAAATGAAAAAGGTCTTCCAATTCTCAAAATTCATAGTGATTATGGCATCGAGTTTGAACATTATGCCTATGAAAAGTTTTGTGATGAAAAGGATATTAATCATAATTTTTCTGCACCTAGGATATCCCAACAAAATGAGATAATAGAAAGAAAGAATAGGACACTTGAAGAAATAGCTTATACCATGCTATATGAAAGCCACCATCCAAAGTATTTTTGGATAAAGGCAATTAACACGGCATGTTACATTTTAAATCATACTCTAATTAGACCAATTTTAAAGAAAACACTGTATAAACTTTGGAAAGAAAAAAATCCAACATTGTTTATTTTCATATTTTTGGTTGTCGATGTTTTGTCTTAAATAATGGAAAAGATAAATTTGATACTAAATCAGATGAAGTAATTTTTCTTGGTTACTCTACTTCTAGTAAAGCTTTTAGAGTATTCAATAAAAAGATCTTAGTCATAGAAAAATTAATACATATTACTTTTGATGAGACTAATGATCTTCCAATAAGGAAGAGAGATGGTATTAATGATGTAGGTCAATTAATTAAAGATATGAATGAGCTCACTATAAAGAAATTATCAGTCCAAAATGATAAGAAACTTGAAGATGAAAAGAAAGATGAAGATGAGTGTTGGTGCGAAATCTAGTTGTCGCTGGAGAAGTGCAAGAGTCGGAGAAGATGGGGTCACCGTCGATGACCTGCAAAATAAGTCTCGTCCAGAGCTGAGGGTGGCAGCTCCGATAAGATCCTTTGATGATCAAGTTAGCTCTTTCAACCAACAGGAATGGAGTGCTCAGTCAAGAAAGTTGCAAAGTCTTGGAAAGAAGAAGAGAGTCTGAAGAAAATGTATCTGAAGGATTCCTTTTATAGCCCTAGAGTCTATAACAAACTGATAGCGATAGTCATAACCATCTGGTAGTGGGCCATTCGAGACCATGTAGAGTTTGTTACGGATGGTAGTGTCTGTTGTTGTGACATGCCCATTTGTTAAGGATTTAATAGTCGAAGTTCGGAGGAGTAGACGTCAACTGGTGATGAACTTTGAGCTATATCAATTCTAGAGGAGTTCGGACTCTTCTAAGGTAGTCAGTGTGTGGGTTGGTTCATGCCATGTACGGAATCGAATTCGTATAGGTGAGGAGACCTTTTAGCACAATTGTCGAAAGTTTGATCGAAAGGGGTTCAAAAGTTCTACAATTGGAGAAATCTTGAAGGAAGTCTGTCGGAGATGTCTAAAAGTGGATTTGCTGGGAGAATCCGAAAGTAGGTTTGTTAGAGGAATCTATATGCAGATATACTAGAGGAGAGACCCAAGAGAGAATTCATCTGATAGAAGAATCCAACTGCTAGACAGGTCTGAAAGGAGCTCGATTACTGAAGGAGTTTGGAAGGAGCTCGACTGCTGGAGAGGTCTAGAAGGAGTTCGACTGTTGGAGAGGTCCAGAAAGAGTTTGATTGCTAGAAGAGTTCGGAAGGAGTTCAGCTACTAGAGAAGTCCCAAGAGGAAGAATTCACGATCGAAGCTCTTCTGCAATTACCAGTTACATTAGATAAAGCATCAGACTAGACTTTAGCGAGAGCGAGGTTTATCCCCAATAATAGTCCTCCTACTCTTAAGTTCAAAATTTAAAGAAAGGAAGAAAAAAGATGACTGCCGAAGTCCGATCTTGTGTTCCCATGCTTGTTAGGATGAGACGTTTTGGTGTTTACCACACTGGCATCAAAGCTTTCTAAGTCTAAAATGGGTTCGAAAAGATGATCCTTCGAATCTCTCACTGAAACTCTACCCCAGGTATGGTGCCATAAAGACTCCGCCCGTCGCCATTCCTCTATCATGACGAGTGGGACAGACGGCACACACTGACAGACTGAAATTGATCCACAATCATAATCATCTCGAGTTACCTCTGGCTATTTAAGGTCTTCTCCTCTCATCCAGAAGCCATTCCTGCCTGAGTCTTCTCCTTCCTTCGGTCCTTATTCGTCTTCTTCCTAAGGATCTTAGTCTCCTTTCTTGCCTTTCTATGCTCTGGATGCCTTTTCGACTAGTACTCATCGCACCCATCATCCTTTCATCCTCCCTAGGTAGCTTAGGTCAGTTTTTCAACCCTTCTCTTAGGATATTCGTACTTTTTCTTTTTAGCTTCTTACTCCTTATCCTATATTTTTTTCTTATTTTTTGGGGATTTTCTTGGGATTTTATTTCGATCCAGATATCTTCCAAAACCTTCCACTCCATCAATTCTTGGGGCTCGGCTAGACCGACCTTCTTTGATCCTGCACCCCTGACCGAGGTAGAACCTAGGAACATGTCCCACTCGTCTTTTATTCCAGATGCCATCCCGTCTATTTTTACTCCGGATGACCTTTCTCTGATCCAAATTCGATATGAAATTCCTCTAGAATACGACCTTGAACTCCCTAGCTCTGATGACCGAGTCAGTTCTCCTCCGATCGATCGATTTTGTTTGTACTTAGAAACTTTGGGTGCTGGTCTCAAGCTCCCACTACCTCCTTTTGTAATCATTCTCTTTCAATTTTTAAACATCTCTTTCGCATCCATCATGCCGAACTCCTTTCGTTCTGTCATAGGTTTTCTTTCCCTCGGTCAATTAGCTGAGGTCCAGCTGATCGTTTTGCTCTTTAGAAATTTCTACACCTTCAAGTGCCATCCTTCCGTGAAGGACTGATAGTATATTTTCATCTAATTCAATAAGAAGGGGTTATTGAAAGGTGCCCCTTCTTCCATTCATAATTGAAAGAAAAAGTATTTTTTTGTGTATTATCTGCCCCTGCCATTAGATCTTCCTCCTTAGGGTTATATTAGGAAGTCAGTTTGCTGAGCTCCTAGCTTAGATGGAGCCGACCTTCATTCCTCCAATAAACTCAAAGCATACCGAACTCCTCTCCTTCCCATCCTTTTGAAAAAATAGATCTTGTTCAACTTGGATTTGAGTCCCCACGACCTTGCTGGTATATTTTTTTGCTTTTTGAATTCACATGGTCTTGCACATGTATATTGCCCCGACCGCACTTCTTTTCCTATTGTAGAAATAGATACCAAAGCCACCGAAATGCTTACCAAAGGGCTTTACACCAAGAAGAGGAAAGAAAAGGCGTCAAGCAATAGCTCAAAGAGGGTGAAGGTCGGCGCTTCCAGCTCCATGGTCTCCACCTCCATTATCGCTGCGTCCGAGGTCATCGTCAGTGGTGAAGTTGCCTTAACTGCTGAGGCCGGCACCGCTGGCACGAGCTCCATGCCTCCCATGCCCTCGGGTCCTTCCAGTAGGGATCAGGCTTTGGAGCTTCCTATCGAGGGAGAGATAGAAAAAGGAAGAAAAAAGAAGAAAGTAGCTGCCAAGACGTCCCACAAGGCTCGTCTTAGCGGGCCGGATGGTGATAGCGATGAACGAGGGAAGGATCCCTTTGATAACTCAGAGATCGTCCGAGATCTAACTAACAGGTTTGCCATGTTGGAGGTGGTGGATCACATGGCCGACCTTGACCCACGACAGCTCGTTTGGAGTTTCCTTGGAACCATCCTCAAGGTAACTGCTCCATCGCTCCATCCTTCTGCTCTTCTCTTTTCTTCTCCTTCTTTTTTTTTTTTTTTTTTTTTAACATCGATCGTTTGTTGCAGTTGGGTCACCAAATACTCGCCTACATCAAGAGGGTGCACTATCAGGAGACGAAAGCATAGAAGGTCCAGGAGGACCTTCGAGCCGAGATCCGTCAACTTCAAGAAAAGGCCATCGAGGTCAAGCATCTTATGGAGGAGAAGATGGCAGAAATTGGGAGTCTCTAGGGCGCACTTCAAAAGAAAGAGTTCATCTTGATCGGACTCAAGATCGCACTAGCCCTGGAGGAGGAGAGGAAGAAGGAAGCCGAGAATAAGATCACCAAACTGGAGGTCTGAATGGTGGGCTCGATCTCAGAGGTGATGACCCAGGCCATGGAGGAGTTCAAGGCTTCTTCTGAGATGAGGAACCTAAACGATGAATTTGGTCAGGAGGTGTTCATCAAGGGTTTCGAGCTCTGTGAAGGTAGGGTGGCTCGGAGGTTCCCCAAACTTGACCTTAGATTTCTGGAGGAGGAGGAGGATGTAGAAGTGGGACCATCCGATGCTGTAGTCGATCCTTCCTTCATCGAGCTCACGTCCGATCCGTTCGAACCTACTGCAGAAGTGCTCGAGCTAGTTTGGGCATTCGAGGTAGCTGAGAATGCTCCTGCCCCACATTCCGCCACCCCTCTCGAGGTTGAAATCCTCGAGTAGTTGGACATTTTGCTTTTTCTCTCTTTTTTTTTGTTGGTGTAATTGATCTCGTCGTCCTATGTTTTGCATGTAATGAACTTACTTTCATAATAAAATGGGATCTTTCTATTATTTTTGCTTCGCACAAATTCAAGACTTGCTCGTGACTTTACTTTTTTCACTCTATTTTTCTTTACGTTGCCTTCTCATGAGATGCTTGTTGTGGATGCTGAGCTGGAATCTCTTCTACAAATCAGGATAGGGTTCCACTTTTCGTATTTGACGTAGTCAGGTTGTTGTAGAAAGAATATGTGTAAAGATTCTCTATCGGCTTTTCTTTTTCTCTCGTCGGTCCTGGCTTTTGCTCATCTTAGATTGAGGTTTTTCTTTTGTTCCTAACGTGGCTTGTGGGAGCGCATTAGGACATTGGTAGGGCCTTTCCCTCCATCTCATCTTTGTTTAACAAGGCCTTCGAATTTGCTCACATTAGGATGAGGTTCTTCTCCTATTCCTAACGAGCTATAGGAGCACATTAGGATCATTGGTAGGGCCACTCTCCCCATCTCGTCTTAATTTAATGAGGCCTTCGATCTTGCTCATATTAGGATGAGATTTTCCTCCTATTTCTAATGAACCGTAGGGGCATGTTAGGACCGTTGGCAGGGCCTCTCCCCTTATCTCATCTTAATTTAACGAAGCCTTTGATCTTGCTCACGCTAGGACGAGGTTCTCCTCCTATTCCTAATGGGCTGTAGTGGTACATTAGGACTGTTGGCAAAGCCTCTCTCCTCATCTCATCTTAACTTAACGAGGCCTTCGACCTTGCTCACGTTAGGACGAGGTTCTCCTCCTATTTTTAACAGACCGTAGGGGCACGTTAGGACCATTTGCAGGACCTCTCCCCCCATCTCGTCTTAATTTAATGTGGCCTTCAACTTTGCTCATGTTAGGGATGACCACTTTTGGTTGCTTCAGAAAGTTATTTATTATTTTCTATCATTCCATAATTTTTACACCAAGAAACAATAATATTAGAATAAAAAAATTTTATTAAAGAAAAGTTACTAGTAGTACATTCTTAGGCTTTCAGAATTCTAAGGTCGTGGGAGAGTTGTTCCTCCGAGCTTCTTCAAGCGATAAGTTTCGAGCCGGATGACCTCATCTACTTCATACAAACCTTTCCAATTTGGAGCGAGCTTTCCTTGATTTTGAGATTATGAAATAGTTGCTCGTTGAAGCACTAAATCCTCCATTTTAAATATTTTTCTTTTGACTTTCGAGTTGTAGTAGCGAGCTTCCTTTTGCCTATAGGTTGCCATCCAAAATTAAACTTTTTTTCATTTTTCTTCTAATAGGTCAAGGTTAGCCTTAAGATCTGGTGAGTTTTGCTACTCATCAAATGCCACAACTCATGCTGACGAAAGTTTGAGTTCTATTGGGATGACTACTTTTATTCCAAAAGCTAAGACAAATAGGGTCTCCTCAATTGGCAATCTTTGGATAGTTCGGTATACTCAGTGCACATGATAGAGTTCATCTATCCAAGTTTCCTTTATCCTTTCAAGTCTTGCTTTGATACCTTACAGTAGGATTCTATTTGTTACTTCAGCTTTTTCATTTACTTATGGGTAGGTGACTGCCATAAAATGATGGGAGATATTCAGATCCTCATAGAATTTGACAAATCTTACTCTGGCAAATTACCGCCCATTATCTGTTATGAGAGTTCGAGGCAAGTCAAACCTGCAGACGATCGACTTTCAGAGGAAGTCTCATACTTTTTCTTTAGTGATTTTTGCCAAAGGTTGAGCCTTGACCCACTTTGTAAAATAGTCTATCACCACTAAAAGAAACTTTCGCTATCCGAATTACATGAAAAAAGGTTCGAGTATGTCCATCCCTCATTGGGCAAACGGCCATAGGGTGCTCAGTGATGTAAGTTTGGAAGTTGGCTGCCTTTGACTATTCGTATTTCTCTGATAGCGGTCATATTTCTTGACATACTCTATAGAATTATGGTACAAGATCGGCCAATAGTACCCCTATCAAAGTAATCTTTGTGATAAGGATCTAGCTCCTAAATGACTTTCGTAAATTTTCTCATGCACTTTTCACTGTGTAAAGTCGGCCTTTGAAGGTCGGAGATATCTCAAGAGTGGTAGAGAATATGATTTTTTATACAGCTTGCCTTCATAGAGAATATATCGGAGAGCTTGATTTTTAAGTTTTCAAGCTTCTTTTGGATCATGAGGAAGAGCTCCATCCTTGAGATAGGCAACTAGCGAGTTGATCCAGCTCGACTCATACTCGACTTGCATAATAGGCTACGACTCCTCTTAGCTTAGGCACTTTAGAATTTTGAGAAATACTTCTTTGGATAGTTTGGCTGGGGCTAAAGTGGCCAATTTAGAGAGAATGTCGGCTTGTGCATTTTCTACCCTCGAAATCTATTGAATGCTAAAACTGTTGAAGGCCGGAGTCAAGTTCTTTACTTTCTTAAGATATTTCATCATGCTTTCCTTTTGAGTTTCGAAACTGCCGCTAACCTATCCGACCATCAGTTGAAAATCACTGTAGACTTGAAGTCGATCTGCTTCTAACTCTTTTGCTAATTTTAACCCAGCAATTAAGACTTCATATTTGGCCTCATTATTAGTTATGGAAAATTCAAAGCGTAGCGCATATTTGACGATGACCCCCTCGAGGTTAACCAAGACCAACCCCATGCCTGCTCCAGCAGCGTTGGATGAACCATCCACGTACAGGATCTAAAAACCTTCAAAAAGGTTAACTCTCTCTTTGGGAGGGCTCAGTTGCAACCATAGAATACCGGTTTCATTCTGTTCAAGCTTGACTTCATCTAGAATGGTGCATTCTACTATAAAATCTACTAATATCTAGACATTAATCGACGATCGAGGTCGGTAGTTGATACCAAATTCTATAAGCTTGATTGCCTATTTTGCAATTCTTTTGAGACATCCATTCGATGAAGGACTGCTTTAATTGGTTGACCCATGAGGACAGTTATGGTGTACCCTTGAAAGTAAGATCGGAGTCTCTTGATAGTAATTAGAAGAAAGTAAGTCAATTTTTCTAATTTAGAGTATCTGGTCTCTGCATCCCTCAGGATCTGGCTTATATAGTAGACCGACTGCTGCACTTTCATTTCCTCCTTGACCAGGACTACTGTCAGGACTGCTGGGGAGACTGCTAGATACAAGAATAATTCTTCTCCGAGCTAAGGCTTTGCCAACAGTGAGGGTGAGTCGAGGTAATTTTTAAGCTCCTCAAATATCTGTTAGCATTACACCATCCAGCAGAAGCTCTTTGGCAGCTTGAAAACTTGAAAAAGGGCATGCATCACTCGACCGATCTTGAGATGAAGTGATTTAGGGATGCCACTTTTTTAGTCACGCACAGACCTTCTTTAATTATTTTTGGAGTGGTCACCTTTTGAATAGCCTAAATTTTCTCTGGATTTGCCTCAATCCCATGCCTTGACACCATAAATCTCAAAAACTTTTTTGAGGTCACACCAAAGGTGCACTTAGTCAGGTTCAGGTTCATCTTGTACTTCTTAAGTGTACTAAAGGTCTCTTCAAGGTCGACGATGTGATTTATTCAAGCTCAATTCTTGATAAGTATGTCATCCACATACATCTCCATTTTTGGCTAATTTGCTCCTTGAAGATTTTGTTAACTAGGTGCTGGTACGTTGCTCCTGTATTCTTGAGTTTGAAAGGCATAACTTTATAATAGTAAAGACCACAGTCAGTAACAAAAACGATTTTCTCCTCATCCTTTGGTGCCATTCGAATTTGGTTGTAGTCAAAAAAGATATCTATGAAGGTGAAGAGCTCATGGCCCGAGGTTGTATCCACCAATTGATCAATCCTGAGCTGGGGGTAGCTATCTTTTGAGCAGATTTTGTTCAGGTTTTTGAAGTCTATACACATCCTTTACCTGTCATTTACTTTTTTGATGAGCACCACGTTTGAGATCCAGTTCGGATAATTAACTTTTTGAATGAATCCAACCTTGAGTAGCTTGTCAACTTCTTCTACAATTGCTTTCTACCTCTCTGGAGCATGGTTGCGCATCTTCTCTTTTACTGGCAAACACTTGGGATCAGCAGCCAGTGGATGTTCCATGACCTCGGCATCAATCCCCGATATATCCATTGAGATTCAGGCGAAGACGTCCGCATTCTTCCGAAGGAAGGCGATGAGTTGCTCTCGAACCTCATCCCCTAAGTTGGAGCCGATCTGCACAGTGTGCCTTATGTTCCCGTTATCCAAGGGTAGGGCTACAAGATCTTCCATAGGCTCACTCCTCCATAAGGTCATCACGAACATCCAGTCCATCAACAGGGCAAAGATCGGACTGGGTGTTTTTCTGTAGAGCCATGGAGTAACGATGCCTTGCTAAGGCCTGGTCTCTTCTGATCTCTCCAATTTTGTAGCTCGTCAGAAACTTCACCTTTAAGTAATAAGTTGATATCACAGCTCAGAGTGTGTTCAAACTAGATCGGCCAAGAATAGCATTATAGACAGATGGAGCTTTTATGATTAAAAAATTGACCTATGCTTCGGCCAACTTCGAGCGTTGCCCTATAGCCACAGTTAGAGTTATTATGCCCTTAACTGGCATGGCATCGCCAATGAAGCCTACCAATGAAAAGTTCATAGATCCCAAGTGATTATTAGGTAAAGACATTTTTGAGAAAGTATCATAAAATAAAATATCAGCAGAGATTTCATTATCTATCAGAATGCGGTGCATATCATAGTCAGTAATATTTAAAGAGGTTACAACCACGTCATTGTGCGGGAACTGAACTCCTTGGGCATCCTCATTGGTGAAAGTGATGGACTCCTCAGTTCTCTACCTCTTCTCGGGCTTTGCTGATCTGCTAGCCTCCCCTTGCCAAAGTCCCCCAGAGATGGTGTTGATAATGTCGATGGCTAGCCGATTTGCCTGCTGCTCCTCCCTTCTTGGCAATTTCGATGGTGGTGGTGCCCCAGGCCGATCTTCCCATCCTTTAAACCGACGTCGTAGGAATCGACCGAGCCTGCCTCATCTGATGAGCTCCTCGATCTCATCTTGGAGCTAGATACATTCTTCAGTATCATGACCATGATCACGATGGTAGAGGCAGAACTTATTTGGATTGCGTCTGCCAGGATGAGAGCGCATCCTTTTCGACCTTGGCAACTGCTCCTTCATCTCATCAATACTTGGGTTTTTAGAGCATTGAGAGGAGCATGGTTGTGGAACCTTCAGAGGGGGGAGCACCACCACATTCTTCTGTCAAGGCTTCCTTGCTTCTGAGCTCGGGGAGGGGTTCAGGCTCGCTTGCACTCAGGGGGAGTTCGAGAGCGCAGTCGAGCTTCACTCAACTTTTCTTCCTCAACGGGCCTGCCCAACTCACCCATTCATCACTCTCCAATGGCTTCATTATCCTTGGCCTTGAAGGCCTCTTTCGCTTGGGCATACCCTTCAGCCTGAGCCAGCATATCGAAAAAATTTCTAGGATGCTTCTTCTCCAAGGAGAACAGCAGATTGTTCTTCTGAAGGCCGCCTTTTAGTACGGCCATAACGACAGATTGGTTCAAATTCCGGACTTCTAGGGCAGCTGCATTGAAGCGGTTGACATAAGCTCGAATGGATTCTTTCTCTTGCTGCTTGATGTTGATGAGAAATTTCGAACCTCGCCTAGAACATTGACTACTGATAAAATGAGCCATAAACTGATGGCTCATCTAGTCAAAAAAAAAGATGGTACTTAGCTTAAGGGTCGAGTATCAGTTTCTGGCTGCTCCCTTCAAGGTGGATGAAAAGGCTTGGTAGAGAATGGCATCTGATGCACCATGGAGTAGCATCATCATCCGAAAAGCCTCCAAATGGTCGATCAGATTGGTAGTCCCATCGTAGCTCTCGAATTGAGGAAGCTTAAAGTTCGACGGGATAGATTCCTGCATGGTGCAGTGAGAGAAAGAAGGGTTGGTATAGATATCATTACCATGAGAGGGGGGAGCATGGAGGAGTTCTTCGATCCATCGATTCATCTCCTGTAGTTTCTAGTCCAGAAGATCTTCTTGATCGTAGATCTCCATGGTCTTCTGACTGAATGAGGGCAAAGTCCCCTCAGGGGTAGAGTCATGATCAGAGTAGGAGCTCTCGGTCCTCTGCTTTTCCTTTTCGAAGGTCACCGATCAGCTAGCCTAAGTTAGCCATCCCTAGATTGGATTTGAGCTTTGGAGAAGCCTGCTTCGATCGAATTGGCGTCAGAGGCTGCTGCTATCACATGGCCTGCACTGCTTTCATGAGACCACGAACCTGCTGGACCAATAAGTTGAACTGCTATACATCCACCATTGCTATAGGTGGAACTTGAGTTACTAGAGATGAAATAGGGGTGGGCAGGTCTGGATGGGATCTGGCCGTAGAGGCCATTGATCGTTGGGTTGAAGCCTTCCTGGGGGCATCCTTTCCGAGAAGAAGAACTTTGGAGGAGAAGAAGAGAGATTTCCATTGAGCACTTCTTTAAAAATAAGAGAACCTCAAAAGACAAAGGTTCCTTCCTCCAGCATCCTGTTGGTGCAAAATCTGGTTATCGCCGAAGAAGTGCTGGAGTCGGAGAAGATGAGGTCACCATCGGTGACCTACAAAATAAGTCTCATCCAGAGCCGGAGATGGTGGCTTTGGCAAGATCCTTCAATGATTAAGTCAGCTCTTTCGGCCAATAGGAATAGAGTGCTCAGTCAAGAAAGTTGCTGAGTCTTGGGAAGAAGAAGAGAGCCTGAAGAAAACGTATTTGGAGAATCTCTTTTATAGCCCTAGAGCCTGTAACAAACTAATAGCGATAGCCATAACCATCTAGTAGTAGGCTGCTTGGGACCACGTGGAGTTTGTTACGGAGGGTAGTGTCTATTATCGCGACATGCCAATCTATTGGGGATTCAATAGTCAAAGTTTGGAGGAGTAGACATCAGCTGGTGATGAATTTTGAGCTATATCAATTCCAAAGGAGTTTGAACTCTTCTAAGGTAGTCTATGTGTGGATTGGTTCATGCCGTGTATGGTACCGGATTCGTGTAGGCGAGGAGACCATTCTAGGTGACTATCGAAAGTTCGATCGAAAGGGGTTCAGAAGTTCTGCAACCGAAGAAACCTTGAAGGAAGTCTGTCAGAGATGTCTAAAAGTGGATTTGCTGGGAGAATTCGGAAGTAGGTCAGTTGGAGGAATCTATATGCAGATCTACTGAAGGAGAGACCCGAGGGAGAATTCGTCTGATGGAGGAATCCAACTGCTAGAGAGGTCTAGAAGGAGTTCGATTGCTAGAGAGGTCCGAAAGAAGCTCGGCTGCTGGAGAGGTCCGAAAGGAGCTCAGCTGTTGGAGGAGTCTGAAAGAAGTTCGACTGCTGGAGAAGTCCCAAGAGGAAGAATTCAAGATCGAAGTTCTTCTGCAATTACCAGTTATATTAGACTAAGCATCAGACTGGACTTCGATGGGAGCGATTTATCCTCAACAATGAGGAACAAGAAAATCAATAAGAATAATCCAAAGATACAAATGATCTTCCAAAAGAATGGAGGTATGTTCACAATCATCCCAAAGAACTCATCATTGATGATCCTACACATAGGGTAATAACTCAATCCTTACTTAGAGATGTAAATAATTATTTTGCCTTTATCTCTCATTTTGAACCAAAAATTATTGATGAAGTTGAAAAGGATCATAATTGGAGCAATGCAAGAAGAACTTAATCAATTTTTTAAAAAAATAATGTATAGACCATAGTTGAAAGACCAAAAGATCATCCTATAATTAGAACTAAATGAATAAATTAGATGAAAATGAAAATGTTATAAGAAACAAAGTAAGATTAGTAGCTAAAGGGTATAACCAACAAGAAGAAAATGATTTTGATAAGACTTTTGCACCTATTGCTAGATTAGAAGCTATAAGATTCTTACTTACATATGCATGTTTTATGAACTTCAAGTTTTTCAAATGGATGTAAAAAGTGCTTTTCTAAATGATCTCATTATGAAAGAAGTATATGTAGAGCAGCCTCCAGGTTTTGAAAACTATTGACCCCATGATTGATTTTGATGATTGCCAAATCTTGAGTATATTATGTATCTAATCATGTGTTTCAAGAATATGTGTAGGACTTTTCAAGTGCTTAAAATGAAGAAATTATCCATAGAAGAAATTCTCTCACAAGAAGAAAAGTCAAAGAAAAGAATAATTTCAAATGCTTAAATAAAGCTCAAACAATAAATTTTTGAAAGCCTCAATGGTGGGAAAGACGATAAAAATCAAGATGGAAGAAGCCCTTAAAAGTTGAAGACAAAAAGCCATTCAGGCAGAAAAATATGCAGAATTATTGAAGGATGAAAACTTAGATAATCCAGTGAAAAACTGAGCTGGTTCAGTACTTAGTCGGCTCAGTGAAAAACTTAGATGGCCCGATCTCAAAAAATAGAAAAATAGAAAGCTAATTTTTAAAGTAAACTAATATAGAGCCGATCCAATTGTAAACTAAGCCGATCCAGTGAAAAACTGAGCCAACGGTTAGTTTTTCAGAACTTTAACTTTTTGTCTACAATGACTCCCAACCACTATTTTCTCAACTCCAATGGTTAGAACTCATTCTGAAGACCTTCCAGATGTAAAGAAGTGGTGGATAGCCTCAAGAATATATAAGGAAATCTTTGGAGCATTAAAAATAAGCTTTTGAAGAGTTTATTGAATATCCATTAAGAAAGCAAGAAGAGTGAGTTGAAAAGAGTAAGAAAGGAGTGATTTTTAGACATTCTTTATCCCTCCAACATCCTCAAATCTGAGAGAAGTTAGGCCATCATTATTGAAGATCATCTCCTACTTCCTCAAGCATTCAAAGAGAAGAAATCAACCCTACAAACAAAGCAATCCAGATTTTCTTCTCTTGGATTTTATAGTTTGTTTTAAATTATATTTTTTTACATTTTGTTTCAAGTTTCTTGGGATGAGAAACTTGGGTTGGTCCAAGCCTCGAGTTGGATGTTGTATTAGTTTGATTGGTGAGCCAAGGGTAAAACCAATCGAGGTTGATTATGAGTCCAGAAAATAATAGTATATGATTTTGGTTGGTGAGTCAGGAAAAACTAACTGGGTTTGATTTTGAGCCCAGAAAACAATCGGACTATAATTCTTGTTGAGAATTATAGTTGAATTCTCAAGGGGTATTCTTGGAGAGTGGACGTAAGTGCTGAGTTTGGCATCAAACTATTATAAAATTTGTTTATTTATGATTGTATATACTTTACTTTATTATTTTCATTCACTACATATTATAAAGCTTGTTTCATTACTCATTGTGTGCACTTCACTTAGTTTAAATCATTTAAATCTGCACATTAGTCAAAAAGTTTTTGTAATACCCAATTCACCCCCCCTCTTAGGTAGCCATCCTTGGATAATAAGTGGTATCAGAGTGGGTGCACTAATATTAGTTATTGACCTAATGGTCAAAGAGCTAAAGATTTTATGGCTGATCTATTTGGTTCTTTATTGAGTGAGGGACACTCAACTATTAGACCTCCATTTTTCAATGGCTCCAACTATACTTATTGAAAAACTAGAATGAGAATCTTTATTCAAGCACAAGATTATGACATGTGAAATATCATACTTAGTGGTCCTCACACACTCATAATGATTGTTAATGATTTATGTGTGCCTAAACCTGAAAAAGATTAGAATGAGCAAGATAAAAGGCTAGCTCAATTAAATGCTAAAGCTATTAACATTTTATATTGTGCATTAGATTATAATGAATTTAATAGAATATCAACATGTTTATCTGCAAAAAAGATTTGGGATAGACTTGAAATGATCCATGAGGGTACAAATCAAGTCAAAGAATCTAAAATAAATATGTTGGTTCATAAATATGAGTTGTTTAAAATGAAACCTCATGAAATAATAAATGATATGTTTATAAGGTTTACTGAAATTATAAATAAGTTAAAAAGTCTTGGAAAAGACTATTCTAACAGTGATCTTGTATGCAAAATTCTTAGGTCCCTACCAAAGTCTTGGAAAGCAAAAGTAACGGCAATCCAAGAAGCCAAGGATCTTAGCAAGCTTGCTTTAGAAGAGCTAATCGGATTGCTCATGACACATGAGCTCAATATGAACCAAAGTATGAAGGAGGAAAAGATGAAGAAGATAATTCTTGCACTCAAGTCATCGGCCATTGAAGAAAGTTCAAGTGACTCTATCAAGGATTCGGAAGATGATGAAGAAATGGCGGTGATTATAAGAAGGTTCATGAAATTTATGAGAAAGAAAAAAATTCTGAACCAAGAAAAGGAAAAGAAGAAAAGAATCAATTTAGAAAACATAAAAAAGATTATCCCCTATTGAAAAAGAGCTCAAATTATGAAGAAGAGTCATCCTCAAGTGAAGAAAAAATAAATCTATGCTTGATGGCTCACAACAATGAGGTAAACAATAAGAACTCTTCCGAATTTTCTTTTGATAAATTATTTGAAGTCTTTAACGACTTAATGAATGGATTTAAGAAATTAAAGCTGAAAAACAAGAAACTCAAAAAATCTAATATTCTTTTAGCTAATGAAAAGAGTAAACTTTTATTAGAAAAAGAAGATATTTTAAGAAAAAAGGATACTTTAGCTAAAGATAAAGAAATGTATCTTAAATCTAAAAAATTTTTAGTTGAAGAACTTGTTAAGTTGAATAAGAAGCTTAAGAATTTGGTTGAAGAAAAGAAAACTTTAGTCGATGAAAAATAAATCATTTCAAAATCTAAAAAATTCTTAGTCAAAGAAAAAGAAAAGCTTTTAAAATCTGAAAAATCTCTTTTGAAAGAAAATACAAAATTAAGAAAAAAGATTGAAAATTTAAAATTCATGCTTGAAAAGTTTACACTTGGATCACAAAAGCTTCAAGCAATATTAAACAATCAAAAAGCTATTTTTGATAAAACGAGAATTGGTTATAATTCATTAAGAAAACAGAAATTTATCAAAAACATGTTTAGCAAAGCTTCATTTGAAAATCATTCAATTACATATTTTAAATGTAACAAAGTAGGCCATAAAATTTCTAAATGTAATTTTAAAAGAATTGGCCAAACTTTGATTAAACAAATTTGGATTTCAAAGGGAACCTTGAATACAAACTCCTATGGACCCAAGATGACTTGGGTACCAAAAATTATTAAGTGACTTTGTAGACGCACTAAGGATCCAAATGAAATGAAAGGAAGAAAATTTTTATGGATGCCTTAGAAATGAAAAGGGATAGGTATTGATGCATGGTAAAATCTAAATTTTTTTCTTACAACATACCATCAATGATTGTTAAAGTTATTTTGATTAAATCTATTGATTTTAATATGATTTCATATTATGTTTATTTGCTTGTTCTCTTAAAATTTTATTTAATTTTAAAATAACTTTGTTTGCAAAAGTAAGAAGAAGAAAATATCAAAGATAAAATGATTACTAACTTGGTATCAATCCAATTTAAAAATCTGAGCTTAAAAGTCAAATTTGTATTAATTAAGATTAATGTGGTATCAATTAATTATGCTTAATTTGAAAGAAAAAGAGGGTGAAAGTTGAAAAGTAAATTAATCTAACTATAAATATGAAAAATAGGAGGAGAGATATTTTCTAATTTGATTTGATTAAAAATTTTAATTAATTTAAGATAAGAAAAAAAATAAAATATGAACTTAAATTCTCAATAAACTTTTTTATGATCTTGTTAAATTGAGCTTTCAGGTATTTATTCAATTTGATTTGCATGCTTTTGTTTATCAAATTATTTTTGATAAATTATTTTTGATAACTCTTTGGAGTGAAAAATAAATTTGAGACATATTCTTACTTCAAATAGACTGATTTTGAGACATTCTTGTAATTTTGAAGCTCATTGATAAATATAATACTGAACTTTTCATATGCCAACCTTTAAACTTGATTTGCATAATCATTTTTGGCAAATGATTGAAGCTAAATTAATTTTTTTACATATTCCTTCTCAAAAATAAATTTTTAAACTCAATTTTGAAACTCATTTAAAAATTCAAATTTGATCCTAAATTTATGATGTGCATTGCAAATTTCTTATGAATTATTTATTTTAAAATAATTTTTACTCAAAGCAATGAATTTGAAAATATGACTATCTTTTGCTTTGATACTATTCATTTTTCTTTACTCGATACATCTCCGATACATACCTTTTTCAAGCTTAATTGATTGAATTTTTTAAAGAAAATGAAAGATTGAATATTAAGTATATACTATGCTTGATTTTATATTCAACTTTTTTGAAAAACTCTATTTCTTTTAAAGCTTAAAAGTGCATATTTGAAAATTTGATTAAAGATATAGAAGAACTTAATCACACAAGTAGCGGCACCGAGAGGTTTATTTTTAGTTTTGATAGGTTGCCACCATATGCTGCTAGGTGTCACTGATGAATTTTGGGAGCAATTAGAATGATTTAGATGATCGATCATTCTAAGTTGTCTGAATCAGAAAAGTTCTGATCCATCGAAAGGAGTTTCGATGATGTCGATGATGGAGATTATGACATGTCTCATTACTATATAGAACTAAACCTAACTGGGTCATACAAACAAGAGTTTGGATCTGGGTATCATCAATTGGACTAACTCAGTTTAATTGATTTGAATAAGATTCAATTAGGTTCAAGAAAATCGTGCTAGCACACGATTGAGCCTAACGTTCTTCTTTTTCTATCTTAAAAGTTGTCTCGACTGAGCCAAATAAGTTTGTGCTCTCTCATGTACCTTTACCTAATCTGACTGGAGCTTGTCCAAGTCAGAAAAGGGTCGTCTTAATTTATTAGATAAATTTGAGACAATACCTGCTATTTTTCGTCACCTGCTAATTCTTATACTTTGACTTGATCAAACGTTGACCTTTAACCCTTGGACATCTGCCCATGTATCATGCACTTATTGGAGAGCAGATAGGGGCTTGTCCCCTCTCTAGAAATTAGAAAGAAGAGGGCGCATGCCATAGGGACGCTGGAGTCCCATACGGATGGGACTCCAGGTTGCTTCTTGGTTTTTACTTAGGTGGCCCTTGGGTATCTACTTTGACTAATCTTGGGTGCCATCTAAGAATGAACCTGTGGATCTCTCATCTGATTAGATCAGATGATGTCATCCCACCAATCAGATTTAGATCTGATTGCATGAAGCAACGTGATTGGTTGGGGTGATGCAGCACTGCATGGCGCAGCAGAGTCTATAAAAAAACCCTATCTGCGCCCACTTTTGAGAACTCCTCTTCCAAGCCATGCCCCAAGGCTACCCCTCTCTCTTCTCCATGCCACCATCTAACCCTCTCTCTCCTCTCCATGCCCAAGGAAGTTGGGCCTTCTGATTAGTGCGATTCAGGCAAGGAAAGGCTGACGGAAAAGGAAGAAGGCAGCACAGCTGCAGAGACGATGGATGATCTTCAGAAGGTATTTTGAAGATCCTCTAAATCAGATCCAAATCTAATTTTTGGAGAAAAAAAAGAGAAGGAGAAGATCTTTAGATTCAGCCTGAGTGGATATCGATAGAGGCCAGGCGCTGGTGTGGCTAGATCTAGAACCTCAAAGCTTCCACAGGATCATCAACAGATAATTAGATTACCCAAGATTAAGATAAAAAATTAATTCAAAATTAATTTAATTTTATTTTCTTAATTATCAGATGATAATTTAGATCTAAAAAACAATCAGATCTGATCTAGATTTGAGAGAAAATTTTTGAAATATGCCTTTCGATCCAATCAAATCTGAACGAATCTGATCCAAAAAATCAGAATTTTTCTTCAACTGATATTAGAGCCAGGTTGTTATTAAATTTATTTAGATCTAATTTAATCTAATTAATTAATGATTTTAGATATCATATGAGATGTGATTAGATCTGAAATCAAAAAATTAAAAAAAAATAAATTAATTTAGATCTAATATGTATGAGATACATAACTAGACTAGGAATAGAATTATTCTATGTGTAGTCTAGTTTGATCATAATTTTTATTTGATTAAAAGTAATTAGAGAGATAATTGCAGTCCATTGACTTCTGAGTCATATCCAATTTATGAATCCTGTCTTCATGGCAAAATGACCTAGCTTCCTTTTGTAGGACATGGGAAAAGGGCCACGAATCTTCTTGCCCTAGTACATACAGATGTGTGCGGCCTATTCGATGTGCCGGCTAGAGGCAACTTAGTCTACTTCATAACCTTTATCGATAATTTATCTAGGTATGGATATATGTGTCTTATGAGACACAAGTCTGAAGCATTTGAAAAGTTCAAAGAATTCAGACATGAAGTAGAAAAGCAAATTGAAAACCACATTAAGGTTCTTTGATCAGATCAAGGAGGTGAATACCTTAGTCGAGAATTCCTAGACTATCTCAAAAAAAATGGCATAGTCACTTAATGGACTCCACCAGAAACACCTCACCTCAACGGAGTTTTGGAATGGAGAAATTGGAAT
>QRFJ01000871.1:416648-735461 GCA_006176705.1 Cocos nucifera
CTATTAGATATGGTCCGATCCATGATGAAGCTTCACAGACCTTCCTAATTTTCTTTGAGGATACTGTTTGTTAACTGCAATATACTTACTGAATAGGGTTCCTTCTAAAACCGTTCCTACCACACCGTATGAGATATGGCATGGTAAGAAACCAAGTCTGAGTCATCTCAGAATTTGGGGTTGTCCGGCTCATGTCAAAAGACAACAAGTGGACAAGTTAGACTTTAGGTCCTTTAGAGCTTGATTCATAGGATATCCTAAAGAGTCATTAGGATATTATTTCTACATTCCAGAAGATCATAATGTAATTGTGAGTTGACATGCCATCTTTCTTAAAAAATAGTTTATTCAAGATAGCGACATTGGAAAGCAGATCAAGCTCGATGAGAAAGTCTCACAAGAGCAACGAGCTAAGGACCAAATGGAATCAAATCAGGCTAAGTCAATCCATACACTACCTTTTCCACCTCATAGATTGGAAAGGATTTTCCATCCCCTTGAAAGGTACTTAGATACTATTTCAGAGGATGTAAAGAAAATGTTCCTCATAGGTAATGGGGTTCATGGTGATGATACCAAAACCTATAATGAGGCGATATTAGATATCGACTCTGAGAAATGGTTAGAGGCAATGAAGTCAGAAATTGACTCGATGCACTCAAACCAAGTCTGGATCTTGGTAGATCCATCAAAAGGTATAGTACCTATTGGGTGTAAATGGATCTTCAAGAGATAGATTGATGCAAATAAAAATATGGAGACATTCAAGGCAAGATTAGTGGCAAA
Organism: Cocos nucifera; assembly: GCA_006176705.1. Taxonomy (NCBI): domain Eukaryota; kingdom Viridiplantae; phylum Streptophyta; class Magnoliopsida; order Arecales; family Arecaceae; genus Cocos; species Cocos nucifera. The sequence continues at coordinate 417,435 of QRFJ01000871.1, forward strand.
AGGTTATAGTCAACGCGAGGGCATTGACTATCAGGATACCTTTTCACAGTAGCTATGCTAAAAACCATTCGCACATTGCTTGCCGTTACAATCTATTTTGATTATGAAATATGGCAAATGGATGTGAAAATGGTATTCTTAAATGGATATCTTGAGGAAGATATCTATATAAAATAGCCGCTAGGTTTCACATTCAGTGATGATGATCATAAGGTTTGCAAGCTGCAAAGGTCCATATATGGACTTAAGCAAGCATCTCGAAGCTGGAACACTCGTTTTAATGACGTGATCAAAATATTTGGTTTCATTAAAAATGAGAAGAAGCCATGTATCTTCAAAAAGGTCAGTGGGAGTGCTGTTGTCTTCCTCGTATTGTATGTGGATGACATCCTTCTTATCGGGAATGATATTCCCATGTTGACCATAATTAAAATATGGTTATCTAAAAAATTCTCCATGAAAACCTAAAGAGAAGCATCCTTTATTCTGGGAATTAAGGTCTATAGAGATAGACCGAATAGGATGCTAGGACTTTCATAGAAGATGTACATAGAGGAAGTACTAAAGAGGTTTAGTATAGAAAACTCTAAGAGGGGTTTAGTACCCTTCAGACATGGTATTCATCTTTCCAAGAAGATGTGCCCTAGCACACCTGAGGAAATAGAACGCATGAGCAAGATCCCTTATGCTTCAGCAATAGGGAGCCTCATGTATGCCATGTTATGTACACAACCTGATATAGCATATGCTGTGAGTGTCACGAGCAGATATCAGTCGAATCCAGATGAAGAATACTGAACTTCTGTGAAATGTATCCTTAAGTACTTGAGAAGAACTAAGGATATGTTGTTGGTTTTTGGTAATGGAGAACTCCAAGTCCAGGGGTACATAGACTCGAACTTTATGTCCGATTTAGATGATCGAAAATCGACATCTAAGAGTCTATTTGTGTGCAATAGTGGAGCTGTCAATTGGAAAAGTTTCAAATAGACAGTGATAGCAGATTCCACCATGGAAGTAGAATATATCACTGCGTCAGAAGCTACGAAGGAAGCATTCTGGTACAAGAAGTTTACCACAGAGATCAGAGTGATGCCATCAAATGCCATTCCTCTGTACTGCGACAACAATGATGCCATAGCCCTTGCTAAGGAGCCGAGGTCTCATCAAAAATCTAAGCACATCGAGCGACGATACCATCTCATCTGCGATTATCTTGAGAAGGGTTACGTCGAGGTCAAGAGAGTCGACTCCACAGATAATGCGGTGGATCTACTTATAAAGTCATTGGGCCAGTAGAAGATCGAAGCCCATAATGAGAAAATGGGACTTAGATTTATAGCCAACTGGCTTTAGGTCAAGTGGGAGTTTGTTAGATATGTGTGCCCTAGAAGTTAGAATTGGCTGATACTTGTAATACACTTCTAAGGACAAAATTATAATTTTAACTATAAATAATAAAATAGATTATTTTCTATCACATAAGTGTATTTAGTGTCTGTGATATATCCCTTGAGTTAATGATAATGATAATTCTTATTTTCAAGAGTTGAAAATTTAAGACAAGAATTTTTATTTATTAACTCATAAAATGCTCCTGACCGTAGGATCATCATGATGATGGTGATTGATCCGAAAGGTTAGTGTACAATCGCTTCTTTATAGTAGATGAGTCTTAAGTCTATGATGTAGAGACACTGGAGTGAGAGTACAGATACTCGTTAGAGAACGAGGGTACTAAGCATGACCACCTCGAGTAGTCATAAGGAAGTCTACCTTCTCGTCGATGACTGACTCGATACTGTAGTGGTGTATGTGGTTCTTTGACCTGAGGTGCATCGATTGTTCACTTTAAGGGTGTTATAGTTTGACTACACCATGACTCGGTCTCCTAGCCATTCGGAACTCTGAGGTGTATGTTGGCTATAGCATGTTCATTATAGGAATTGGATTGCACCAAGATGGAATCTATCTACCTCGGTGGATGAGGAGCAGCCCTATGATAATCATGAGAATCAAGTCCATAAGCCCATGGCCATGGCAGAGAGTATGAAATAATAGAAAGAGTTTCTATTAAGATTTTCACAATCGGACTTGAATCAAATGATTAAATCATATGATAGAAATTAGGGTTTGACGAGTTCACCTTAACCCTAATCTGATCAAGGCTCAAGATAGAAGAACTTAATCACACAAGTAGCTGCACCAAGAGGTTTGTTTTCAATTTTGATGGGTTGCCACCATATGCTGCTAGGTGTCACTGATGATTTTGGGAGCAATTAGAATGATTTAGATGATCGATCATTCTAAGTTGTCTGAATCAGAAGAGTTCTGATCCATCGAAAGGAGTTTCGATGATGTCGATGATGGAGATCATGACATATCCCATTACCATACAGAACTGAACCTAACTGGGTTATACAAACAAGGGTTTGGATCTGGGTATCATCAATTGGACTAACCTAGTTCAATTGATTTGAATAAGATTCAATTAGGTTCGAGGAAATCGTGCTAGCACACGATTGAGCCTAACATTCTTCTTTTTCTATCTTAAAAGTTATCTCAACTGAGCCAAATAAGTTTGTGCTCACTCAGGTTCCTTTACCTAATCTGACTGGAGCTTGTCTAAGTCAGAAAAGGATTATCTTAATTTATGAGATAAATTTGAGACAACACCTACCATTTTCCATCACCTACTAATTCTTGTACTTTGACTTGATCAAATGTTGACCTTTGACCCTTGAACATCTGCCCATGTATCATACACTTATTGGAAAGCAGATAGGGGCTTGTCCCCTCTCTAAAAATTAGAAAGAAGAGGGCGCATGCCTAGGATGGCGTGCGCCCATGGATAGGGATGCTGGAGTCCCATATGGATGGGACTCCAGGTTGCTTCTTGGTTTCCACTTAGGTGGCCCTTGGGTATCTACTTTGATCAGTCTTAGGCGCCATCTAAGAATGAACCTGTGGGTCTCTCATCTGATTGGATCAGATGATGTCATCCCATCAATTAAATTTAGATTTGATTGCATGAAGCAACGTGATTGGCCGGGGTGATGCAGCACTACATGGCGCAGTAGAGTCTATAAAAAGACCCTACCTGCGCCCACAATTGAGAACTTCTCTTCCAAGTCATGCCCCAAGGCTGCCCCTCTCCCTACTCCATGCCACCATTTGACCCTCTCTCTCCTCTCCATGCTCAAGGAAGTTGGACCTTCTGATTAGTGTGATTTAGACAAGAAAAGACTGATGGAAAAGGAAGAAGGCAGCACTACTGCAGAGATGATGGATGATCTTCAGAAGGTATTTTGAAGATCCTCCAAATCAGATCCAGATCTAATTTTTGAAGAAAAAAAAAAGAGGAGAAGATCTTCAGATCTAGCCCAAATGGATATCGGTAGAAGCTAGGCGCTTGCATGGCTAGATCCAAAATCTCAAATCTTCCACAAGATCATCAATGGATAATCAGATTACCTAAGATCAAGGTAAAAAATTAATTCAAAATTAATTTAATTTTATTTTCTTAATTATCAGATGATAATTTAGATCTGAAAAAGTATCAGATCTAATCTAGATCTAAAAAAAATTTTTAAAATATGCCTCTCGATCCAATCAGATCTAAACGAACCTAACCCGAAAAATCAGGATTTTCCCTCACCTGTGGGATCAGACACACTAGAGATTCCTACCTAATCTGATGGCTAGGAAAGAGTCCCACTGGACTGGGACTCTATGGTTAAGAATTTTATTGGATTGAAACTCTTTGATCGAGAGTCTTACTACATTAGGACTCTGAGTCCCGGTTATCTAGAACTCTATGATCAAAAGTCCTAGTGGACTGGAACTCTATGGTCAAGAGTCTCACTAGACTGAAACTTTTGACCAAGAGTCCTACTACTTTAGAACTCTAAATGCTACTTATCTGAAACTCTATGATCAAGAGTCTAGACTCTGTGATCATGAGTTCCACTCATTTTGGATATCGAGATCAAAATTTTCACTAGTTTGGGACTCTTCGATCAAGAGTATCATTTTGATGGGACTCTATGATCCGAATACCCACTGAATTTAGACTCTATATTTATAAGAGAGTTAATTAATAATTTGATTACTAATTAACTTAATTTGATTGAGTTATTATTTTTGGATCAAGTCTAATTGAATTGACTCAGTTGGGTTTGACCAGATTAGGTTCTGAGATTACCTAAGTGCCGAGGAAGTATGATCGCTGATTTGATCAGAAGTTGAACTTATTTAATTTTTGATTTGATTATGATTTAACTGAGTCTAATTAAGCCTAAATGAGTTGAATTTAATTTGGTCTAATTGGGCCTAACCAATTTAGATTGAGTTGGTTCAATTAGATGAATAATTATAACACTAGTTTGACCTAATCTTCCATGTGCCACCTTACCCTCTCTACGCCATATTTTTCTCCATGAGAAAGATGTTCTCATGAATAATTATCCATGCAAAAGAAGGCTTGCATCCTCCCTTCTCATGCCCCAAATGGATTAGCATGATCTGGTTACAATTTGAATTCAAATAGGTTTTGAATTCAAATAGGAAACCATCTCATCCAAAACTCTCCCTCATGCCATCTCTCTTATACACCCTCTATATAATTCCACAATTTTTTTTTTGGAATGTGCACAACTACTGAGAGATTCCCATCTGGTGCATGAGCCATTTCTAGTGTGAGAAAAATAAGAAAAAAAATTTGAGAAGAAAAATTGGGAGAGAAAACTAGGCGCCATGGTTTGAGTGTTGTGCTGCCCTAGATCTTGATCTAGGATTTCTATTCTGATTTTGCAAGATCTGAGCGTCAGATCTTCATGAGATTTTTTTGTGTACTTTCTCATCCTCTCTTCTACCCATCCTATTGATCCAGAGCATCCAAAATTTTGATGGAGGTAGATCAAAATTATTCGATCAGATCTAGCTGTCAGGAGCATTCTTCGTTGAGCTAGCACTTGAGAGGAACTGATCGGGATCAGAATCTCGTGTGGACCATCCATAGAGGCCAGACATATGTAAGGCTATATCATGATAATTAGATCTACTTGGTGATTAGATTGATGGTGATTTGATTGTGGAGATCGTCTACCTGCATAAGGTAACGCATTCTAAACACGTAGCATAGTAAAAATTATTTTACTGCTCATAGCCTTTTATTTTTGGATTTAATTGTATGCATATATTTCATATTAGATATTAATATTGTAGAATTTGTAGATCAGATCTATAGCTTTTTAAAAATTAATTAGATTAATTTTTATTTCCACTATGATTAACTTTTGCCAAAGTTTTAAAAGTAGAACTAGAAATCCTGCATGCTTTCCATCAGAGTTTTCATGCCGAATTCCTTCAGCACCTCTTTTATGTACTTTTCTTATGAAAAGCTAGCTTCCTATTAGGTCTATCTCTATAGACCTTCATCCCTAGATGCTTTTCTTTGATCTCTTTAGAGAATCCTTTTTGACAACCAATTCTCGACCGAAGTCAGCATGGGAACACCTTTCCCAATCAGGAGAATCTTATCCTCCCACTGACTATTTTGAAAACTCCAAGTTTGTCCTCGTATTTGGTGAAATCAAATATTTTGATTGCACCAATCCAACTCCGAGATGTTTGCATTAATCCAAAAATGGATCCATGTAGCTTGTAGATGTTGTGATCTTTATCACTAAAAGTGAAACCTATTAGGCTGATCCATATAAATATCTTCACAAGATATCCATTAAGAAAACAATTTTCATATCTGATTATATTTAATTGCTTTTTAGTAAATATATTTACACCCAATGGGTTCAATATCCTATGATAGATCTGCTAAGATCAAATTTGGCTAGAATGCATCAAGTCAACCTTTGACTATAATGCTTCCATCTATTTCTCAGAATCGATGTCGTACATCGCCCCATCATAGGTTTTAGGATCAACTTCTTGATCCTTATCTTCCATAAGGAATACTTCCTTTACATTCTTTGAAAGCATAACCAAGTATCTTTCAGAAGGATGGAAGAACCTACTACAGGTGGAAGAAGTATAACACTAACTGGCTTAGAATAAATAGGCTTCAATGTCCTCCAATTACCACTATCTTGGATAAACTATTTTCCTAGAATGTGGTATAATGGATCACAATCACATTATGATCCACTGGAAAGTATAATTAGTATCCTATTCAATAGATTAAAGTATGTTCCTAAAGAATTAAAGGTTAGTAAATGAACCTTATTATGGACCGGACAATATCCAATAGGGTTTTAATCCTCCTATCGAACACCCTATGGAGCTGAGACGTACCAAGAGGCATCCACTATGAGATTATATTGATTCCATGAGATCATCCCAAAATTTCTATTAAGATATTTACCTCCTCGATCCAATCAAAGAATCTTAAGAGATTTTCCATCAAATGAGCCTGTATGTAGTGGTCCTCTCCCAATGTCCCACAAGAGGTGGTTTGGTCAATTTTCCTTAAGGACAAGATTCACAAACTTAGAATTCATGTGTCAAGAAGACAATCCCTTTCCAAATTTGTGTATCCCATCCTCATCAAAATGATCTTACCTGAGGTACCATATATTCTTAGGTTTATATCATTCGTAAATCTATTAGATCCTACGGCATACTCATAATCCGAATACATCAGCATGCAAACAGATCTGACACACCTTCATAAGGTGTGTCACTCTTCTTCTTTAGGCTATCCAGGTAGAAGGATAATTTCCATCAAAGTAGCTATCAGCACTACGGCAGAAACTCATTTCCTTGCCTGATGCCTTCTCCTTAAGAAGATCCTTCATTGGCTCATTCTTTCGTAGTCCTCTTGTTCTAAAAGACTCTCTAGAATTAGATTTTCATAGTAAAAATACAATCCCTTAAACTTTTCAAGGTCTCCTTAGTGATCACCAACATGTTTAGCATTATTGATAATGTGCTATCATTCTCATTCGTATGGAAGTTTTTCATAAATTGATCAAATGAATCATCAAGGAATTGCTAGATCAAATCCACTTGAGTTCCTTATGCATGATCATCTTGAGCTTCTTAAGCTCATTTAGGTCCTTAACCATTGTCAAAAATGATCATAGATGGACTACTCAACATGCAGTCCTGCTCTGCTCGCCACACAACTATTGTAGATGAGTCATCATAGCCCTGAATTCTTGATATCCTCGTGCTGGCACTAAGGACATTATATAACATGTAATCTAATTGCTGTCATCCATCCATTTATCAAGCACTAAATATTTTAGCGGTTGGACGGTTTGGTAACATAAGAGAATCCTAGTCTAGAACATACCCTAACCCTTTCTAGAGTTCAAAACCATTCTAAAGTCCTAAGACAGTTCTTTATAATTCTTTTCAATCAATTGGTTGTATCTTGGACTTGGTCTAGTCCAATTGGATTTGGGTTTTAAGACAAGTCCAACACTTATCATGTCCAATCCCATTAGACTAATGAAAACCAGTCTGAGTCAAACTCAAACCTACATCTAATCAAATTAAATATGATTTAACTTGATCATAAACCAATCCCAATATTTGATCAAATCAAATAATTTAGTAACTATTGCAATTTAAGATAGTCCCACTCCGGTGGGACTCCAGTGACCCAGTCTATTGGGATTTGAAGCTGACTTAAGAACTGTAGAGAGAAGAGGACTCTAATTAGATGTTTGTAGTAGATTTTAAAATTTGTTCTGAGAATTTTAAGAAATAAATTAGAATCCCACTATTTTTTAGATCCCAATACTCCTCGAGTTGGGAAGCAGGAACCCCTACAGGAGTTAAGCTTCCTAGTGAGTACTGTAGTCCCACCAATTGGCACACTATCTCACCTGACATATCTTGATGAATGTGCCAATCAATAAGTGGACAACTCTTGTCTAATGTATCTCATGTAAGTTGCATCAGTGGTCTCTAAGTCTTGAGACCTCATCTGATAGATCTTGACCTCATTTCTTAGTTAAGTCAAACCCTCCACTAGCATGAGTGAAGCCATCATTGGATCCTCATCTAATAGATCTTGGGTCCAATCCCATCTTCACCCCATAATAATAGAGTGGTTGTTTCCCCCCTGATGCAACTAAACTACTGTATCTAGCTGAGAACAATCAACATCAGAGAAGGTATGGTACTCTACAACGGTAGAAGATCCCTCGACTTAATATTATTGAGAAAATTTTATTTAGGTCTCTTTTACATAGTTACATATATCTCATGTAAATGACTAGCTCGATTAAAGTCAACACATCTTATATCTGACTAATCTGGTTTAGATCAGCACATCTCATGTCTGATCTAACCTACATAGTATGGGTGAACTCAAATGACCAAGTAATTTTATTCAAGGCATAATCAATCAAGTTGGCTAGGTAATTGAGATTAGTGAGAGGGTCTATCGATGCTTGCCTTATACACCAACGAATTGGCCAGGTAAACATGCTCGCAATTAAAAATCACCAGTCAAAATGCAAAACTTACCTTAAACACCAATTGGTCAATCAAAATCGAATAGGTCAACTTAGTAACTTGGGTTCAAACCACTGAACCAAATTTGATCTTTAATTAATCAATATCAAAATGTGAATCGATGCGACCAACTACAACTAAACTCGACTTTGAGCTCCTTTGACCTAATTCTAATTAATAGTTGATTAGGTTCTATCAACTACTCAAAATCAATAAGGGTTCTAACCTGATCTAATCAAAGAACCTAATTGTAGTTAATCACAAGACCTAATTTGTTCAACCCATACCCTAAACCCCATGTTTTATGCAATGAAATTAGATCTTAAATTCTCAATTTTTAGATCTCTTAATTTCATATCTTAATTCTCAATTAAGTGCATTATGAATATGGGTTTAGTTTAGATAATGAAACACCTTCAAAACTAAATTATTTTATTATGTATCTCATATAAAATCTGTTCTGAAACTCGAGTCGACTTACCCCAGAACTCAAGTCGACTCATCACAGTGAGTCATCTCAACTCTAAGACTGATTCAACTCATCTATGATGAACAGAAACTATAAGTTTTAGCCTACTGCATTGAGTCAACTCATCTATAAATAAGCCAACTCATCAGGGTCTTTAGTCGACTCTAATAAATATGAGTCGTCACACCAAGGACTCAAGTCGACTCGAATAGAGCACGAGTCAACTCAGCAAGCACGCTAGCCATAATTTCAGAAAATTCAACATGATTACCAAACTGATTTATGTGTGATTAAATCATTTTATATATTAAATGATTTTAATCTTGACCAATGGTTGATATTGTCTTATCCTAGGATAACCATACAGCATAACATAAGTTATGCCAGGGCAACCTTATGTCAGGATAATTCTTGATTAACTCTAAAGACTATGGCATACATTATAGATCTAATCTATAGCCATTAATTAAAATATCTAATATAAAAATGATTTAATCAAGATCATACACCATACATCACATGTATTTCAAATCCAAACATCTCATGCTTCACATAAAAATCAGATTGTAATCATAATTTTTAGATCTATGCATCTCATGCAATAACAGGATCCAATACATCTCATATATTATTAATTAGATTTAATCTAATTTTATAATATGATTTTTTAGATCTACGTGATAGGAATGCGATGTTGTCGTTAAGACACCGTGTTTATCAGTTTAATCCGACTACTTAAAATCATTGAAAATGCGTAGATAGCGGTGAGTCGGGTCGAATCTACAGGGAAGGTAGTGTTTTTAGATTTGAAATCTTTGATTTTTTTGAAAAGAAAAAGAGAAGAGTTTTGGGATCAAAAATGAAGTTGAAAAATAAAAAATAAAAATTAAAAGGTGCAGGAATTTAAACTTGGTAATAGTTAGATCTTAGCATCTACTTGCAAAGCAATAATTTAAAGTATAGAAATTAAATTATAATAAAAATATAAAGCAAAAAATTAAAGTACAAAAATAAAATTTTTATTAATTAAAATTTTAAAATTTAAATACATAAAATTTAAAAAGAATAAAATAGCTTGATCTCTAATCTTAGATCGGCATAAGCAGAAAGATGGTGTAGAAGCCCGGCTCTTCTTCTCGACATCTGTTGCTTCGAAGCAACCTTTAACCCATAGCCTAGCTTTGTCCTATACCAAAGCTTCACCTTGATCGGAGATGTTAATTTCTGAAGGCCTGGGGTCCTTTTTATAGAGCTAGGAGGGCTGGATATTTTTTTCTAAAGGCAGTGTGGGACTAATAGCCTTTGTAATCATCAAAATACAAAGAAATTTGAATAAAATTTGAATCAAAATAGCTCTGATACGACTCTGGTAAGCTTGATGAAATTTGGCCATTCAATAGGAATCCAACGGTCCAAAAATCATCAAAATCGAATGCATATTAGCCCAGATCGGATCGGATTAAATTCTGACCGTCCGATCACGCATTGATGGAGAAAATCAGGTCGCAAATCATGCGTCGGGAGTCTTGATCACCGTCGAGAGCATTCTAGACCATTGGATCTTCATCTCTTGATTTTTTGGCCATCGGATCATGCTAGATCACTGATAGAATTTGAATCAAGTCTGAAAATCACCACTGCCGTTCGATCTTGACCGCAATCAGCCGCAACCATCCGATCACGCAATTACTATTCTCATGGACCGTGTGGACCGGCCACACCGCACACCACAGCCAATCAGCGCTCTTATCGCTAGGTGAAAAGACCAAAATACCCTGTGAGCCGCGATAAACTTTTGTGGATCCTTTAAGGGTCTAGGTCCGCCACGTAGCAATCTCTGATTCGTCGGTTTCTGCTGAGCTGACGGTCCACACCTGGATCGTGGACCGACTGATGGCTTAAATGGCTGAGTCAGCTTTGATGGCTTGACTTGGCTTGGTGGCTCGGCCTACGAAGCCGGCTGAGCCGTTTTCTTTTTTTATTTAATTTTTATTTATTTTATATCTTTAAAAATTCATATCTTTTCCGTTTTAGCTCTATTTTACTTAAAATTTATTTCGTTGTGATTAAAAAAATGAGCTCTTTCTATTGATAATAAAATTTTATTTTTTAATTTTTATTATTTTTAATTAATTTTTTAATTAATAAAAATATGAATTTTTCAAAAATTATATATAAATTGATTAATAATTTTTAAAAATTAATATAAATTAATTAATAAATTAATATTTTTATTGATGAATTTATGATGCTTATCATACCCTCCAACTTAAGCTTTGCTCGTCCTCGAGTAAAGAAAGAATTTAGTTTTAAATACCTTTTAACTTTAGAGTTTTGAATTTTACCTAAGTAATTTTCAAAATGACCATTGATATTCAGTAGAGCTTAAATGAGACATATCATTGGGATATTAATAATTATCAATAGAAAAATTAAGTAAAAAATATTAAATTTTTTAAAACTTTTTCTAAATTATCCTACCTTTATCTCTGATTTGTCTAAACTTTCATATAGGCAAGTGTATTGCTACTTCCATCCTTCATTTATTAATTTTTATTTTTATATTGTCCATTTTTTTATGCAAATATCATTGCTTACTTAGGCAAAGGAATCCGATTACTCGATGAAAAACTAATATTTTTTTTTATTTTTTTATTTTTTTTAACGTTGTACCACTATTGAGTATCTTAACTTCTTAACCTTTTTATTTGATCTATGTAGCGAGTCTTGGGCCAATGACTTCCAAACCAGTTGGCTTTAGGGCACTAGGTATAGAATACCCCTCAGGCTTATTAGCTCGAATCAAATAGGCAAAGAGTTAAGACTAGCTTTATAACGAGCATCTTTGCCCTTCCCACCTTTTGATGTGAAACTCAATGCTTGCTTAGGCAAAGAGGCCCTGTTACTCAGTGAGAAGTACTTGAAAATTATTTTATTAAAATAAATTTTTTATATGAAGAAACGTATAGTTACCCTACACAAGCCTATAAAAAGTAGACTTTTCTTTGATACTTAATAGAAATAATTAGAAATGCTTTAAGGAAAAACTTTTTTATGTTCTAAACTTAACTCTTTATTGAATTTTCTTAATACTTGATTCCTTAATATCTCATAGATTTTTTAATCTGTGCATCAATTTTCTTTTAAAAATGCTTAATTTAATTCGATTCTTAAGCATAATCGGGTGTCTAAATAATAAATACTAACTTTTTTGAGGATTAAAAATTTTAAAATTTTTATTTTTTTTCTCCCCCCCAACTTAATCAACATTGTCCTCAATGGAGAAGAAAAAATAAAAAATAAAAGGTATAATAAAGAATATTTAAGAATACATCTGACTATATTTTTGATTCAGCACATGCCTTTGAAAATTTTAACTCTTCCTCCAACTTATTCAAATTATCCTTAAAAAAATAAACTAAAAAGATAAATTAGATAAAAATTAAATATTGGATTGCCTTCCAACAAGCACTAAGTTTACTGTCTTCAACCAGACATAATGCAGCTTACTATCCTGTGTCAAATATTAGATTGACAAATTTTAATGGTCTTGGATTGCCAATCTCAGAAAGTTGACTTATAATCCCATTATTGATATAATCATTATTAATTTTAGGGATATAATTTATGATCCCATTCTCAGACTCATATTTATTAAGAATTTCTCCTATTTGTTCTTCTAAAATGCTCATGAATGGAGTTTTTGTATTAGGAGTTAAGTTTGATTCAATGGGTGCTGGAATGGTGACTAAAGGCGGTTTTAATTCTAGAAGAAAATTAATATGATCTTGCTTAGATAACTCCATTGATATTTCATTACATGCCTCTTGATTTTTGTAAGAAGAACTGACTTCTTGGGTTGAAGGGAATAGGACATTAGGTTTATAAGTTTTGGGTAATTCATCTAATCTCTTTTTCCCTATTTCTATCTCATTTAAACTGGAACCAACATCCGTACTAGTTTCTAGCTTGGGTTCTTCTATGTGGTTAGTCTCAGTACTAACCAGTTTCTCTAATTTTTCATTTTGGCTAGCATCAGTACTAGCCTCTCTCATCTGGTCTTGGTATGGGTCCATAAGAATCCTATAGCTTTTAAGTTTAGGAATTACTTTGGTATTCTCAAATTGGGGATTCTTAGGTGAGACATTAAACTGATAACTCGGTCCAGGTGATTGGTGGACATTAGGTGGATTGTTTGAAATTGGTAGGTTCGATAGTTGATCTAATTCTCTCCTCATGTTAGACCCAACTAATTATCCAATTTGAGCTTCTAGCTTAGCAATAGATTGCTGTTGAGTCAGAATCAATTGTTGAAGTTGGTTAAATCTATCATCAGTTAGATTGATCTATTGAGGAGGTGGGTATGAAGGCTGATCATAATGTGGTGGCTGGATAAACTGACTAGGCTGACCATTATTATAGGTATAGTTTTGGTATTGGGGCCTATTTTGATAGTTTTGAATAGGTAAAATTTGGGTTTGAGCCTGAGTCTGTTGAGATGTCCAAGAAAAATTATGGTGGTTACTCCAATCTGGCTTATATGAATTTGAAAATGAGTCATTAATCAATTTGGAGTACCCTTGAGTAGCTTGAACTTATTATTGGATAAAATATGGAAACTATGCAGTCATAGGATATTCACTCACATGATGGGTTGGGCTAGCACAAATTGAATAAATCTCCTGATAATTAGAAGATGATGTGAATTATGCAGAAGATTGTTGACCTTGGATTAGGAGTTGATCTATTTTCTGAGCAAGAAGGTCAACTTTATCTAATTTTTGGACTATTAGATTCAGATTAGCCATTTGATTATTATGTTAAATGTGAATCAACCATTCAATTAAGTTCAACTAAATCAGAAAAAGTGATTTCCTACCATGCATGTATTAGTGTAACCCTAATGTATGGTTCAAAAAAAAATTTTAGAATACTTTTTTTTATTTTTTTTTATTATTATTTTATTATATTAAAAATTAATTTTTTTAATTATTTTATTTATTAATTTTAATTTAATTTAATTATCATTTTTAATATATTTTTAGTTAGTTTAATTTAATTTTTATTTTTATTTTATTTTATTTTATTTTTAGAGGAGTAAGGAGAAGAAAGAAGAGTTCTAAAGAAAAGGTCCTAAGGAGTCCTAGAACTAAGAAGACAGAGAAGAATTAGGTTTAATTAGATTTAATGTTGGTTAGCAATCAAGTTGGTCAATCAATGCTTACTAAAGGTTGTCTTAGATCTAGACAGCTCCTAACTGCCAAGATCACCTTCAAGCCCTCCAAGTGTAGGATTAGCCAATCAATTGGCCAGGTAAGTGTAAGGTCGGTCGGAGTCCCTCCGTTGCTTGCCTTAGACACCAATTGTGCTTGGCCAGGTAAGCAAATGGAACCAATTAGAAACCACCTTTCTTTGGACCCAGTCATCCCTGAACCACTTTCCTAGACTCCGATCAAATTGACTAATGCTAATCTGATTCAACTCTTAGAGTTCCTTGTCCTATTGAGCTCGAGTTCCTAGGATTGATGTCTAATTGAGATGCTGGTTGGTTATTTATGGGCTAAGAAAGGGTGATCAAATCCCCACCTTATCTTGTTTAATTGGGTTGTGCCTTTAATTTGATTTAATATGAATATGCACAAAAAAATTTTAATTAAAGGGTTCTATGTAATTTAAATTAGATGCATGCAACTAATTGAATTTTAAAAGGCTTACCTTGCCTTCAGCAATCACCAAAAAATAAAAAAATAAAAAAATAAAAATAATGATAAAAATAAAACTAATATGATGCATGCTCTAAGCAGTTAAGATTTTTAATCTTGTGAAGAAATTTTTAATTAGATTTAAATAAATATTTTTTAAAAATTAATTTAAAAATAAAATAAATAAATAAATAAAATAAAATAAAAAGAGAACTAGGGTTAGGATTGATCTCACCAAGCAAAACTTTTGATTCTTTTTGTTCTTTAATTTTTTTTCTACAAAATAATAAAAAAATTAGCAAGTAATATTTATAAAAAAATAAAAATTTTATTTATAATTTATTTATAGAAAAATCAAAGAAATCAAAATCAAAAATCAAAAATATCTCCGGCAATGGTGCCAAAAACT
Source organism: Cocos nucifera (assembly GCA_006176705.1). NCBI lineage: Eukaryota > Viridiplantae > Streptophyta > Magnoliopsida > Arecales > Arecaceae > Cocos > Cocos nucifera. The sequence continues at coordinate 432,499 of QRFJ01000871.1, forward strand.
TGATAGGAACGCGATGTTGTCGTTAAAACACCGTGTTTATCAGTTTAATCCGACTTCTTAAAATCGTTGAAAATGTGTAGATAGCAGTGAGTCGGGTCGAATCCACAGGGAAGGTAGTGTTTTTAGATTTGAAATCTTTAATTTTTTTGAAAAAAAAAAGAGAAGAGTTTTGGGATCAAAAATGAAGTCAGAAAATAAAAAGTGAAAATTAAAAGGTGCAGAAATTTAAACTTGGTACTAAGATCTACTAGTTAGATCTTAGCATCTACTTGCAAAGCAATAATTTAAAGTGAAGAAATTAAATTACAATAAAAATAAAAAGCAAGAAATTAAAGTGCAAAAATAAAATTTTTATTAATTAAAATTTTAAAATTTAAATACATGGAATTTAAAAAGAATAAAATAGCCTGATCTCTGATCTTGGATCGGCATAGGCAGAAAGATGGTGTAGAAGCCCGACTCTTCTTCTCGGCATCCATTGCTTCGAAGCAGCCTTTAACCCATAGCCTAGCTTCACCCTGTACCAAAGCTTCACCTTGATCAGAGATGTTGATTTCTGAAGGCCTAGGGTCCTTTTTATAGAGCTAGGAGGGCTGGATATTTTTTTTCTAAAGGCAATATGGGACAATAGCCTTTATAATCATCAAAATATAAAGAAATTTGAATAAAATTTGAATCAAAATAGCTCTGATATGACTCTGATAAGTCTGATGAAATCTGGCCATTCAATAGGAATCCAACGGTCCAAAAATCATCAAAATCGGATGTATATCAGCCCAAATCGGGTTGGATTAAATTCTGATCGTCCGATCGTGCGTTGATGGAGGAAATCTGGCCGCAAATCATGCGTTGGGAGTCTTGATCACCGTCGGGAGCATTCTAGACCGTTGGATCTTCATCTCTTGATTTTTTGGCCATCGGATCGCACTAGATCGCTGATAGAATTTGAATCAAGTCTGGAAATCACCACCGCCGTCCGATCTTGACTGTAATCAGCCGCAGCCGTCCGATCACGTAATTACTGTTCCCATGGATCACGTGGACCAGCCACACCACACACCGTAGCACTCTTGTCGCTAGGTGAAAAGACCAAAATATCCTGTGAGCCACGATAAATTTCTGTGGACCCTTTAAGGGTCTAGGTCCGCCACGTGGCAATCTCTGATTCGTCGATTTCTGCTGAGCTGGCGGTCCACATCTGGATCATGGACCGACTGATGGCTTAAATGGCTGAGTCAGCTTTGATGGCTTGACTTGGCTTGGTGGCTCGACTTACGAAGCCGGCTGAGACATTTTTTTATTTAATTTTTATTTATTTTATATCTTTAAAAATTCATATCTTTTTCGTTTTAGCTCCATTTTACTTGAAATTTATTTTGTTGTGATCAGAAAAATGAGTTCTTTTCATTGATAATAAAATTTTATTTTTTTTATTTTTATTATTTTTTAATTAATTTTTTAATTAATAAAAATATGAATTTTTAAAAAATTATATATAAATTGATTAATAATTTTTAAAAATTAATATAAATTAATTAATAAATTAATACTTTTATTGATGAATTTATAATGCTTATCACTACGCATCTCATACAATAACAAAAATTGGATCTAAAATTTATTCTATGCATGTTAAAAATCAGTGTGGCTCTGATACAACTTGTAGGAATTCTAGATGATTCGCATGTAAATTTTCATTATATAAAAAAGAACAGAGAAAGATAAATATTAAAATAATTTTAATATTAAAATATACCTTGATCTAATCAAGAAATCATCTAAGGATTGATTTAATGTGCATGAATAAATTTTATAATCAGATCTAAAATCTGAACCAGAAAAGAAAAAAGGTTATACCTGAATCGCTTTCCATTGTCAACCTCGGATTGGATCCGATGGATGCCCAAGGTTTCTATCATAGTTGCACAAGCATTTGGCCTCTGTTGATATCCACACGAAGATGATCTGATCGAAGCTCCAATGCCACTAGAGTGCTAGCACCTTATAGGCATTTCTTCTTGGATTGGATCTAGACTTCTTCTTCAATGTCTTGAAGAATAGGACTACAGCCCGATCTCATCGCACTGATCTAATAGATCTAAATGGGACCATCAAGAAGAGGAAGAAGACCTTTCTTCTTCTCTCTCTAATCTCTCTCTATTACAGATCATATCTATGTAAGAAGGGGCATTGGAATGTTAGAAAGAAAAGATCAAGCATGGAGGAGGTGGCTTGCGACAAGAAAGAAAAACCAAAACCACCCAACCGCACGCCACATTTTCTTCCTATGTTTTTGCCGCACAAAAAAGAATCCCATGCCCACTTCCAAATAAGGATCTAATTTAATTCAAATCAAATTTGAATTTGATCAGATCTAGAAAAAGTTCTAATCCAAAAAAGGAATGGCACAATGAAGAAAAGGCATTCAGAAATCCCTTCTCTCGCGCGCCCTCTCATCCTTTCCTTGTTTTGTCACACAAAATAGGTATCCCACTGCCCTTTCCAGATTAGAATGACCTTAATTTGAATCCAATTCAAATAAGGATAGGGTCTTAGAAGAGAGACTCCAGATAAGGTGTTGGCGACCCTCTTCCTTTCACGCATGCAAGAGCAAGGGGCGTGTGTCTCCAATGTGCACCCTCTCTCTTTCTAGTGTGAAACAAGAGAGAGAAGTACAGTAACTTTTGGGCTTAGGCATCTAGTTCAATCAGGTTTCAAATTTAGTTTGATTCAAATTCGATTTGAGTTCAATTTGAATCAAATTTGAAAAGGTTGTCAAACATGATCCAATCAGAATTGTAATCCAAGTCTAACTTGGATAATCAAACCTAATTAGCCTTAAATTAAATCCAATCTAATTAAATTAAATTTAATTTAAATTAATTAAAACTTGATCCATAATTTAATTAGATCCAATAAGATTATAATACTTGCAATTAAGTCCCTTATGCTAATAATTAGCAGTTTTCATATTTGTAACTCTTACAAATTGATCTAAATCATCAATCTAACTAATAATTTGATAATAATCCAAGCCGTTGATTAGTATGAGCTTTTTTTGTGGGTGATCCCTCAAATTCTATTCAGTCTAGTAGTGAGATATATCGTGATCTCCATCATAGTATTATCGAAATTTCTTTCGATGGGCTGTTCCAACTCATCCCAACAAGAATTATTGATCCAAAAATAATTCTAGTGAGTTATGACAATCCACCAGTGATGTTTAGCAGCATGTAGTAGCAATCTAGTAACATAGAAAGATGAACCCTTAGGTGTAGTTATCGTGTGATCAAGTTCTTCTATTGAGAGTTCTGACAAGATATAGGTCATGAAACCTCATCAAAAACTAAGCATCTATCATATGCCAAACTTAATTAGTTTGAGTCCAATCTTGAATTCCATAAAAACTCATTTCTATAATCATGCTGCTGTAGCCACAGACTTATGGACTTGGCCTCTAAAGTTGCATAGGACAGCTCCTTAACTACTAAGGCCGATACACCTTAAGGCTCTTATTGGTACAACCCAATTCCTACAATGAATATACTACAGCCAACATACACCTTAAGGCTCATATAGCTAGGAAACAAAGTTATGGTGGAGTCAAACTACAGCATCCTCAAGATGAACGGCCAATGTGAAGGAAAATCTTGATTTTTCAGATCAGATTCATTCAGATCTGATCGGATCAAGAGATATATTTCAAAAATATTTCTCTTTGATCTGAATCAGATCTGATATGTTTCAGATCTAATTTTTATTATTCTAATAATTAAAATAAAATATAGATAAATTAAATTAGATTTAATTTATCTTGATGTAGGGTAATCCTATTACCCATTGATGATCCTATAAGCAGTGGAAGGTTCTAATCTAGCCATGCAAGTGTCTGACCTCTACCGATATCCACTCAGACTGGATCTAGAGATCCTCTTCTTCTCTATCATGCCTCCAAAAATCAAATCTGAATCTGATTTGGAGAATCTTCAAAATAGCTTTCGAAGATCAATAGTTATCCTTTGTTGCAGCGCAGCCTTCTAGCTTTCGTCGCCTTTCTCTCCCCTAGATTGCACCAACTGAGATCCCGAACTTTTTTGGGCGTGAAGAGGAGAGGGAGAAGATGAACTTAGTGTGGAGGAGGAAGAGAGAGGCAGCCTTCGAGCGTAGAGAATTGTTCTTCTTTTTGAGTTGGGTGTAGGGTCTTATTTATAGACTATGCATGATCCAACTCCTCTTCATCCCAACCAATCACAACCCTTTGTGAAATCAGATCTAAATCTGATTGGTGGGAATAGAGTCCCTTGGATTCATCCTTAGATGGTCCCTAAGACCAGTCAAAGTTGGTTATTAGGAGGAGTCTAATCAGAATCCAATAAAGAGATGGAGTCCCTATCCAACAGGGACTCCTGGGCACCTCAAGCTTGGGCGCACGCCAAGGGTGGTGTGCGCCCCTTGGCATGCGCCCTCCTCCTTGCCAGTTTCTAGCAGGAGGACAAGCCCTACCAGCTCTTCAATAGGAGTGTGACACGTGGACAGAAGTCAAAGTATCAATGGTCAATATTTGACCAGTCAAAGATCAACTTTTGACCAAAGTCAAAGCATGAAAAATGGCAGGTGACCAAAAATGGTAGGTATTATCTTACAAAATAAGACAACCCTTTTCTGACCTGGACAGACTCCAGTCAGACCAAGTGAAGGCCTCTGATCGAGCACAAACTCCTTTGGCTCAGTCAGGACAACTATTTATGATAGTAAAAGAAGAACGTTAGGTTCAATCGAGTGCTAGCACGATTTCCTTGAACCTAATTGAATCTCATTCAGATCAATTGAACTGGATCAGTTCAATTGATGATCACCAGATTCAAACCCTTATTTGTGTGACCCAGTTAGATTCAGTTCTATATGGTAATGAGATATGTCATGATCTCTATCATCGACATCATCGAAACTCCTTTTGATGGATCAGAACTCTTCTGATTCGAATAGCTAGAATGATCGATCATCTAAATCATTCTAATTGCTCCCAAAATCCACCAGTGACACCTAGCAGTATATGGTGGCAACCCATCAGAGCTGAATGCGAACCTCTTGGTGCAGCTATCTATGTGATTAAGTTCTTCTATCTTGAGCTCCGATCAGATTAGGGTTAAGGTGAACTCGTCAAACCCTAGTTTCTGTCATATGATGTAATCATTCGATTCAAGTCCGATGTGAAAATCTAAATAGAAACTCTTTCTATTATTTCACTCTGCCATGGCCATGGGCTTCTGGACTTGATTCTCATGATCATCATAGGGCTGCTCCTCTACCACCGAGGTAGATAGATTCCATCTTGATGCAATCCAGTTCCTACAATGAACATGCTATAGCCAACATACACCTCAGGATTCCGAATGGCTAGGAGATCGAGTAATGGTGTAGTCAAACTATAACACCCTCAAGGTGAACTGTCGATGCATCCTCAGGTCAAAGAACCAGATACACACTACTGCAGCATCGAGTCAGTCATCGACGAGAAGGTAGACTTCCTAATGACTACTCGAGGTGGTCACGCTCAGTGCCCTCATTCTCTAACGAGTACCTGTACTCTCGCTCTGATGTCTCCACACCGTAGACTCAAGACTCATCTACTAAAGAGAAGCGATTGTACACCAACCTTCTGGATCAATCACCATCCTCGTGATGATCCTATGATCGGGAGCATTTTATGAGTTAATAATGATTATTCATGTCTTAAATTTTTAACTCTTGAAAATATGAATTATCATTATCATTAACTCAAAGGATGTATCACAGACACTAAATACATATATGTGATAAAAAATAATCCATTTTATTGATTATAGTCAAAATTATAATTTTACTCCTAAAAATATATTACAAGTGTCAGCCAATTCTGGCTTCTAAGACACATATATCTAACATAATGTACCTCATGTCAAAGAATCACTCATACAATTATAGCATCGAGAAGTCACTAACGAGTGAGTAGGCATCCATGTGACTTCTCATTTTTGGTCACGCTCAATACTATTGATTTATATCAACCAACTGCACTCTCGCTTCAATGTCTCCATACTGTAGACTTAAGATCCGTCTATTCAAAAGAAAAATAATCCGTATACTAGTCCAATCGGATCTATCACCGTCCCCATGATGATCATTAACTGAAAGTAATTTAGGAATTAATCTATAATGGCATATACTTAAATTCTCAACTCTTGAGAATATATGTTATTGACCATTAATTTCTTTGACGATTTTAGGACACATTATGCTAGAATAAAAATAATTGCCCATACTTTTAATTTCAATAAATCAAGTATAAATTTATGTTCTAAAAAATTATAATGTGTCTGCCAACAATTGTCTTTCCAAGTCATACATCTAACAATAACCTCCACACTATCAAACATCAATTCCTTCCTACCAGCACAAAAAAGGCTATGATACTAGATGTAGTAGAACCAAACAGGTAAGTGCTCATGGAACTTGAACTTTATGAACCATGAATGCTTATATTCTATGAGTTCTGAATATAGATGAGGTTAATCCAAGCATCTTGATAGTCCCAAAAAGTGATTTTCTCATCTCCATGATTTCTTATCTTCATGATTTTGATAGAATTGGCATTGAACTTTGAATCCTAGTTGCCAAGAGTTAAGACCTTTATAATAAGGAGTTTTGAAAAGGCCACTTCATCATTCTTCTGGTAATTGTGATGAACATGTATACTTTTGGTTTGAGTAAGAATTTCTTCGTAATGGACTCGAGTTTTTAGAGATATGAAAATTTTCTTTTGAAAGATAATTTATATGATCTCTGATATTAAGATTCAGGTCATGAGCTTCAAGAGAGAAAAGGTTTTCTTCGGATTTGAATTCATAAGGGCAAATTAGATCTAGATATAAAGGGACATGGGAAGGAGATGATTGCCTTACCTGACTATTTAGTCTAGAAGACTAACTTCCTTGAGATTAGATTCCTCCAAATATGATTCTCTCTTTTAACATACATTCTTTTGATGATGAAAAATGGAAATCGATCTATTTTTATGTCAAAGTTTCATTTGAGAATCCAAGAATATCCACTTTCTATGCATAAGTTCATGAGATTAAATTCTTCAAGGTTGCAAAGTCTCCTAATGACTTCAGACTTCATATTTTTAGAGAGCATCTGGAAATCAAGTGCTCATGGAAGTTGAACTTTATGGATCATGAATGCTTAAATTCTGAGTTCTGAATAATATATTTTTATAAGGTTGGGTTACCTTATAAAGAGAGATGTTTTGAGGTTCTGAGGTTAGAACCTTATTAGCCTTTTCACAACAGTTAGGCTTTTATAGGTTAACCATTGGTGGCATCTCTAATTGACCACAAAGATCATAGAGAGGGATCCATATAGGATTTTTGATTGTTGAATTATCTCTAATTGATTTAATCTTTTGTTTGATTAGATAGAGAGTATTTTCCTCTTTAAATGCATATTCTGCTAGAGAAATCATAGTTCTGCAAAAATCTTTCCCCTGATTAAATATATGAGATTGCCATATCTCTTTGATTAGGTAAAAGCAATCCAAAGAAATATTTAAATTGAAGAAGGAAGGACATTCTTGCTTAGTATAAAATATGATTTCTTTATCAAAGATATAAGATTGTGGAATTAGTTCTGACCTTAGCTTAGGAAAGTGGTAAGAGAAGAGAAGAGGGGAAGGAGGAACTCTCAACACTCTTTGTCTCTCTTGGTTGAACCTTCCCAGTCTCAACCGCTTGGTTGATAGAGTTTTCAACCGTTGCCTTTAACTAAAATCCTTCCCCTCTATTTATAGATGAGGAAGGGGCTATGCGGACTTTACTGGGTTTGGAGTCCGCTTTCTTTTTGCTCTTGAAATCTGAGGCAAACTTTATTTGTTTGGAGTTGGTGGATTTGAAACTGGTTGAAATCCAGAATCTTTCTTAAGTTCAGCTTTCTGTAGTTATTTTTTTCTATGGTTATTTTTGTCAGAGAATCTTTTTATATATGTACCATCAGAAATCTTCTTTAAAAAGATGTGCAAATTTAGATATGTCTTTGAATTAGTTATCTTCAATGTCGAAATATCCATAATTAGGAGAGCTTGCTTCATATCAAGATTTTTCGTACCGGTTCGAACCGATCGATACACTCCATACCATACCATATCGGCGGAAAACTGGAACGGTTCAGACCAGTTTTTCGAAAAATAGCCTGAACCGAACTGAACCGATCGATGCGGTATGGTACGGACTGATACTGGACGGTTTGGTCTGGTATGGATCGGTACGGCACCGGTACGGAGTGGTATGGTTCGATATAGGGCAATTTTTTCTTTTCTTTTTTTTGGACTATTGGATGAAATTTTTTTAATTTTTTATTGATGATACAAAATGGTACGATATGGTACGGTACTATACCATATCGGTCAGCAATCGATATGGATGCCAGTACCGAGTCCGCAAATTTTGTTCATGATGCTTTCTTTAGGATACTGTAGTTCATATTTTATCTTTTTAGAATAATTTTTTGAGTTTAGTAAAATATTATATGTATGTATGTATGTATGTATATATATATATATATATATATATATATAAATGTGTGTGTGTGTTTATATATATATATATATATGTGTGTGTGTGTATGTATATGTATGTATGTATGTATATATGTGTGTGTATTCTTTTGTACATCTGACAGCTCCAAACCTCTCCAAACAATATTTTTGTCATACATGATGGAGTTATGAACCTCTCTAAATAGGCATCACACGCTGCTATAAGAGGGCTCTAAACTTCTCTTTCATTACACAGGAGAATTCTGAATCTCTCCAAATAATTTTTTTACTGTACACGATAGAGATTCAAACCCCTCTGCATAAGCAACACCACGACGAGCATTTGAACTCCCTTTTTATGCATTGTACAGATAGATGTTCGGCCCACCTTTTAGAATGATTTCTGTCAGGCCAATATCTTTCCTAAATTCCTTTTGGTCTCTTCTTAGCCAGTTTAGTTATTTGTGCTTCAATTTCTTCGGGTAAACATAACATGTAATCTTCCTTCTTAAATACCATCTATCGTCCAACTTCTATTAACACTCTTAATTGATGATTCTCACCATGCCACATGGTGCACGATCAAGATGTGGTGTAAACAAATCCATTCTAAATGGTATCCAATGTTGTCATATATGAAAAAATTTCATGAGAATTAAAATTCCATAAATATTAGGGTTGGGATCAATTGCCAACCAATCATATGGGATTCTTTTAGAAGTTCAGAACATATTTAGTATTGCATTTCCTTTACTAAAAGAGAAGGAGAAGCCATAAATTCAGTTTTTTAGCTATTTGTAAAAGTAATTTTTAGATTTTTTTCTTATAAATGCAATTTTCATATAATATTATAAATATTTATTTTCTAAAATAATTTTTATTTATAAAATTATAAAAATATTTTTTAAAGCACTATGAAAACATGCCCTCAACCCTATCATGCGTGCAAATGCTGCTGTTTTGTAATCATTGCCACATGTAGGCCATTTTTTATCTTGAAACAAAAAAATCCTGAACAAACTTATTCAACTCTTACAAGAACTAGCTATTCGAGGCACAAAGGTACATTGAATGCATAAAATAGCATGCGTGCACATGTGGGCTACCTCCTGATTCTATTTGGTTTGGGGGATAACTCTAACCCTAACCCTATGTCTGACCCTAATACTAACGTTAGACCCAAAATGCAACCAATAACCCACAAGTATCATCTACCAAACCATTAACCCAAACCCAATGAATGTACCCATTTACCTATTAATCTATGACCTACTACTCATAACTTGTCAACCCACAACTTATTAGCCCATAACCCGATAACCTTGCCTGTTAACCCGTCAACTTGAAACTTATTCTTATTGACTCCTAAGAAATAAATTTATTTCTTAGGAGTCAATAATAACAAGCCATAATTCTAACATATCTATGGAAAAATATCAATAAATGTATCTAATCTTTGGTAAAATCATGACTAAATAAATATTAGTAAATTTAATCAATTATCAGATCAATAAACCAATATCTACCAATGCCCATGTTTTTGTTTAAGTTCAATTAAACAAAATAAATTAAAAAATATATATGGCATTATTAAGTGATCTAAACAACAATAATGTATTCAATCAAAAGATTAAAATATGTAGTGGTAAAATAGATTATTAATTAATTTATAAATATCAATTAAATTTATATGTCTATCCAAAAATCTGCACAAATATCAACAATCTAGTCAGCATATTCTTCCCTAAAAAGAAAAAAGATCAAAGTACATAGGGATTAATTTTTCTTTAAAAATGTTGGTCAATATAATTCACTAAAAAAATATGCGTCCGCTATAAACCTAGTTGCATGTGGATACCTGCATAAAAAAATGGAGACGTTCACATAGAAAGGAACAATTTTCCTTTTGTATGACAGTCCTCATATTATTTTTATGCAACCCATCCTTTTAAAAACCCTAGTTTTTGTTGTTCCAAACCACCTTGCTCTATGCGCTCATCCCACTACCTTCTTTCTTGATTCCTTTCGCCTCCTTCTCCTACCTAACCTCTTTTAAGTCCTCCGATCTCTCGCCTTCAAGCCAACTTCGTTCTCCCCCTCTCTCCCACATCCCTCACTGATTCACCACCTCTTTTGTCGTCCCCTCCCCCCTTCTCCTCCTGATTTCATGCAACCCATCCACTTCTCTTTGGATCCTATCTAGCCCTTTTTACTGACACCATCGATGAAGACTTCAGCACTATAGGAACTGGGATCAGCATATTTGTCTGTTTTATTTCTTTTCTTCGAGAAATTGAACAATTCCAAATCTTCTAGCTTTTTTCTTTTCATAATTTAATCCTTTGATCTACCTTCTCATATGTATTTTTCCTCTTTTTGGTCATCTTCTTCACCGTAACCCTTTCTAAAACCCTAACCTGAACCCTAACTCTAAGCTCAACCCAATCGCCAACCCTATCCCAACCCTATGTTCCTCTGTCCTATCCCTTCTCTCCTAGACACTGGCCAATTCTAAGTGAGTTTTCTATTTATTCCTTTCCCTAGTCTAATTCTATGTTCTACCTACTCATCCATATTTTTCTTTTTTTCATCATCTCCTTCACCATTATCCTTTTTGAAACCCTAACTCTAACCCTAACCCTAATCCCAACCCAATCCCTAATCCTTCCTTAATCCCAACCCTATCCCAAGCCCTAACTCTAATCCTAACAATATGTCTAACCCTAACACTAACCCTAAACCCTAATTGTAACCAATAACTTACCAGTATTATCTACCAACCCATTACCCCAAAATCGAATGACTGTACCCTTTTACCAATTAACCCACAAACTCAAAACCCATCAACCCACAAAGTCACAGCTCATCAACCCATAACCTGATAACCTCACTTGGTAACCCTTCAACTTGAAACTCATCAACATGTATCTACTAACCCGTTAATTGAAATCCACTAACCAAAACCTAGATCTATTAAGTCACCAATTCAAAATTGACTGTTAACTCAATAACCCTAATCCACCGACCATGATCGTGTAACCTTTTTTATCCCCTTTCCTCCATCAAAATCCTTCTTATTTCTTTGTTCATAACCTCTAGATGGGAATATAAAGCTGTTGTATCTATAGTAGCAATCCCCATTTTCTTTTATTATAACACCCCATTTGTTGGGGATAAATTCTGTTTCCACCGAAGTTCAGTCTGATGCTTAGCCTAATACAACTGATAATCACGAAGAAGTTTTGATCAGAAATTCTTCCTCCAATGGTCGAACCCCAACCGAACCCCTCTAGCAGCCGAACTCCATCAGTAGCTGAACTCCTCTAGCGGCCGAAATCCAGCCGAACTTTCCTAACGACTGAACTTCTTTTATACTTCAGCTGAACTACTCCCAAGCTTCTCCATCAATCGAGCCCCTCCAGCCGTCGAACTCCTTTCGGACTCCTCTAAAAGTTGGATTTCTTTAGAAGCTGAACTTCTTCCGAACCTCTCATTCAATTAGATTCCTCCAAGAGCCAAACTCCTTTTGGACATCTTCTTCAATCGAATTCCTCTAGGAGCCAAACTTCTTTCGGACATCTCCTTCAGTCGAATTTCTATAGGAATCGAACTTCTTTCGAACCTCTCCTTCAGTCAGATTTCTTTAGGAGTCAAACTCCTTCCGAACATCTTTTTCAGTCGGATTCCTACAGGAGCTGAACTTCTTTCGAACTTCTCCTTCAGTCGGATTCCTCCAGGAGCCAAACTCCTTTCGGACATCTCCTTTAGTTGGATTTCTTCAGAAGCCAAATTTCTTTCGAACATCTCCTTCAGTCGAATTCCTATAGGAGCTGAACTTCTTTCGGACATCTTCTTTAGTCGAATTTCTTCAGGAGCCAAGCTAAACTCCTTCCAAACCTCTCCTTCAATCGAATTTCTTTAGGAGCCGAACTTCTTTCAGACATCTCCTTCAATCAAATTTCTATAGGAGTCGAACTCCTTCTGAACTTCTCCTTCAGTCGAATTTCTTTAGAAACCAAATTTTTTTCGAACTTTTTCTTCAGTCAGATTCCTACAGAAGTTGAACTTTTTTCAGACTTCTCCTTCAGTCGGATTTCGAATGCCTACTCCCTTTGGATGGTTACGTCTGTCATTTATTAGTCTGCTACATGCAATCCTACTACCGGATGGTTACGACTGTCATTATCAGTCTATTACACGTGACACCTCTCTCCATAATAAATTCTACGTGGCCCAGAATAGTCTACTATCGGATGATTACGACAAGCTCCGTCTATAAAAAAAGATCCTCTAGATATATTTTCTCTAAGCTCTATTCTTTTTCTTCAAAACTCTGTCGAATTCATACCAGAGCACTCCTTTTCTATTGGTCAGAAGAGCTGACTTGATCGTCGGAGGGTCCTACTGGAGCCACCACCATCGACTCCGAATGGAACTTTATTTTGCAGGTCATCGATTGCGACCTTATCTTCTCCAACTCTAGCTCGATTCAGTGTCAATTAGATTCTACACCAATAGGATTGGCACTAAAGGAAGAGCCCTTTGTTTCTAAGATTTTCTTGATCTTAAAAGAGTGCTCAGCAACGATCTCTCTTCTTTCTTTCTAGAATTATTTTTGAAAAAAAAATACCTCTCTAGAAAGCTTCGACCTAGTGATCAATGGCCTCTACAGCCAGATTCCATACAAATCTATCCATTTCCACTCCAACTTCGGCAACTCAAGCTTCACCTACAATCATGATGGATGCGGAGCAGTTTAACTTGCTAGTCTAGCAGCTCCGCAGTCTTATAAAGGCAGTGTAGGCCATACATCAGTAGGCTTCAGTGTTAATTCGACTGAAGCAGGCTCTTTCGGAGCTCCATAATCCGATCAAAAGATGGTCGACTCAGGCTGGCCGATCGATGACCCCTAGAAAGAAAAAATAGAGAGCAGAGAATTCTTATTCAGATCATGATTCTCCTCTTGAAGAGATCTCTCCATCTATAGCTGAAAGCCTTCCAGGATCTGCGATTGAGATGATGTCCTCTATCAAAAATTATGAGAGATGGACCAACGAATTGAAGAACTTCACTACATCTCTCCGACTTTTCATGACGATGTCTGTACCGATCATTCTTTCTCTTTCCGAATTATGCAAGAGTCTGTTCTGCCAAACTTCAAGCTTTCCTAACTTGAAAGCTACGATAAAATCTCTGATTCGATCGATCACCTGGAGGCCTTCTAGACCATGATGCTGCTCCATAACGCACCAAACGCCATCTTATGCTGAGCTTTTCCATTTACTTTAAAGAGAGCAGTAAGAAACTGGTACTCGATATTGAAGTCAGGTACGATCTTCTCATTTGATCAGATGAGCCATCAGTTTGTGGCTCACTTTGTCCACAGCTGATGTCTCCATCGAGGTTCAGATTTTCTGATAAATATTACGCAGAAAGAGGGAGAATCTATTCGAGCTTATGTCATCCGATTTAATGCTGCTACATTGGAGGTTTAGAATCTGGATCAGTTTATTGCGATGATCGTACTCAAGGATGGCCTTCAGAAGAATGATTTGTTGCTCTTCCTGAAGAAGAAGCATCCTAGGAACTTTGTCGATCTGCTAGCTCGGGCTGAAGGATATGTCTAAGTGAAAGAAGCCTTCAAGTTGAAGGATGAGGAAGCTGCATGAGAGCGACAGACGGACGAATCTAATAGACCACTACTGAGGAAGGGCAGAATGAAGTTCGGCCACGCTCACGGACTCCCTCCGAGCGTAAGCAAACCCAAACTCCTTGAGCTTATCGTCATAGAAGCTCCGATAGAAGGGCACGAAGAAATTTTTCCCCCAGAAGGTTCCACAACTATGCCCCCCTTTAATGCTCCTAAAACTTAAGTTTTGATATAAATTAAGAATCAGCTACCAAGATCAAAAGAATTACGATCTCTCCCAAACAAGCGCAATCGAAGTAAGTACTATTTATATCATCATAATCACGGTCACAATACCAAAGAATGTTTTCAGCTTTAGGATAAAATTGAAGAACTAGTTAGGTAGGGTCATTTGGATCGATTCCTGTGATATTGGTCCGAGAGGAAAGGAGAGCAACCAAGGGCTCTTTCGCAACCGAGGGAGACCCAGGGGGAGGGGTCTTAAAGAAGCCAATCCCTGCATGGAGGTATCAATATCATGGTCCGGGGACATCAATAAGAAAAGATATTAAGAAGCTACGTAGAAAAAATTAAGCTGGACTTCTTTTTTAGGCTAGGCCAGATAGAAGGCTTCTGGTACAAGAGATAAAATCTCCTTAAATTTTGACTGGAGATAAGATCTCTTCCGAGCTTCAACGTCAATCTCAATAAGAAATAAAATCTTCTTCAACCTCAGTTGGAGATAAGATCTCCTCCAAGCTTCAACATCAACGTCAACAGAAGATAAGATCTTCTTCAACCTCAGCTGAAGATAAGATCTCCTTCGAGCTTCAACGTCAATCTTAATAGAAGATAAGATCTTCTTCAATCTCGGTTGGAGATAAGATCTCTACTGAGCTTCAACGTCAATGTCAACAAAAGATAAGATCTTCTTCAACCTCGATTGGAGATAAGATTTCTTCTGAGCTTCAACGTCAACAGGAGATAAGATCTTCTTTAACTTCAATCGGAGATAAGATCTTTTCCGAGCTCCAACTTCAACCTCGATTGGAGATAAGATCTCCTCCGAGCTTCAACGTCAATAGAAAATAAGATCTTCTTCAACCTCGACTAGAGATAAGATCTCCTCCGAGCTCCAACTTCAACCTCGACAGGAGATAAGATCTCCTCCGAGTTAAAATCTCAATGGATGAAGAGTCCGAAAAAGAACTTCGACAGTCGTCTTTTTTGTACTTTCTTCAAATTTTGAACTCGAAAGTGAGGAGACTATTATTGGGGATAAACTCCACTCCCATCGAAGTCTAGTCTGATGCTTAGCTTAATGCAACTGATAATCATAGAAGAGCTTCGATCAGAAATTTTTTCTTCAGCGGCTGAACCCCTCCAGTGGTCGAACTTCTTTCATACTTCAGCCAAACTACTCTCAAGCTTCTCCATCAGTCGGGCCCCTCCAATGGCCGAACTCCTTATGGACTCCTCCAACAGTCAGATTTGTTCATGAGCCAAACTCCTTCCGAACCTCTCCTTCAGTTGGATTCCTCTAAGAGCTGAACTCCTTTCGGACATCTCCTTCAGTCAGATTTCTCCAAGAGCCGAACTCCTTTCGGACATCTCCTTCAGTCGAATTTCTACCAGAGCCGAACTCCTTCTGGACATCTCCTTCAATCGAATTTCTTCAGGAGCCGAGCCAAACTCCTTCCGAATCTCTTCTTCAGTCGAATTCCTCCAGAAGCCGAACTTCTTTCGGACATCTCCTTCAGTCAGATTTCTATAGGAGTCGAACTCCTTCCAGACTTCTCCTTCAGTCGAATTTCTACAGGAGCTGAACTCCTTCTGGACTTCTCCTTCAGTCGAATTTCGAATATCTACTCCCTCCAGACGATTACGTCTGTCATTTATCAGTCTACTACAGACAACCCCCACTACCAGATGGTTACGACTGTCATTATCAGTCTATTATGAGCGACACCTCTCTTCGTAATAAATTCTACGTGATCCAGAATGGCCCACTATCGGACAGTTACGACAAGCTCCGTCTATAAAAAGGGATCCTCCAGATACATTTTCTCTAAGCTCTCTTCTTCTTTCCCAAAACTCTGCCGAATTTATATCCGAGTACTTCATTTCTGTTGGCCAGAAGAACTGACTTGATCGTCAGAAGGTCCTGTCGAAGCCACCACTACCGACTCTGGACGAAATTTTATTTTGTAAGTTACCGATGGCGACCTCATCTTCCCCAACTCCAGTTCGATCCGACGTCAATCAGATTCTGCACCAACACCAGTCTTAACTTCTAAATGGCAGTGGAAGGTTATTGCATCTACAGCAGTAACTCTCTCAAATCTTTTCCTTGAATGTTCTCTTTTTTGGAGTAGAAGGCTGCTGCATTTGTAGCAGCAACCCTCTCAAACTACTCTCTCTGAGGATGCTTCTCTACCTACTAATGAGAAATATTTTTCTCAGATGATAGCCTAGGGAATTGGATGGTTGCAGCATCTCTGGCAACAATCTCCTAATAGATTGATAAGGAAGGAAAACAGTCAAAAAAAAAAAAAAAAAAATCGAAACATATTCTCTTCCACCGACCTCTCATAATACAATTGTGCCGGACTATCTAAGCTCCCCTACATATAGATTGGCTTGGAGATGACCTAGACTCGACTGATCCATTCATTTCGTGCATTCACTCTCCATTCATTCAAGGCTTTTCCATGTTACACATCTTTCTTTCCATTAAAATAAAATCCGATCATATTCCTTAGCTTTTTATTAAAGAGGTAAGGGGCGGTCCTACCCTGTCCTTCCCCAGCCCATGTGCAACCCTTCCCCCTCATCTCCATATCTTTCTATTGATTTGATAGGGTGCAAATGTGGATGCTAATGTGGATGATGATATGGCGTAGGAGATGGCTTGGGTGACGATGCATTACTGCTAACATGCCATCCATGATGACTTGTTATGTCAGTATGGCATTTCTAACATGATTGTTTCTCTAAAGTACTCTGTACTTTAAGTTCTTATTATACATGAGAGAGTTTTGGACCCCTTTGCATTTTTTTTATTTTTTATTATGTTGATTTGATAGGATATTGAGGTGGATGCTGATGTGGATGATGACATGGCATAGAAGATGGCTTAGGTGACGACACATCACTACCAACATGCCATCCATAATGACCTATCATGCTAGAGTGGTATTCCTGGTATGGTTGCCCATCTTAAGTGCTATGTGCTTTTTTTCGCTACCGTACACGCTAGAGTTCTAGATTTTTTTGCACTGTTTTCCAAACAGGTGATGCATGTACATCAATATTTTCTTTTTTTTTTTTTTTTTTTGAGGATAACACATGTACATCAACTACACACGTATGAGTGTGTGTCTATGTATATATATATATTTTTTGCTACATGCAGGAGTTTTGAACCTCTCCAAATAATTTCTTTTAATCATACACGAGGAAGTTTTGAACCCCTCTAAATAGATGACATGTGTTGCCATGAAGAGGCTCTGAACTCTATTTTTTATGTATTATATAGATATAGATGTTTGGCCCATCTTCTGGAATGACTTTTATTACCCGATATCTATCCTGAATTCCTTTCAATCTCTTCTTAGCTAGTCCAATATTACTTGTGCTTCATTTTATTATAGCAAATAGAACACATAATCTTTCATCTTAAATTTCATCTATCGGCCAACTTCCATTAACATTCTCAATTGACGATTTTGACTATGCCATATGATGCATGATCAAGATATGGTACAAACAAATTCATTCTAGATGATAACCAATGTTGCCATAAATGAAAAAGTTTATAAGAATTAAAATTCCAAGTATTAGGGTTAGGATCTATTGCCAACCAATCATATGATGAATGTGATTTTTTTGAAAGTCTAGAATATATTTGGTATTGCCTTTTCTTTATTAAAAGAGAAGGAGAAGCCAAAATTCAGTTTTTTAGCTATTTTTAAAAGTATTTTTCTATCTTATCCTTGTAAATGCATTTTTTGCATAATATTATAAATATTTATTTTTAAAATATTTTTTTATAAAAATATAAAAATATTTTTTAAAATAATATGAAAAACATGCGTTTAGACCTATCATGTGTGCGAATACTGATGTTTTGGAACTATTGCCATTTGTAGGCCACTTTTGACCATGGAGCCAAAAAAATCCAAAATAAAGGCAATCAACACTCACGGGAACTAACTATTTGTGGCACAGAAGTTCACAGGAACCAGCCATCGGATGCGCAAAGGTACATTGAAGGCGTAACAAAAAACATGCATACACATGTGGGCTAGAATATTTTTTATTATTTTTTTAATATTTAATTTTAAAAATATTGCCATCTCAAATTTATTTCCAAAACTACTATGACACATTGAAATCGCCTCCTCAACAGGCGATTTCATTGCTACCTCAATCCCCAGCTTGCTAGCATGGCATTATGACGTGACCAAATAAAATCATGAGTTGAAGTGGCGACTTCAAACTCGCCAGTCCAATAGGCTGAACTCGTCTGTTGGACTGGTGATTTCATGAAGTCGCCAGCCCAAGTGGGAGTTCATGGGCTTTAAATTTCCTACCCAATCCCTCCCATCCTGCATCCAAGAAAACTCTCTACTCTTAAAAAACCCACCCCTTACTCTACTCTAAAACCCTAATCCACCCCTTTCCACCTTTAGCTTCCTTTAAAATCTCTCTCTAAATTCTTAGTCTTCTCTAAAACCCCCTAAACTCACTTTTTCTCCACCAAATATTCAAAAAACCCTGATAATTACCATTCGACCTCCCTTTTGACTTTAAAATCATCTCAAAAATCTTGATAATCTCTCTCCATCCCTATAGTATTTTAAGCATCTAGAGAACCCTCTCTCTCTCTCGTTTGTGTAGTCTAGCCTAAATCAATCTTATGGCTTTAAGAAAAGATGAAAATATTTTAAAAGAAAAAAGAGCTCGAGTAAAAAAAGAAAAATTGAAGTCTCCAGATAGGTATGAAGGAGATTTATTTCTAAACTCTGAGTCAAGTGAAAAATTTTAATTGAATTTTTCCCAATGAAAAGCTCTAAGAGAAAGAATAGTTAAGTTAGGTTTTTTTAGTGATTTTCGAATTAAATTTTTTTTTTTTAACGAATAGGTTGGCTTTTTATGACTACATTAAGCAAAACATTAAGCAAACCAACATATCATATGTTAGTTAAATATTTTTATAGTAATTTTAGCTTTGATATATCAGCTTGTTCTATTTTATCTTTTGCAAAAGGCAAGGTGATCGAGTTTGACTGTGATGTCTTTAGTCGAATTCTAGGTATTCCGTCAGATGATGATAGATATTTTAATATGACTTGTTGGAATCATAATAGATTAGGTTATCGTAGTTGTATTAGAACTATTTTTGAGGATGATAGTTTACGGCAAGCAAGTAAACATAGTGCACATCTATTACTACTAAAAAATAGATTAATTCATCATATATTAATATTTAATTTTCTACCTAGAGGAGGTCATAGAGATAATGTATCACACATAGATATTTATCTCCTCACAAATATTCTTTCGGGTGATAGAGTTAATCTGCCATATATAATGATAAGCTATATAATTGAATGCCTTGAAAAATCCAAAATCTATTTGTCCTATGGAGCTATTTTGACTACTATCTTCGAGGTCTTTGATATTTTTATCACTGATGATGATGAAGTTGTTGAGGTCAGACTCACAGACATCTATGATAAATCATCTCTAAGGTGTATGGGCTATATTTTTTCTGCTGATGGTTGGAAATATACATCTGCTGGTAAAGAAGAAAATCAGCCTTCCAACATAGCTGAGCCTTATCATCATATGCAGTCTGATCAACAATTTTATGATGTGTATGCATTGTCTGTTCGATTTGATGCACTAGAAATTGATATTAAACAGGGATTTAAATGTATGGACGAGGGGTTTGCACGGTTTGATCAGTTTGTATAGCATTTTTATCGTCAATTTCTTTCACCTCCACAGGACCCTAAGCAAATGATTAAGCACTAGCTTCTTATTGTACTGTTTGAGGCCTTAGATGATGATGAATTATGTACTTTTTTTATTTTTTAATGTGTATTGTTGTTTGTTTTTAATGAAATTATGTATCATTAGTCTATGTTATCCTAAACTTTATTCCAAGCATTTTATGGATGGGTCGATCGTCTAGATCGATTAATTAGGACTTCGATCGATTGACCATGGGTTTAATTTATAGATCGAACAATCGTTCAGGGTTTCGAACTTGATCAATCGTGTAGATTGGTCAATTAGGGATAAGGATGGTCGACCATCATTTTACTCGATCGACTACGGTTGGTCGACCATAATTATAGGATGGTGGACCGTATTGCAGTCGACCAAAGTCTCAATCGGTCGATCAGACAAGCTTGGAAAAGTGCCAGACCAATCGACCTGCTCTGCGGGCCGATCGACCGCAGCTGGTCGACCTATGTCTCAGCTGGTCGACCATAGAATCCCAAAGAAAATGGGGCTCAAATCGATCGATTGGCCCATTGGACTGGTCGACTACGGTCGATCAATCGGAGAATACCATGGTCGACCATGGCTAGTCAACCACAATATACTGAAGGAAATGGGGCTTAAATCGATCGACTGACCCATTAGATCGATCGACCCCAATCGATCGATCAAAGAATACCACGATCGATCGCGGTCGATCGACCATGAATCTCGTTCGATATAAGCGATCGACTAGATGGCCTGGAAAGTGCCAAACTAGTCGATCGGGGTTTTGCCTGGCCAATCGGTCCAAATTGATCGGGGTTTAACGATTCGGTTTGATGTGCCAGACTGAAAGGGTTTTGGTTCTAACCTATTAAGATCCAACCGACTCCAACCTGCTATGCCAACTAGGGTTTGGCCCGATTGACCAGTCCCGATTGACCAGGGCTAAAACCATCCCAGAAAAATTTGATTTGATGTGCCGGATAATTAGGATTTTGGTTCTAACCTGCTAAGCTCCAACCGGCTCCAACCTATTATGCCAAATGGATCAAACCCCCCTAAAAATTTTAAGTATCAAAACCCTAATTCAAATCGGACTTAAAAGACCATCCGAAACTCGAATGGTCGACCCCCCCAAAAACCTACTTCTCCAGCTTGGCTCCAACCTTAAAATTCAAAAATCATCCATCATAACATTGAACATGTAATACTAAACAATCTGGATTTTAGAAACATGTAATATTGAACAAGTAGAGTCCACATGGATATTACAAAACAAAAAAAAGATGTGTCTCCCACATGAGTACAATAAAATCTCCAAAAAAAAATCAAGTTCCACAAGACGGTCGTCGCTTTCTCCTGGATGGTTGCCGACGATGCGGGACAGGTTGTGCTTCACTAGGGTCGTCATGCTCCTCAATGCCACAATCAAAATCTGTGACGGTATCATATTCAACATTACATATGTACCTCAAGGCTAGTGGTCCAGCTGGTAAGACGACTCCATTCGCCAAATCCATAATAGGATCTACAAGAGGTCGATCTAATCTATGGGGTGCAATATAAGGAAACCTATCCCACGCCCACACTTGTAGCAAAATCAAGGGTCCCGTAATCTGATGTGTATCAATTCTACATGCTCTACAAAGCTCTCTGTATAGCCAAGCTAGACTGGCACTATCCCAACTATAGTGATCCGTAGTCTCAAAATCGGCAGATAATGGTAAAAACATAAGATGAATTAAGTTATTAGATTTATCTGAAAATAGGCACCCTCCTAACCTGCAAAATATATGTCCTAGCATAATACTGTATGGT
Source organism: Cocos nucifera (assembly GCA_006176705.1). NCBI lineage: Eukaryota > Viridiplantae > Streptophyta > Magnoliopsida > Arecales > Arecaceae > Cocos > Cocos nucifera. Next base: position 454,518 of record QRFJ01000871.1, read on the forward strand.
AACATCATCTGCAATATCTGGTAGCCTATCAAACTGCTCAGCTTACCATACAGCACTTAATCGGAAACCCTTTAGTCTATTAGGGGGTGAGACAACTTTTAGAAGATCGAAATATACCTGCCATCAAGCATGACGTGTGCTACCTATCACTAAACAAGATGGTCGACCGGTAAACCCAATAGGATGCTAACGTCCTCCAAGGTGATAGTATACTCACCATGCGGTAGATGAAATGTATATGTCTCCATGCGCCATCGTTCTATGAATGCAGTGATCAAGTGCCAATCTAACATTATAAATCCAACGTGGGAGATACCATAAAACATGGCCTGCTGTAGATACGGCACAATACATAAATCCAATGGAGTCATTTGAGACCTAATTAGATCCCTCCATCGACATCATAAAAAATTGGACTCCTATAACACAAGATAAAAAATGGTATATTAGTTATAGATGCACTTTAATAATTTTGTATAGTAGCTAATGTTCAAATTATAAAAAAATGAAACTGCTCAGCTAATGAAAAAAATATACCTAACCATCCCAAATGGCTGATGAGTAATGAGTAGCCTATGAATGGAGGACAGATGAATCTAATGGACCTGGCTCCATAAATACTATATGCTGCAGCCATATATAATTGTTTAATAAAATGAGTATAGATTACAAAGATTAGAGCATACGATAAAGATTAATATCAAATACCATTTATTTCAATCATTAGTAAAGATTAATGAAATTAGAGAACACAAATTAATATCAAACCATAGAGATTACAAAGTAAACGATATGTTCATGGTAATGTATAAGAAAAATTACAAACAACATAAAATTCATCATATATTGTACTGATGTTTGCTCATATTCATGCTCTATTTGTTGGACATGAACGTCTGTCATGTTCTACTTGGCCACAAATCCGACACCTAGGCCTATTGCCAACTTTTATCCAATCCATTTCATTCCTAAGTCGCGAGGATCGTGGTCTTCCACTCTACCGTAATCGATGGGACTGTGGGACTATCAACATATCATTTATTTATTGTGATCAATAATCAACATACGGGATTGGATAAAATTGATGACCATAACTGTGATGGTATTTATTTATACTGTAACAACCATCAACGTATCGCTAAAAATCAATCGATACATGAGCACAAGCAACCATCAAGTGGGAGCATGACAAACGATAGCATTGCCATTTCTAACATGTACACATATGCTCTGATAACCTTATAATCTGCACATTTCAATTATAATCTTAAAAGCTATATATATATATATATTTATTTATTTATTAACAAGCTATTAAAAAAGATCTTGCATTAAGAATTTACCTCAGTATTATTGCCTCTATTCATATAAGGTCCACGAAATGGCATTTGCACTTGAAACATCCCACTTGCTCTATCGAATCTTGTTACATTATGAGATGTGGCTTTAAATTGGTTGGCAATCAATCAAGTTGTAGCAAAAAGGATAAATCTTTCACCTCTATGTAATGCATCCTCTGCTTGGGCACGTCTTTCATTAAAATATAATATAAGATGGAAGAGAGTGGTTGTACCAATGAAATTATTGATAGAAAATGAGTATTTTTTAGCACTCTATTAAAATATTCAGATAAATTTGTAGTCATCATACCGAATCTTCGGCCACCATCATGTACAAGATACCATTTTTCTACTAAAATTTCAGACAACTATTGGAAGGCTTCTAAGTTCATTTTTTCAATTTTCTTCATATATTTGTCGAACTATCTAGATTATGTTTGCATACCTATTCTCTTCAACAAATCTCTTAGTTTTGTATCCCTAAATCTAGTATTGAAATTGCTAGCTACATGGCATAGACAATATACATGATGTGCATAGGGTGGCTGTCAACCAAAATATTCATTTTGTACAATAGCTAATATACTTGCATGTCGATCTAAAATTAGACAAATATCCCAACCTGGTCCAATAAGAGATCTTAGGCAAGCTAAAAATTAGCCCTAAGTATCTGTTGACTCTTCATCTACTATTGCAAATGAAAGTAGAAAAATTTGATTATTTCCATTGACAGTAGTTGCAATCATCAACTTTTCTCAATACTTTTCATATAAAAATATAACATCAATACTGATTACAGGTTTATAGTGCTTGAAGCCTACAATCGACGGTGCAAATGCCCAAAAAACAAGATCGAATGTAGCAAATCATGGATGACTACTAGGATCGCTAATGAACTTCACCCAAAATCTAGGATTAAATTGTTCTACAGCACGCGGCCACTTGGGCAATAAGTCATATGACTTATTCCAATCTCCATATACCATTATAATTGCTTTCCGCTTCGCCTCCCATAGCTTTCTATAACCGATCGTATAATTAAATCTATTCTTTATGATTGCACTAATATCGTTGATGAAAATTGTATGTACTTCTTTTACAATATCACATATTTCATTAGCAATAAAATTCGAACTAAGTCCAAAGTGATCTTATGAAAGCACGATCGAAATACATGTATGCAGACCAGCATATCTTCTAATTTCAAAATAACCAGCCCACTTAATGGCTTGAAGCTTTCAACTATATCCTGACTTCATATTCTTACATTTAATAATCCAAAGATTCGACTCAGACTCAACAACCTTGAATTCATGATGTGTGTCCACTAATACTGTCTTATAGCAGTTTGTAGTTCTATTTTATTTGCAAAATGAAGTTTTTTATGAAACTCATCACCTCTTTCCCAGATACTGTAAGGTGCTAGCAAACCAGAAGATGTTGATGCATTGACAGCCATCCAATTAATGCTTCTAAATATAACTGAGGGAGCTTCAAACATCAAATAATTTGGATGCTCTACATTAGGTGAGAAATATACATCATGGGATGTACCTGCTTGTTGAGCATCATCATCCATACCTTCTTCACTATGTACATCATCTTTTTCAAAAAGCCAATTATCAATATAGACAACATCTTTGGCCACCGTGTATAGTGAGGCTTGTCTGACAATAGATTCTGGCACATCACTATCCATTGCCAAATGAACCTCTATGTCTCTTGAACTAGTATTTAGTGGAATGCTGGCCATATAGAGACTAGAAGCTCCAACCTATTCACTTATCTGTGTTGTCAATCTAATATCCCGATTGGCTACTTCATCGTACACCAAATCGAGAAAAGTTCTGGTGCCCTCAATAGATTGTACATTAATGTATTACTCTATGCCAGATAAACAAGAATGTGAACTTATAGTTGAAAATATTATCTCCATATCTTCATCATCAATAATTGAAATAGGTTCGTATTTAAGAATTGCCGACTGCATAATAGTGGGATATTTATATATTACCATTATTCTATTTGTACTTCTATCTATATGAAAAAATTTATATAACTTATCCTCCATCTTCTCGAATTTTATTCCATAATTCAATCTAATGGCCTTTTGTGGTCGGCTAGTATACTCTATTCTATACGATCCTTTAACCATAGAACCATTGATATAGCACAAGACTGTTGCTATTTCTGCCATTTCTATAACCTATAAAATAAATTAATCAGATTAAGATAGCTTAAATTATTCAAATTAATTAAATATATGCTACAAATTAATTTAACCTAGCATTAAATTGACACAACTTAATCAAATTAATCTAATTCATGTAAGTTAATTCAAAGTAAACTAATTAGTATAACCTAATTTACTTCAAATTAATTTAAATTTAACTTAAATTTAATTATATTTATTAAATTAATAAAAAGTAAAAAAAATTAAAACAAAATTAATATAACATAATAGATACATGACATAAATTTAAAATATAGCTTATATTACTCAAATTGGTCAAATACATGACATAAATTAATTTAACCTAGCACTAAATTGATACAACTTAATCAAATTAATTTAATTCATGTAAGTTAATTCAAAGTAAAATACTTAGCATAATCTAATTTACTATAAATTAATTCAAGTTCAATTCAAATTTAATTATAATTATTTAAATTATAATAAATTATAACATAATTAATATAAGATTATAGAATTTAAAGCAATTATAATTTAGATAATGGAACTAATGTATTTAATCTAATTATTATAAATAAAAAAAATAATATAACATAAATTAATCATAATAATATAAAAATATTTAAATATTACTATATAAAAGAAAATATCTAATTTTTAAAATTATCATATAAAAATTTAGGCTTACCTGATTGAGGACCTTGGGACAAGGACTGCAGGATTCGAACATCGGTGGGGGGCACCGAGGGTGGAGCCGGAGACTGAGCCAAGTGGAAAATCGTCTGTCGGATGATAGGGGATTGGAGGAACTGGGGGTGGGGTAGGGATCTCAAAAAATTTAAAAAAAATTAAACCAAAATGGAGTTAGATGGGGGATAAAGGACGGAGGGTGGTGTGGGTGGGGGATTGAGGGTGAGGCCGGATGGGGCAGGAAACCAAAAAAAAGAAAAAATAAGGGCCAAACGAGGTGGTTGGGGGGGGGAGGGGACCAAATGGGGCAGAGAGGGGGTGGGGGACTGGCCGTGGGACTGAGGACCAGGCTAGATGGAGAAGCCACGGTCGGACAGCAGTGGATGGACAATCGAGTGGGGAATAGGATGTTGGATAGTAGAGAGTAAGGAGATTAGTACTGTGCATGGGGGTGATTCAACTAACATCGCTAGTTGAGTGGGTGATTTCATTAAGTCGTTCATTCAACGAATGATTTTAGATTATATATGTGGTATATACTACTATATGGAGGGCTACTCAGCATATATTATGATCGTTTGAAAATAAGTCTGGAATGGAGTATTTTTAAAATTAAATATTAAAAAAGTAATTAAAAAAAAAAAATTCGGTGGGCTGCCTCCTGCCCCTGCCTGGTTGGGGGGAATAACAATCGCGGTAGTCGCAGCCCGTCTCTCCGTCACTCGTTGGCTTTATCGGAGTGTGTTCTGAAGGGAAATCCTGATTTTTCGGTCCAGGTTCGTCCAGATCTGATTAGATCAAGAGATATATTTCAAAAATTTTCTCTTGATCTCAATCAGATCTTGATATATTTTAGATCTGATTCTTATTATTTTAATAAATAAAATAAAATAAGATAAATTAAATCAAATTTAATTTACCTGATTTGGGTAATCCTATTACCCTGTAGATGATCCTGATTGCAGCGGAAGGTTCTGGATCTTAGCCACGCAAGCGCCTGGCCTCTACCGGTATCCACTCGGGTTGGATCTGGAGATCCTCTTCTTCTCTATCACACCTCCAAAAATCAGATCTGGATCTGATCTGGAGGATCTTCAAAACTCTTTTGAAGATCTGCAGTCGTCCTTTTGCAGCAGCGCAGCCTTCTTGCTTTTGATCGCCTTTCCTTGATCTGAATCGCACCAACCTAAGTCCAAAACACCTTTTGGACGTGGAGAGCAAGGGGAGAAGAAGCTATGGCATGGAGAAGGAGGGGAGAGGCAGCCTTGGGGCGTGGGGTTTCTCAATTGCAATTCACTTAGGATTAGGGTTGGGCGCAGGGTCTTATTTATAGACCTCTTGTGATCCAACTCCTCTTCCTCTCAACCAATCACAACCCTTTGTGAAATCAGATCTAAATCTGATTGGTTGGAATAGAGACCCCTGGATTCCTCCTTAGAGGGCGCCTAAGACCAGTCAAACTTGGATTCTTAGTAAGAACTCTGATTGGAATCCAAAAGGGAGGTGGAGTCCTTGTCCAACAAGGACTCCTAGGCGCCTCCTAACTTGGGCTCACGCCACCCTTGGCGTGCGCCCTTCTCCTTGCCAGGTTCTGGCAGGGGGACAAGGCCCCCACCAGCTCTCCAATAGGTGCATGACATGTGGTCAAAAGTCAAAGGGTGAATGGTCAACGTTTGACCAGTCAAAGGTAGACTTTTGACCAAAGTCAAAGAACAAGAAATGGCAGGTGACCAAAAATGGCAGGTAATGTCTTACAAATAAGACAACCTATTTCTGACTTGGACAACCTCCAGTCAGACCATATGAAGGCCTCTGATTGAGCACAAACTCCTTTGGCTCAGTCAGGACAACTTATTTATGATAGCAAAAGAAGAACGTTAGGTTCAATCGAGTGCTAGCACGATTTCCTTGAACCTAATTGAATCTCATTCAGATCAATTGAACTAGATCAGTTCAATTGATGATCACCAGATTCAAACCCTTGTTTGTGTGACCCAGTTAGGTTCAGTTCTGTATGGTAATGGGATATGTCATGATCTCTATCATCGACATCATCGAAACTCCTTTCGATGGATCAGAACTCTTCTGATTCGAACAGCTAGAATGATCGATCATCTAAATCATTCTAATTGCTCCCAAAATCCACCAGTGACACCTAGCAGTATATGGTGGCAACCCATCAGAGCTGAATGCGAACCTCTTGGTGCAGCTACCTGTGTGATTCAGTTCTTCTATCTTGAGCCCCGATCAGATTAGGGTTAAGGTGAACTCGTCAAACCCTAGTCTCTGTCATATGATGTAATCATTCGATTCGAGTCCAATGTGAAAATCTAAATAGAAACTCTTTCTATTATTTCACTCTACCATGGCCATGGATTTCTAGACTTGATTCTCATGATCATCATAGGGCTACTCCTCTACCACCGAGGTAGATAGATTCCATCTTGATGCAATCCAGTTCCTACAATGAACATGCTATAGCCAACATACACCTCAGGGTTCCATATGGCTAGGAGACCGAGTAATGGTGTAGTCAAACTATAACACCCTCAAGGTGAACTGCCGATGTATCTCAGATCAAAGAACCAGACACACTACTGCAGCATCGAGTCAGTCATTGACGAGAAGGTAGACTTTCTAATGATTATTCGAGGTGGTCACGCTCAGTGTCCTCGTTCTCTAACGAATATCTGTACTCTCGCTCCGATGTCTCCACACCGTAGACTCAAGACTCATCTACTAAAGAGAAGCGATCGTATACCAACCTTCCGAATCAATCACCATCCTCGTGATGATCCTATGGTCGGGAGCTATTTATGAGTTAATAATGATTATTCATGTCTTAAATTTTCAACTTTTGAAAATATGAATTATTTAACTCAAAGAATGTATCACAGACATTAAATATATATATATGATAGAAAATAATCCATTTTATTAATTATAATTAAAATTATAATTTTGCTTCTGAAAGTGTATTACAAGTGTCGTCAGCCAATTTTGACTTCTAGGACACATATATCATATATCTAAGATGTTCTACTCTCCACCACCGCCGCTTCGTCACTCCCACGGATCACGGCGATAAGACCAACCAAACCAACGAAGCTCTGAGCTCTCCCAAGTCCCATCCCCTTCTCATCGACCATGGGCTTCCTCTCCGCCTGGCTCTCTCGTTTCGCCTCCAGGCCCTTCTTCCACCGAGCCGTCCGCACCTCCGCCTGTGCTTCTCCCGCTATCACTGCCCTCGCTCCCAGATGCGACGCCAAGGAGCGCCTCCTCTCGTGGACCCGCTCGCTAATCCCTCTTGCCGTCGCCGCCGCTTCCGCCGGAGCCCTCGCCCTTGATCTCCGCCCCCATCCATCCTTCTGCGATTCCGCCGTCGATCACCGGTTTCACATCCTTAAATCATCTCTTCTCGCTCGTTTTGTTCATTAATGCATGTAGTGATGGTTTATCCGTGACGGTTGCAGAATTGGGGGGAAGGACAGCACCGAGCTAGTGGTACAAGGTTCTCGCAAGGAGCTGCCGAAAGAACTCATTGAAGAGCTGAGATCTTTCTTACAGGTAAAATAAGGAATTCCTTTTCCATTCTTTGTGGTTCGTCCATTGGAGATAATTGGTTTGCTTTCTTTGGATAGTTGTCGCTTCTCTTAGTAAATTTTGCTTCTCATTTTCTGCATAAATTGAAAAAATTGAAGGCTCCTTTGGTGTTTCTGTTTTCACAAATCCAAGAAGAAAATGGACTAGACTGACCAACAAATAACCAATTTTGTTTTCTTGTGGTGTCTTTAGATCTTCTGGTAGCTAAGACTTTTGCTTTCTAAAGGAGTGAAAATAGAAGCCAGAATAACAGGAGTTTCGTGTAAATGCTATCTTCAATGTAAATCTCCTTTTGGTATTTTACTTATTTCTAGAAACAAAAGCACAAAAACAACTGCTAGTCTTAAGTTACATGTTACCTGGTCTGCCATGTGTTAATGCAAATAGAAGGGCAGCGGGCGACTCCTAAAGATATGGTGAACCTCATCATGGCTGCTTTGTGGTGCACTTTGATGAGATAGCTCCATGGTGAATGTGAACCAACCTAGAACAAATACGAAGGAAAAAATAGAAAAGACTCTTAAAAGTAGGGGATCATAAGTCTATAGGAGTATTCCCTCCCACATCTTGTTCTCTCAGGTGTGCCTTAAATGCATCGGTCCATTCATCTCTCTCCATGTTGAAAAAAAATATTTATTTTAGAAGTTTTAAAAGAGGTGGTTGACTGTAGGAAACAAATGGGGTTATCAGTGGTTGTCATTTTCTTTTAATTTTGATGCCTTCTGGGACCAAATGGATGCTGGTATACAATGGATGCATCTTATGTTGTTCCATATACTGGAATGCCTCTCTCAAGGGCTTAAACAGTCTGCTTTGTTTTCCTTTATATGTTATGGTTCAGTGTGCAAAGAACCCAGAAATAATGAACCTTTTTCTCTTCCACTTTTTTGCATATTTTTAGGAGTTTCTGGAGTCACTAGAGGCTAGGGGTGTAATTGAGCTGAGCTTAGGTCTGATTGAGTGTAATTTGCGATCAATTTTTAGCTTGAAAATTGAGAACAAGCTTGGTTCATTTGTTATTTGTTCGAGCCTAATTCAAGCTTAATTTTGACATAAATCAAACCAGAGCATATTTGAGTGCCTCGACAACATTTATTCAGTTGAAAACAATTCAAGCTTGATTGAACTTTCTTCAAGGTTGCTTTGAGCTTAATTCAAGCTTTAGTCAGGCTCATTCCAAGCCTAATACAATGCTTGATAATATTACTAACTGAAACAAAGATCAACTGTTGAACTAGATCCAATGGTTTACTATATGTTGACTAATATGTCTTGTAATATGCTTTATTGATTTTGAGCCTTAATGAGTCAAACATGATTGAACCAGATTAGCTTCTGTTGAGAAAAAGAAGAAAAAATGGAGGAAATAATTTCAATTATAGAAGTTGTTTTTTTTTTTTTCCAATGTATGGGTCAAAATTTAAATACAATGAGCCACAAAAAAATAGTAAGTTTGACAATACAAAAGTGATAAGTGTGGCTATATAAAAACTATACAATAAAAAGAGAGAAACCATAGAAAAAATATTCAAAGATAGTACTATTGGTTGTGACAAATTTTCTTGATAGGTTTTCTTATTTGTTGAGATCATAGTTGACCTTTGATTGTTGAGATCTTGGCTTGATTCTTTCTTGATTCTATTCTTCTTTGGCTTGATTTTATGAGACCATCATGATTTTTGTCTCATTTTGTCTATTTGCTTGAGATTCGTGAAATTCTAATAATTTCTTCCAACACTCCCCCTCAAGTTGGCGCGAAGACATTAAGTAAGCCCAATTTGCCAATGAAAAAATTGAAAAGATGAGAGGATAGTCCTTTACTAAATCAACCATTTGTTGTGAAGTGGGAACAAATGGCATGCAAATAACTCCAGCTTCAAGCTTCTCTTTGATAAAGTGAAAGGAATATATCCTATAAGCCAATTGAAATATGTATTTTAATGGGTTACTCTTTTATCTTTCAGACTCATGTAATGATATTTTTACAAATAAATAAAGGCATTTATATTTCATCATATGCTGTATCTTATTGTTATTTAAGATTATGATGAACCCCATAGATTAGGGCTATAGTTTTAGGGTTATGATGAGATCATGCCTGTGAGATCTAAAATCTTAAAACCCTATTCTAAAATATTCCTAGTTGATGGAACATTGAGTTGGAGATTAATGTTTTCGGTAAGATTGGCACGTCCTATATATGTTTGATGGAGAGGATGATTGATCTTACAATCACTTATTTCAGACACTAATACAAGGATGTGGGTGCTTATTAGAGAATGAGTTCACTGAATTGATCCAACTTGAGAACATCTTATGGAATCTTACTTGTTAAAAGATGTTCCTCTTAGAGGGAGTTATGTATGCAATCTTTTGACCTGAGACTGCCACAGAACCTTGTATGTATGAATCCATATTTTGGTTCATACTCATTCATGACTTCGTTATGTATAGGGTGTTCTGGATATGGTGGATTGCATATGAAGGTTGTGAGTAGGTCAACATGGGATCGATCACTCCTAATAAGAGGAGATCGCATCCTATTTGCTTCAATTAAATAATGATTTTAGAAGTCTTTGATCAAAGTATAATGAATATTAAAAATGATTTCTAATGTTTCATTAATCGAATTATCATTATAAAATTGAGAGAAATATGAATATGATATTGGATTTGACATGATTTCATATCCAGAGTCATATTCGAGATACAGGATGATCGCATGATCTAATTGCACGATAACTTGCCATTGAAGGATATTTTTGGTATTTCTACAAAAATTTGATATCTTTTCGGTAGATATGATACGTTGCTAGACGTCAATCTTGTCTTATGGGTTTGATCGAATTTAAGAGTTTAATTTGATCACCAATTAGAAAGGGTCCTACTTGTTTGAATCGGGACAGCTCAATTTGACCTAAATCGGTTAGATTGGTTTCTAATCGAATTAGGTCAACTTGCATCGGGATCCATTGCTGGCTAGATGTGGAACTCAATGGGTTACATAGGAAATTGATCAAGGGTCTAATTGGATTAGATTATGTTTGCAAGTTGAATATGCTAGCACGTGTTGCAAACCCTAACTCCAGTATTCGAATCGAATTCGAATTTGGTTCCAATTTGGGCTAATTAAATCCAATTTAAGCCAAATCTAATTTGGGTTCTTAATTGGGTTGATCCATGGTTGATTGGGCCATGGGATGGGCGCCCCAAATCTGCATCCCACACGCCAGAGAGTCTCTCTCTTGGTGCGTGAGGAATGATGTATGCGCAAGGGTGTTTTGGTGCATGATTTGAAGTGGTGCCAACTTCCTATCATTATCCAATATTGCATGTAATTTTTTATATGGTGTGGACTTTAGATAGAGAGAAGGCACAGAAGACTCCTTTTGCTTGTGAAATTCCTCATTGGTTATCTGATTTTTGGATAAGAGAAGCAACCTAGCTGCCCCCTCCTTGTTGGCGCCACTTGGACTAAGAGTCCAAGTGTTATGGGACTTTGACTCATTCCAATGCCATCTTCAGATTGGTGCCTTCCTTTTGGGCCATCAAATGGCCATTGGATCATATCCAAACCCTTCAAATATTGGCGCCACATATTTTGCATCGTGACACTTCGAAAAACTACGTAGAAATTATTCCAAAGAGTCCTGCTTGAAGCGACTCTTGGAACTATTTCGTAGCTTTCCATGTTTCATGATAAATTGAATGTGGTGCGAGTACTTTGAATGGGCATGAGAATCTGATCTGGAATGGGCGTGAGATAATGTTTTGACACCCCTATGTAGATTATAAATAGGGGTGTGCGCCGGGTATCCGAGATCCATCCCCATCCTTTCTTTCTTACCACTCTCCCTAATTGTCCAATTGTTTTCTTCCTTCTCTTGTTAAGACAAGGTCTTAATAAGGACAAGGACTCTTTTTTAGGACAAGGGTCTAGGAAGAAAACTAAGGAAGACAAGGAGAAAAGAAAGAAAGAGAGAAGGAAGGCTAGGATAGAGGAAGCAAGGCTTAAGAAAGTTCTACCCAACATAATTCTTGGAAGAAGAATTCAGTGCTAGGAACCAATAGAAGAAAAAAGTTTGTGAATCAACGTTGGAGGGTGAACACGTGGGCATCTGGTGAAACCCCTGCCGAAGTTTTGACTTGAAATAGGGTTAAGCGATTCAAGTATTTTTTAATATCCTAAGATTATGTTATAAATGTATGTTATATGATTGTAATTTAATAAGAAGGTCCTAGGTTTGGGTTTGATATTCTGAATTTTATAATAAATGCTTTGAAATCCGTGCTTCCACTCTGGTCAGCAAACCCTAGATAAAGTGCCGGTCAACCTCCATATATTTGGTGCAGTCATGCTGAACTAGATTATGGGCAATATTGATTGCAGCCTTATTATCGTAGTACAACTTTATAGGCAAATTTACGGAAGATGTAATTCACCTAGAATTCACTGCAGCTAAAGTAACTTACCAACACCATTTGCCATGGCTCTATATTAGGCTTCAGCACTGTCCTTAGATATAACATTTTGCTTATTGCTCCTCTAAATAACTAGATTCCCCCAAACATAAGTACGATAGCCAGTGATGGATTTTCATGTTGGGAATTGTATCCTAAAGCCAATCGTCAGCCTATGACGATTGAGCTAATTTTGTACATTGTATATGTATTGTTTATGAATAAAATGTTTATTCAGGCTTTTTTATAAAAAGTTATGTAAATTTTTTTTTTTAATGAACTCTTGTGTTTTGATGAAGTCCTTAGAACTTTAAAATCGATAAAGGAGGATTTATCGTTTAGTTCTTAAACTTGTTCGCGATCAAATGATACGTTGTTACTTAGGATGATAATGTTTATCGAGTGTAGATTGTTGTGTGCCATATGGATTGGTTGTCTTCTTAACCAAGGAGTGTAGAGACACCGGTATGTCATGCAGGTGAGATGTAGGGGTACATCTGCACTGAATATGACCAACTTCGGAGCATTTTGCTGTTAAGACTTGCTCTGAAGGGATATGGATATGTGTCCCTCCAACCTGAGATCACCATGGTGACTTGCAAGCAACACACTATGCTTTGGTATTAGACTACTTGAATTTCTAATTTAGTGACAGAAGGTTTTTGAGCACAATCAAGTACTTGTGAAGTTGATGTGTGAGTCAAGATGTGATTGACCATTTCTAATTTTAGGAGATGTGTTGCATTATATTTCAATTTAGTAAAGCCTTAGCCAGGATAGCTCTTGTAAGGAGGTACAAGACTGATTGCGTTGAGATATATTATGGATGTACTTTTTCAGAGTTAACAGTTTAACTCTAAGTCATCCTAAAAATAGAGGTCAAAGGATTAAATTATATGGTAATCATATTCTAGTAGGTTCTGAATATTGTATTACGACTATTCGACCTATCCGGATGTCAGGTACTATTGCTAGATGGTCACATCAATTGGTATAGGAATTGGTTTCTGTGCTACTGGCTTAGGTTCGAATCTATAGGGTCACACACATTAGAGGCTTCTACCTGATTTGATGGCTGATCCAAAGTTCCACTAGATTGGGACTCTATCATTAAGAGTTCTACTGGATTGGGACTCTGTGATCAAGAGTCCTACTGGTTTGGGACTCTGAGTCCCACTGGTCTAGAACTCTGTGATCAAGAGTCCTACTGGTCTGAGACTTTGTGATTATGAGTTCTATTGGACTGAGACTCTCTGATCAAGAGTTCCATTGGGATGAGACTGTTACCTAAAGGCCCTTTGGATTGGGACTCTATATTTATGGGAGAATTAATTAACAATTAGATTGCTGGTTGACTCAATTTAATTGAGTAATGAGGTTTGGATCAAGTCTAATTGAATTGGATTCAATTGGGTTTGACTCGATTAGGTTATAAGATAACCTAATCGCTAAGGAAGATTGATCCCTGATTTGAGCAAGGCTTGAGCTCAATTAATACCTGATTTAATTAGTATTTAATTGAGATGGTTTAAGCCTAATTTGATTAGATTTATTCTGATCTAATTGGGTCTAGCCAAATGAGTTTGGTTGGAAGACTTGATTGGATAAAACTTGAAGTCCAATTTGATTGGACAACTCCCTTGCGCCATGACCTTTGACCACCATTCTCTTTTTCACGAGAATTCAGATTCTCGTGATGTTTTTTCATGCACCCCAAAGAGCCTCACGCCCCCTCTCTTCACGCCCCAAGTGGATAAGGATGGGTGGTTGGCATTTGAATTCAAATGGGATTTGAATTCGAGTGAGCAACCAACTTATTCCCATCTATTCACACGCCATCTACATGTTTTGTCATACATTAAAAAGGGAAATGAGAAGGGGGCATGCACCATCTATTGGAGAATCCTTCTAGGCATAAATCACTTCCTCATCTGCTTGTGAAATCTGAGATTTTTTCTGAGAGAAAAATCCAAAGAGAGGGCGCTAGGATTTTGGGTGTGTGCTGTCCTAGGGTTCTGACCTAGGTTTTGAGAAGAGAGATTGAGAGCTATGAGTGTCACAACTCCAAAATTTTCAAAGGTCTTCCTCATACTCCCTAGTATCCTTCCTGGCCTTCTGGAGTGTCTCGACGATCTTTGAAGGAGATCGATCGAGATCGATCTACATTAGCCATCGAAGGTTTCGGTGAGGAGTTAGCACTTTGGAGGAGCTGATTGGGATCTCGAACCTTGTGTGGATGATCCATAGAGGCCGGACGATCTATGCGGCTGCATTGCAATGAGGGGAGCTCTTATCCGTGGTTTTTGATTGCGGAGATCATCTATCCGCACTCAGGTATCGTGTTCTGAGCACGAGTAGTGAATATAATTTACTATTTTATGTTTTCGGAATTTTTTGCTTGCATGTATATCATGTTATGATCCTAGAGGAGGGTATTTTTTATGGTTAGATCACTAGCATGCTTAGATTAATTAGATTAATCTTAGTCTTCCGTTGTTAATTATTCAAAAAAGTTTCAAAATGCATGCTAAATACCCTGCAATTTTTCCATCATTTCGATCGGTTGAAGAATCTGCCCAATCAGCATCCGTAAAAGCCTCTATATTCCTTTGAGAATATTTCTAGAAAAACAAACCTTTCCCCGGGGGAACTCTTCAAGTACTACAAAATCCTATAAACCGCATCAAGATGTCCTTTCCGAGGAGAATGCATCAATTGACTTACTGTACTCATAACAAATGCAATGTTAGGTCTTGTGTGAGATAACTAAATTAGCTTCCCCACTAGTCTCTGATATCTGGAAGTGTCAATAGCCTCATCTTTTTCACTATCCCCCAATTTGATATTAAAGTCAATGGGAGTATCTATAGGTCTACACTCACTCATTCCTTTTGAGGAGATCAAGAATGTACTTCCTCTGATTCACAACTAATCCCTTATGAGAATGAGCAACTTTCATTCCAAAAAAATATTTGACCGGCCCTAACTCTTTGATTTCAAACTCCTCGGCTAAGCTACTCTTCAATCATTCTATATCGGCAACATCATCACCGGTTAGGATGATATCATCCACATACACAATGAGAATAGTAATCTTCTTGCTTTCTCCATGCTTATAGAACATAGTATAGTCTAATTGTGCTTGACAATATCCCTGATTCTTCACTGATCTAGTGAATTTGTTGAACCAGGTTCATGGAGATTGTTTAAGGCTATATAAAGACTTCTTAAGTCTGCAAACTCGGGACCCAAACTCTATAGCAAAGTCAGGAGGTGCAGCCATATAAACTTCTTCTTCCAAATCCCCATTCAAGAATGCATTTTTAATGTCCAGTTGCTGTAATGGCCGATCGAGGTTAATGGCTAATGAGAACAACACCCTAATAGTGTTTAGTTTGGCCACAGGTGCAAGGGTCTCCATGTAGTCAATACCATAGGTTTGTGTAAACCCCTTTGCCACTAATCTCACCTTGTATCTTTCAAGAGATCCATTAGATTTGTATTTAACAGTGAACACCCATTTACAACCTACCGTCTTCTTCTCTCTAGGAAGATCCACTACTTCCCAAGTCTTGTTCTTCTCAAGGGCCTGCATCTCTTCTAACATGGCTTCCCTCCACTTTGGAAATCATAGAGCATCTTGCACGGTTGTTGGAATCTCCATAAGAGAAAGGTGAGAGGAAAAAGTTGAAAAAGATGGTGATAGATTAGTATATGACACATATTTGGATATTGGGTATTTAGTACATGTTCTAATACCCTTACGAATAATAATGGAAAGATTTAATTCATTGGGTACAATTGGAGAATTGGAATTGGAATCAGAATTGGAATTAGAATTATCTGAAGAATCTCGGTCTAGCTCCAGTTCAGACTCGTGACTATGAAGAGAAGCCTCGGACTCTTTTTCTTGAAGAACATCCTTTCTAGAGTAGACTTTTCCAAAGTGCCTGTGTATGTTTACTTCTCTTTCATTCTGATTATGAATATGTGGTGGGACCTCAGGTGAACCTTCAAGTTCTTCATTATTTAAAATATTTGAAGGGTTTTTATCAATGTTTGTTGCAGAATTTTCACTTTCAGCATCATTTTGTTGGTTTGGATTTTCATTTTCAGTAATAATTTCATTCTCGGATGCAAGTTTAGGGACATTCACACGATAGGGAACAAAGGAAAAAATGAGTTCATTTTCAAATATGCTAGAATTTCTCACATCTTCCTTCTCTCTCTTCCCTCTGAAGATGAGAGTTAAAATATGGAGTTTGTTCAAAAAAGGAGACTTCCATTGTTACAAATTTTTTTTTTTGAAATGGGATCATAGCACTTATACCCTTTTTGGGTAGGTGCATATCCCACAAATACACAATGGCCCTCGGGTTAAGTTTCCCATGATTTTGTTTATGATTATGGACATAAACCGTGCAACCAAATAGTCGAATAGGCAGACCAGAGGGTATTCGAGAGTTAGGAAAATTTTTTGTGAAAACATGTAAGGGAGTTTTAAAATTCAAAATCTTTGAGGGCATGCAATTAATGAGATGCGTGACTGTAGGAATTGCTTCACTCCAAAAAAATAGTTAGGAACATTTGTTGTAAAAAGAAGGGCTCTAGCAATTTTCAAAAGATGTCTATTTTTTCTTTTTGCAATCTTATTTTGTTTTGGGATATCAGTACAAGAACTTTGGTGAACGATATACTTTTTCAAAAAAAAATTGCCCTAAAGTTGAATAAATTTTTTTTCTGTCATTGTCACTTTGAAGAATCTGAATTATTTTGTCAAATTGGGTATCAACCATAGAGTAAAAATTTTTAAAAAATTTAGCAACTTCAGATTTTTCCTTTAATAGGTACACCCAACTAATTCTAGTATGGTCATCAATGAAAGACATAAACCATTTTTTTCACGAAACTATAGGAATTCTTGAGGGTCCCTACACGTCACTGGGAACTAATGTAAAAGATTGTGTTGGCCTATATGGTTGTGAGGGAAAAATTGCCCTATGTAATTTTGCCAAAGTGCAAATTTCACATTTAAATGAAGATGGATCTTTATTCAAAAAAAAATTGGGTACAAATGTTTTTAATAGTGAAAACTCGGGTGGCCTAATCTTTAGTGCCATAACATTATTTCATGATCAATAGACAAAGAAATAGGTTCTAAACAGGTACCTTGAACAAGTCTACTAGATCGTGATCCATTTTTAAGGAAATAAAGTCCTTTTTCTCTAGCAACACCAATCGTCCTTCCCGTTGCTAGGTCCTGAAATTCACAGTGAGAATGATGAAAATTAGCACGATAATTCAGATCATGGGTAAGTTTACTAATGGACAATAAATTATAGGATAATTTTGGAATATGAAGGACATTATGGAGGGTCAGTGTAGGTGAGACCATGTCCGAACCCTTCCCAGCAATTGCCCAAAAAGATCCATCAGGAACCTTGATTTTTTGATTGTCTACACAGGGACTATAAGATGAAAACAACTGAGAGCAACTAGTCATGTGATCTATTGCCTCAGAGTCAATAATCCAAGGATTCTGAAATCAAGGTAGGGAGGTATTGAATGACACAATTGAGTTACCTTGATGGATGAGAGAACAAGGAGTGGTGGAGAATTGTGAAGATTTAAACAACCGATACAATTGCTCCAGTTGTTCCTTCATGAAGTTGGCCAAGTTAGATTCGACCCATTGCTCCTGAGTATTATCAGTGTTAGATGTGTGCCCTAAAAGCCAGATTGGCTGACACTTGTTAAATACTTTCTATGGGCATTTTCATAATTTTGACTTAAAATAAATTAAAGGATTATTTATTTTATCACATTATGTATAAAGTGTTTGTGATATATCCATTGAGTTAATAGGCATGATAACACATTCTCAAGAGTTGAGAATTTAAGGCATGAGTTATCATAATTAACTCATAAATTGCTCCTGATCATAGGATCATCACGAGGATGGTGATTGATCTGGAAGATTGGTGTATGATTGCTTTCTTAGAATAAATGAGTCTTGAGTCTACAGTATGGAGACACCGGAGTGAGAGCACAGGTACTCGTTAGATAACGAGAGCACTGAGCGTGACTACCTGAAGCAGTTATAAGGGAGCCTACCTTCTCGTTGATGACTAGCTTGATGCTGCAGCGTGTCTGGTTCTTTGATCTGAGGTGCATCGGCAGTTCACCTTGAGGGTGTTATAGTTTGACTACACCATAACTCGGTCTTCTAGTCATTCAGAATCCTGAGGTATATGTTGGCTATAGCATGTTCATTATAGTAATTGGATCGCACTAAGATGGGATCTATCAACCTTAGTAGAGGAGTGAACTTATGATGATCATGAGATTGAGTCCTAAAACCCATGGCCATGGTAGTGTGAAATAATAGAAAGGAGTTTCTATTAGGGTTTCACATCGGACTCAAATTGAATAATTCATTCATATGATGGGTGTTGGGTTTGACGAGTTTACCTTAACCCTAATTCCATCGGGGCTCATGATAGAAGAATCCAATTACACATGTAGCTGCATCGAGAGGTTCGCTATTCGATTTTGATGGGTTGCCACCATATACTATTAGGTGTCATTGGTGGATTTTGGGATCAATTAGAATCGTCTTGATGATCGACGATTCTAATTGGGTGAATCGGAAGAGTTCTGGTCTATCGAAAAGTGTTTTGATGATGTCGATGATAGAGATCATGATATGTCCCATTATTATATAGAACTGAACTTAATTGGATCATACAAACAATGGTTTGGGTCTAGATGTCATCAATTGAGCTAACCCAGTTTGATTGATTTGGATTAGATCCAATTAGGTTTAAGAAAATCATGCTAGCACATGATTGAGCCTAACATTCTTCTTCTGTAGTCTTTCTGGATCGTCTTGATGGAGCCAAATTAGATTTGGCTCACCCAGGAGCCTTGTATGGCTCTATCCTAGTTTGATCGGAACTTGTCCAGATTAGAAAAGTTTTGTCCTAACCTGACCTAGGCTTGTCCTAATCCATCAGATGGAAACAGGACAAGACCTGTTAATTTCTGGAACTATTTGGACAAGGCTTATCCAGGAACTCTGTAGGGATTTGTCTTGATCTGACTGAACCTTGTCCTGGTCTGATCAAGACTTATCCTAAATCCCATAAGATGGGAATAAGACAAGGGTTGTCTTTGCCAGATTAGGGCTTGTCCTAAAATCATGAGATGAAATTTGGACAAGCCTCTCCTGAAAATTCTAGATGGATTTTTCTTGATCTGACTGGACCGAGTCCTAGCCTGATCAAGGCTTATTCTAACTTGGTTAGGACTTGACCTAATCCCATTAGATGGGACTTGAAAAATGTTTGTCCAAAATCCCATGAGATGGGAACAGGACAAGGGTCAAATATTGACCCAGTGTGCAGGAAAGAAGAGATATGGCGTGTGCCCCCTAGAATTTATCTGAGGGCGCATGTCCATATGGGATTTACGTGAGGAATAAGGGGCGCACTCCCCCTTTGGTCGTGCGCCCCATATGGATATATATGGAGGTGTCCTATTCAAATCAAGTTTGAATGGGTCAAAAGTTTGAATAGTTCAAACTCTTGGGAGATAAGAGTTGTGCGCCAACTTAAATCTTATCCCAAATTGTTCCACGCCATATCCTTTTATTTTTGTGCGATAAAAATCTGAAAAAAGGGGTGTGGGTCGTGGAGATCATGGGAGAGTCCTGCTTGTTGGCTTTGACCTGTTCAAAGTCACATGCGAAGGGACTCTTGGTTTGGTTTATAAATAGGGCCCTGCGCAAGCTGTTGTGCATAGAAAATTCTCTAAGGCGAAGCCTTGCCAAAATCATCATCTCCACGCCTCCCTCATCTGATCCTCTCGGTCTTCTCCATGCCCAAGAGTTGGGCAAAACCTGCGAGTAAAGATCAAGTCTCGTTGGTGTGAAGATCAGCGAGAGACGACGGTGTTCGTTAGACGAACGCGTAGCCTTTGGAGTTCGTTTTAAAGGCTCTATGGGAAGACATCAGATCTGATCTTTGGAGATCATATCCAGAAGGAGATTTCTAGATCTGACTCGAGTGGATACCGGTAGAGGTCGGGCACGTGTGCGGCTCAATCAGAACCTCGGATCAGTCGTCAGATCATCACATCGGGTAAACAGTTTATCCGATCAGGTGATAACTGTTATCACTATTTTTATTTTTATTTTATTTCTAAATTTTAAATCAATCTAATCAGATTCTTAGATCTGATTGGATCATTAAAAAAAATTTAAAATTATTCTGCTGTAAATATGATCCGATCAAATGCATCCTGCGGCAGGAAAAATCCGATTTTTCTTTCAACTGGAATCAGAGCCAGGTTGCTGCTTCCAGATCTGTTTTTAGATTGATCTAAATTTTTTTTTTTTATGATCTGATTATTTGATTTTCAGATATTACATAGGATGTAATCAGATCTGAAATAAAAAATTACATGTTATATATATATGTTTGACATAAACAATGCATGTTCTAGTCTAGATCTGTTGTTCTATATCATGATAGTTTTCAAATATATTTTAGATTAGATCTGATTTAATTTTTTATGATTTGATCATTTAAGTTTCAGATATTACATTAGATGTAATCAGATCTGAAACATAAGATCTAATTTAAAATTTTGATATATGTGATATAGGCAGCATAAGTCTAGATTAGATCTCTAGTTTAATCTCATAGTCTAGATAAAAAATTTAATGAAATGTTCATTTAATTTTTTGAAGATTATATGATTAGATTAGTTAAATTTTAGATATTATATATGATATAATTAGATCTGAAAGCATGAGATGTATTTAAAAATTTTATATGTATGACATATGCAATGCATGTCTAGACTAGTTCCATAGATCTATGCCATGAGTAGTCTAGATTAAATTTTTTTTTGATGAGATCATTTAAAATTTTATTTTCAGATATTATATCAGATATAATCAGATCTAAAACATAAATTTAAATGTTAAATTTGATACATGAGATATATACAAAACATGTATAAATTAGATCTTAAATCATGTAACAGTTATATGCTTTAGATCTAATAGTTTTGTAGTATAGTTCATATTTCTGATTAAGATATTCCCCTTGGCCGTCCGGTCATAATTGTAAAAAGGGTTTAAAAGCCCTCTCTTCCCATTCGATGGGGTGCTCTTATGGCGTGTAGGGGTGCTGCGCATTTGTCCTTAATCAGAAATCGAAAACTTACTTTTCTGCAAAATCCTAGATCCTGAAATCCTAGGATTTTTATGCATGTTTTGTTATTGAACCCTTGGACTTAATTAAGAATTAAGTTTATGAAATTAATTAGGTCTAAAATTATGAATTTTTAGATCTAAGACATCTCCATAAATCATGGGTTCGGGTGTGGGTAGCTCAATTAGGTCTAGCGGTTGATCAAACCGAATCAAGAGTTAGTTAGGTGGGATCAAGAGTGCTTAGATTTGACCAGTCTAATAGGATTAAGTCTGGGTCAAGGTCGACTCACAGTCACATATGGTCAATCAAGTTAAGATCTAATTTGGTTCCATAGTTCAAGCTTGGATTATAAGCTAATCCGATCAGTTCTGGTCAGACAAGTCGGTATCTAAGGTAAGTATGGCAAATACGACCAGTGGTTTTTAATTGGAAGCTACTCGACCTGAATAAAAGATACTTAGGTACTATTTCAGAGGATGTAAAGGAAATGTTCCTCATGGAAAATGGGTGCATGGTGATGATCCTAGAACCTATGACGATGCGATATCAGATATCGACTCCGAGAATTGGTAAGAGGCAATGAAGTCAAAGATTGACTTGGTGCACTCGAACTAAATCTGGCTCTTGGTAGATCCACCTAAAGGGTATAAATGGATCTTTAAGAGAAAGATATGTGCAGATGGGAATGTAGAGACATTCAAGGTTAGGCTAGTGGCGAAAGGATATCAGGTTACCTTCTCGTCCGTGGCCATCCATCCACACATTGCTTGCCATTGCAGTATATTTCAATTATGAAATATGGTAGATGGATGTGATAATGGAGTTCATAATCGGATATCTTGAGGAACATATTTATGGAACAACCATTTTGTTTTCACATCCAGTGATGGTGATCACAAAGGTCTGCAAGCTGCAAAGGTCTATCTATAGACTCAAGCAAGCATCTCGGAGTTGGAATGCTTTGATGTAATCAAATCGTTTGGTATCATCAAGAATGAGGAGAAATCAAGTATGTTCAAAAAAGTCAGTGGCAGCGTTGTTGTCTTCCTTGTATTGTATGTGGATGACATCCTCCTGATTAGGAATGATATTCTCATGCTGACATAGTCAAAGAATGATTATCTAAGAAATTTTCTCTGAAAGACCTAGGTAAGGTATCCTTCATTTTAGGTCTATAGAGATAGATTGAAGAGGATGCCGAGTTTTTCACGTAGAGGAGGTGCTGAAGAGGTTCAGCATGGTGAACTTTAGGTCCAGGGGTATGCAGACTCAGACTTTATATCTGATATAGATGATCAAAAGTCGACATCTGAAAGTTTGTTCCTGTGCAATGGTGGTACTGTAAGTTGGAAGAGTTCCAAGAAGATGGTTCCACCTCATCCGTGATTACCTCGAGAAGGAACATATCGAGGTTAAGAGAATCGACTTCGTAGACCATGCGGTTGACCCAATGACGAACCTTTTAGGCCCGCAGAAGATCCAAGCCCATCTCGAGAAGATGAGACTTAGGTTTGTAGCCAATTGGCTTTAGGTCAAGTGGGAGTTTGTTAGATGTGTGCTCTAGAAGTCAGATTGGCTAACACTTGTTAAATACTTTCTATGGGCATTTTCATAATTTTGACTTAAAATAAATTAAAGGGTTATTTATTCTATCACATTGTGTATAAAGTGTCTGTAATACATCCATTGAGTTAATAGGCATGATAACACATATTCTCAAGAGTTAAGAATTTAAGGCATGAGTTATCATAATTAACATATAAATTGCTTTCGATCGTAGGATCATCACGAGGATGGTGATTGATCCGGAAGATCGATGTACGATCGCTTTCTTAGGGTAGATGAATCTTGAGTTTATGGTATGGAGACACCGGAACGAGAGTATAGGTACTCGTTAGAGAACGAGGGCACTGAGTGTGACCACTTCGAGCAATCATAAGGGAGCCTATCTTCTCGTCGATGACTAGCTCGATGCTACAGCGTGTGTGTGGTTTTTTGATCTGAGGTGCATCGGTAGTTCACCTTGAGGGTGTTATAGTTTGACTACACCATAATTCGATTTTCTAGCCATTTGGAATCCTGAGGTGTATGTTGGCTATAGCATGTTCATTGTAGGAATTGGATCGCACCAAGATGAGATCTATCAACCTTGGTAGAGGAGTGAACCTATGATGATCATGAGATCGTGTCCTAAAACCCATGGCCATGGTAGTGCGAAATAATAGAAAGGAGTTTCTATTAAGGTTTCACATCGGACTTGAATCGAATGATTCATTCATATGACGGATGTTGGGTTTGACGAGTTTATCTCAATCCTAATCCCATCGGGGCTCATGATAGAAGAACCCAAGCACATAGATAGCTACACCAAGAGGTTTGCTATTTGGTTTTGATGGATTGCCACCATATACTGCTAGGTGTCACTGGTGGATTTTGGGACTAATTAGAATTGTCTTGATGATCGACGATTCTAATTGGGTGAATCGGAAGAGTTCTGGTCCATCGAAAGGTATTTTGATGATGTCGATGATAGAGATCATGACATGTCCCATTACCATACAGAATTGAACCTAACTGGGTCACACAAACAAGGGTTTGGGTCTGGATGTCATCAATTGAGCTAACTCAGTTCGATTGATTTAGATTAGATCCAATTAGGTTCAAGGAAATCGTGCTAGCACACGATTGAGCCTAACATTCTTCTTCTGTAGTCTTTCTGGATCGTCTTGACAGAGCCAAATTGGATTTGGCTCACCCAGGAGCCTTGTATGGCTCTATCCTAGTTTGACTGGAACTTGTCCAGATCAGAAAAGATTTGTCCTAACTTGACCTAGGCTTGTCCTAATCCATCGGATGGAAATAGGACAAGACCTGCTAATTTCTGGAACTATTTGGATAAGGCTTATTCGGAAACTCTATAGGGATTTATCTTGATCCAACTGGACCTTGTCCTGGCCTGATCAAGACTTGTCCTAAATCCCATAAGATGGGAACAAGATAAGGGTTGTCTTTGCCAGATTAGGGCTTATCTTAAAATCATGAGATGAAATTTGGACAAGCCTTTATCGAAAATTTTAGATGGATTTTTCTTGATCTAACTGGACCGAGTCCTGGCTTGATCAAGGCTTATTCTAACTTGGTTAGGACTTGGCCTAATTCTATTGGATGGGATTTGAAAAATGTTTGTCCAAAATCCCATGAGATGGGAATAGGACAAGGGTCAAATGTCGACCTAGTGTGCAGGAAAGGAGAGATATTGCGTGCACTTCCTAGAATTTATCTGAGGGCGCATGTCCATATGGGATTTACGTGAGGAATAAGGGCCGCACTCCCCCTTTGGCCGTGCGCCCCATATGGATATGTATGGAGGTGTCCCATTCAAATCAAGTTTGTATGGGTCAAAAGTTTGAATAGTTCAAACTCTTGGGAGATAAGAGTTGTGCGCCAACTTAATCTTGTCCCAAATTATTCCACGCCATATCCCTTTATTTTTGTGCGACAAAAATCTAAAAAAAGGGGTGTGAGGCGTGGAGATCATGGGAGAGTATTTCTGCCTGTTGGCTTTGACCTGTTCAAAGTCACATGCGAAGGGACTCTTCGTTTGGTCTATAAATAGGGCCCTGCGCAAGTTGTTGTGCATAGAAAATTCTCTATGGCGAAGTCTTGCTAAAATCACCATCTCCACGCCTCCCTCCCTCATCTGATCCTCTCCCTCTTCTCCATGCCCAAGAGTTGGGCAAAACCTGAAAGTAAAGATCAACTCCCATTGGCGTGATGATTAGCGAGAGACGATGGTGTTCGTGAGATGAACGTGCAGCATTTGGAGTTCGTTTTGAAGGCTCTACGAGAAGACATTAGATCTGATCTTTGGAGATCAGATCTAGAAGGAGACTTCCAGATCTGACCCGAGTGGATACCGGTAGAGGTCGGGCACGTGCGCGGCTCAATCAGAATCTCGGATCAATCGTCAGATTATCACATTGGGTAAATGGTTTACCCGATCTGGTGATAACTGTTACCACTATTTTTATTTTTATTTTACTTCTTATGTTTAGATCAATCTAATCAGATATGAGAACTCTCAGATCTGATCGGATCATAAAAAAAATTTAAAATTATTCCGCTGCAAATCTGATCCGATCAGATGCATCCTGCGGTAGAAAAAATTCGGTTTTTCCTTCAATTAGTGGTGGTTTGAAGAGCTCTCCCATTGGGCTTCTTCTTCTGGTTAGAAGGCTTGTCGTGAAGGTGCCAACAAGTCTCCCAGTATGCCCCGGCTTCCTGCAATGGTCGCACCATGGCCGCCTTTTCTTTTCTCCTTCCGCCTTCGATTTTTGGGTTGCAAGGGCTGAACTTTCAGCTCCAGGAGTAACACGAGACAAGGATGAATGAAGCATAACCTTCCTGTGGCTCTCTTCTTCTAGTCGGATCTCAGAGAACATTTCCCTAATAGAGGGTAGTAGCTTTTGACTCAAGATTTTACCCTTTGCCTCATCAAATTCCTGGTTCACACTAGCCAAGAACATATACACCCTATCAATATCTTCACCCTTTTTGTGCCTTGCACATTCCTCGAGATCCTTTAACTCAACCATGCGATATAGGTCCAACTCCTCTCGCAGTGTTACCATCTCATTGTAGTAGGTGGTAACATTTCAATATCCCTATGTCGATCGGCATAGCTTGGACTTCAACTCGAAGATTTGAAAATAATTTTTTCGATCAGAATATGTCTTTTTAACATCATCCTAGATTTTTTTTGCTGTTGAGAGAAATAGATAGGTCTTTGCAATGATCGGCTCCATGGAATTGGGGAGCCATGCCATAACCACTGCATTCTCATTTGTCCAAGTCTTAAAAATGGGATCAGTTTCAACAGGCTCTTTTACACTACCCGTCAGATATCCAAACTTGGCTCGACTTTTCATGGCCAGCTTCACCGATTGCGATTATTCCAACATTCCAAGTAATTTGTACTATTCAATTTTGTGTGAATGGTAAGAGAAAGAGCAGATCCAGCAGAATAATCTGCCATGGAAGGTGTGCCGGTAACAGTATTACTCCTTTCTATTGTGGCTTTGGATATGGAGTCTCCTTTATCTCCGATTGATCCTGTCATCGTTGTCTTCACCATTTTAGATCAAGAAATATTGCTGAACCAAGATCTGACTGCAATAGAAATGGATCAGAGATGATTAGTGGTAGAACAAGAATTGATAGAGGTTGGATAGTGGTTGGGCGTTTTTGAGAGTGGCTGGCGGCTATGGTGGAGCATGGCTAGGGTTGGCCGGCTTTGATACCATGTTGAGAAAAAGAAGAAAAAATAGAAGAAATAATTTTAATTATAGAAGTTTTTTTTTTTTTTCCAATGTATGGGTCAAAATTTAAATACAATGACCTACAAAAGAATGGTAAGTTTGACAATACAAAAGTGGTAAGTGTGGCTATGTAAAAACTATATAATAAAAGGAGAGAAATTATAGGAAAAATGTTCAAAGATAGTACTGCTGATTATGACAAATTTTCTTGATAGATTTTTTTATTTACTGAGATCATAGTTGACTTTGATTGTTGAGATCTTGACTTGATTCTTTCTTGATTCTATCCTTCTTTGGCTTAATTCTATGAGATCATCATGATTTTTCTCTTATTTTGTTAGATTTGTTTGAGATTCATGGGATTCTAACAATTTCTTCAATATTGGCGTTTTTTTCTTATGAGCCCATAAACTAGGTCCTTGCTTAAGTAACATATGTTTGAGTCGAACTTGATTCAAGCTGAGATAACCAAGCTCGAGTTGCTTAAATCAATTGATATCCCTAGTAGAGGCTACTTGTTCAAAGTACTCCCTCTTTTCTTCATGTATGCAAGTTCATTTGGAGGTGGGCGTGATTGTATTTTATGAGTATGAGAGCATAGGGTGTAGGATTTGATGTGGTGCTCCCAAGCCTTGGGAGGCCACAGGAGGAGCCAAGGTGTTGGCTCCGAGAGACTAGGACGGATGTGAGTCCTAGGGCTAGGATAGAAGTTGTCCTAGGTGAAGGCGGCGTGTAGCCCTGCACGGACTCGAGGTTCAGATGTGAGGACCTTGAGGGGCTTGGTAGGTGCTCCAGAAACTTGGGATACACGATAGAGCAAAGGATCAAAACCAGGAGAAGAATCAGCCAAGACAAGAGGCTGACACATAGGCGAGCTGGCTCGGATACGCAGTTGAGTTAGCTTGGGCTGAGGTCAAGCCAGCTTGGGGTGCAGTCGAGTCGGTTGTCTAAAGCAAACAGAAGATAGGGTACGGGCGAGATGCAGTCGAGCCAGAGCGCGGCTTCTGATAGAGCTGGCTCGACGGTGGCGAATAGAACTGGATGGGATTTTTTATTTGGATCTAGGATAGGCTTTTATCCTAGGATCTTAAGGCTAGGACCAATAAGGTCTTAAGGGGATTAACTCATGTATGGGTCGGGGTCAGATCTAGGGGATGAGAGCATGTGAGACATGTACATGGGCTCGATGAGTGCTTTCACGTATTGGGTTAGTCTAGGAGAATTTTTCAGCTGGGGTTTGGGTTTATTAGGATTCATGTGGTATAGCAGAAATTCTAGGATATATAAATTCAGGTATTGTATCTTTACAATAGAGTGGAATATAATTGAGCTTTTCTCTCTAAAAACTCTCTACTCTTCTGTCTCTGGTTCCAACTTTAAGCCCTAGGTACCGTCCATCTACTTTGTTCTTCTTCTCTCCAACAATTGGTATCAGAGAGGTACCAGGATCCAATAAGTGGTATTAAAGCTTAGTTGATCGTGGAGGAAGAAGATCAGATTTCAGCAGAGATCAACCGCGAGGTTCCGATCTAAAGGCTTTCTCCTTGCTTCGTGAGGAAGAAAGAGATCACAGGGCTGCTGTCCACCATCCCTAGTCAAGGTATTTTTTCAAATCCACCTATTTGCTGTTTTTGATTCGTACGATCATGGAAAATAGCGGATTGAAGGTAGGATTTGAGAAGTTTGATGGAAAGGAAAGTTTTACGATGTGGAAGGTTAGGATGAAGGATCTGCTGGATCAGATGAGATTGGATTCGGCCTTAAAAGATAGGTAGGAGGAGATGACAAATAAGAAGTGGGTGTTCTTGGAGTAAAGGGCATGTGCCACGATTAGGGCTTGTCTGACAGATGAGATGCTGTATGGCGTATTGGAGGAGAAGACACCCAAGGGTTTGTGGTCGAGGTTACATCAATTATACATGGGGAAGAACATGTGCAACAAGTTGATGCTGAAAAAGTAACTGTATAGCCTTCGGATGCAAGAGGGTGAGGATGTTGCGGGGCATATTCAGCGGTTCGACCGGATGAGGATGGATTTGCCCAACATTGGGGTGGATCTCAAAGAGGAGGACAAAAGTTTATTGCTGCTATGTTCGCTATTCGGGAGCTTCGATCCGTTGGTGACGACGTTGCTGTATGGTAAGAAGACGCTGGTGTACGAGGAGATCGTATCAGTGCTAAGGTCCAACGAGCAGCGGGAACGGATGACAAAGAGGGAGGTCTTCCAAGAGGGTCTCGTGGTTTTGGAAAGGCCCAGGCAAGGAAAGAAGAAGGGTCAGCGAAGGGGTAGCAAGGAGTCCAAGAGATGCTTCAAGTGTGGTGAAGAAGGACATTTTAAGCGAGAATGTCCGCTTTGAAAAAGGTGCAAGAAAAACTCGGATTCCATTGGTTCAATCGCTACAAGTGAAGAGTCGGACGAGCTCTTGGTGGTTTTGGAGGAGCCCGCGGGGTGCGGTGTATCTAAGATGGTTTCGGACAAGTCTGCAAAGTGCGGAGGATCCAAAGGGGTAGCGACGGTGTCTGAGGCGCAGCGGCAGGCTCAGTAGTGCAGCATTGAGTGGTTGTCCTCGGAAAACTCGGTTATAGAGTTGGCTTCTGTGGCATCAGGGAGAGTTTGGTTTCAGTTGGAGCACCGGACAGAGGTGGCTTCACAGATGGAGAGAGATATGACACGAGTTCAGAGTGGAGTGCAGGAGGACCAATATCCTAGCACCAACGTCGGAGATGCACAGTTCCAGGAGCAGCACGTGCGGGGGGACAGGCGAAGTTCTGAGGAGACCGTGTCAGGGTATGCAATGGGTGCTGGCATAGGATTGTTGTAAATTCTCCAGAAAAGTTTAGGACAGTTGATGTGGCTGTCAAGCAGAAGGTTGCTTACAACTCCAAGGATGGTGCATAGAAGCAAGTCAAGGTCTTCAGCGGTGGAGGCGGTCATCCTAAAGGCTTCAAAGGGAGCTCAGCAGCTGAAGAAGAATGGTGGTGGCAAGGTGTGCACAAAGAGTTGTCAGGGCGTGCATTGACAGCGGGTTCGTGTAGGGGAACATTGCCAGGTGTGTCAAGGCTTGGGTGCACCAAGGTGGAGATTGTATGATTTGATGTAGTGCTCCCAAGTCTTGGGAGGCCACAGGAGGAGCCAGGGTGTTGGCTCTGGAAAACTAGGACGGGTTTGAGTCCTAGGACTAGGATAGGAGTTGTCCTAGGTGAAGGCGGCGTGTAGCCCTACACGGACTCGAGGTTCAGGTGTGAGGATCTTGAGGGGCTTGGTAGGTGCTCCGAAAACCTGGGACACAAGGTGGAGCAAAGGACCAAAGTTAGGAGAAGAATCAGCCAAGATAAGGGGCTGACACAGGCGAGCTGGCTTGGATACGTAGTCGAGTTGGCTGTCTCAGGCAGACAGAAGATAGGGTTGGGCGAGATGCAGCTGAGCCAGCTCGGCTCTTGACAGAGCCGGCTCGGCGGTGGCGAATAGAACTGGACGGAATTTTCTGTTTGGGTCTAGGATAGGCTTTTATCTTAGGGTTTTAAGGCTTGGACCAATAATATCTTAAGGGGACTAACTCATGTATGGATCGGGTTTAGATCCAAGAGATGAAAGCATGTAAGACATAGGTACATGGGCTCGGTGAGTGCTTTCATGTATTGGATTAGCCTAGGGGAGTTTTTTAGCTGGGGTTTGGGTTTATTAGGGTTCATGTGGTATATTAGAAACTCTAGGGTATATAAACTCAGGTATTGTATCTTTACAGTAGAGTGGAATATAATTTAGTTTTTCTTCCTAAAAACTCTCTACTCTTCTCTCTCTGGTTCCAATGTTAAGCCCTAGGTGCCGGCTATCTACTTTGTTCTTCTTCTTTCCAATAATTGATATCAGAGAGGTACCAGGATCCAACATAGGGTTACAAGAACTCTTTGTGCCATATGGGGATCCAACTATTGAAAGCAAGTTAAATGAAATTGTGCTGAACTCTTTGTGCCATATGGGGATCCAACTATTGAAAGCAAGTTAAATGAAATTGTGCTGAATCGGCTGGTTTGGGGGGCACCGAACTGGACTAGTAAATTACCAGAATGGTTCAATTGGTTGTTTTGGGTTATAGGAGGTGGCCCTTCGAAGCCCTAAGCTTCCCTGTTTGAAGCTCCTTATATCAAATCGATGATGGCATTGTACAATGACGATGACAGTCTTCCTTAAAGGTGGATCTTTCTCACCTCCCTCTCTCTCCCTCTCCCAGTCCTGTTGCCAAGTTCAAAGCTCCCAAAGTTCCCTGTTGATGGTTGGAAGTTCCTTGACATGTCTTTCTATTGCTTTATGTCCCTTCTTTCTCTCCACCTTTCTCTCTCCTCCCCTCCTTCCCCTTCTTCTTCTCCGCCTTTCTCTCTCCTCCCCTCCCTCTCTCTCTCTCTCTTCTTCCCTTTCCTTCTCCCTCCCACCCTCCCTCTTGCTATTCCGGTATGCTTCGGTATGGTACGGCACATACCCATACCATACCAACTAGTTGCTGGCTGGTATGAGCCCTAGTACAGGTCCAATAGACCTTGATTGAAAAAACAATGTTATAGATGTGCCTCCATAACCTAGGCCATTCCTAACCTTTTTGCTTTATCTATTTAGTATTTATTTTTGTTCCGTGTTTTTATTTATTTATTTACTATTTTCTGATATAATTAACACATCCTACACGAGTCTTCTTAAATAATAATTATTTCTCTATAAATATCTCTCTTGTAAAGGTCACGTTCCTTCATAAAGAGAGGCAAGGAGGTCCATGGCTCTAAGGATGCATCTTATGGAAATGGTCTTCCTCGGAAATCCACCAGATCCTAAGAGATATTAACTTTTCAAGAGATCCTTAAGAAAAAACCCAAATTAAGAAGAAATACAAATAAAATTTAAACTTTGGAATCATCATATTTTTGAAAATTAAGAAAATAATTTATACATTTTAAAAAAAGATGATTAACTTTCTTTGCTGGGATCATTTGACAGGGTAACATGACATTGGACTATGATGAGAGATTCTACCACGGGAAGCCACAAAACAGCTTCCATGCAGCTGTAAATGTTCCTGATGTAGTTGTCTATCCAAGGTTCATTTCTTGCTTTCATTTCTCGTATTATTCCTCCCCTTGTTCAACATAATGGAATTTATTTAGTCTTTTGTATTGGTTATTTGTGGTGAAGGTGATGATTTATAAAACTTAGTTCCACTTTTTAACTATATGCGCTGTAATTTTTAATAGATAATTAACTTAATGTGATATTTGTTCTCTGCATGGCCATATGTCTTAAAGTATGATTGGCTTTCCAAAGGTGATTCTTCTTGCATCTCTCTCTCTCTGTTCCTCTCTCTCTCTCTTCTCTGTTCTTCCATATCTAGATACAGGTCTAAAGGAATTATTCTATATAAAAAAGGAACTGCATCTTTAAGCGAACTGCATGGCAAAAGTTCTAATATATTTAAGGACAAATGAAATTGTTGCAGCAGCTTGTAAAGTTTAGAATACTCTAGGCATTGCAAAATCAGTCATCTTTAAATTGATCTAGCTGCTTTTGTTATCTAAGAAAAGTGATTGATCATGTTCAAAAGCTTTATGGACACAAATTATAAAGCAAGAAATTTCCTGAATTAAGATAATCTAAGTTAATTTTCTCCTGAAAACAGTCATTTGTTTCACATTCTTTGAGTTCAGTTGTATGCATCTGTTGAAGTCTTTTCTTATAGAGTTGATGATTCCATTTGATCAGAACATGATGGATTCCTTCTTCCATCCAATAACTTTAATGTGGATCATAAAAGTAGACGTAGTGTGCTGGAGATTTAGTTACACATTTTGATTAGGTTATGATTTAATGATTAAATTTGGTTTTATGCAAAGTGAAATATGGAAAACTGGACTGATAGATGCACACTAAAAACGTATTTTCTTCAGTTGTCATATCAATAATTATATGTGTTGCACTTTGCTGACTTATGAAATGGAGAAAGGCATTTTAACTGCATTAGTAAATCTTATTTTCTCAAACTTAAGGTAATTAATGCAATTTCAAAAAGTCATAGTTAACAACAAACACATTTTGTGGTTCCATTTGTTCAAATTTCTTTCATGGCAACCAATTGATTTTTAAAGGATTGCTTGTTATACAACTTCGGCTTATCAGTTGTATGACATTATTCAAGTTCCTCAAATGGCAATCAATTGACTTTAATGATTGGCTGTTATACCACTTCAGCTTATTTGTGGTATGACACAATTTTTGATTGTTTATGAATGTCTAAGGACAAGGAAAAAGAACAAATGTTAACAGTTTTTTTTTCTTTTTTACAAATGCTAATAGTTCTTTCGATGTGGAGGTTATAGTTTGCAGCATATTGACAACACCATAGATAGCAATAATGATGTGTTGTATTTTTTTTTACATGTTTATGTACTATTTGCGCACACACCGACTAAAAAAAAAAAAAAATCATATACTGTACAAGAGGACCATATCATGTAATTTATGTTTGCATATATTATTTGCAAATTATCCCTATCTTGCAGGAGAGCCCATATCATGTTTTTATTCTCTTTATTGTCTTTGTCATTTTTCTACTATTAGTAAGCCCTTTTTTATTCTAGCAAGACCTTCTACAGTTCTTGAGTTTCATGGTAAAATCTTTGTCAATTTAGTCTTGGCTGACTTCAAGCAATACTTGATCAATGTGCAAAATGGGTCCTTTTTTCCATCAATGAAGAGAACTTGACAATTTTCTGAGTGATTTAAACAAAATGTTATATAAAAATAGAAATCAACAAGAAGACTTTTATGAAGGAAAGCAAATAAAGCTAGTTCATATTGAATGTCTACTTTTTTAATAATCTTTCATATGTTTAGTTTATAATTCACTAGGTCAACCATTGTAATAGGAAAGGTTTTCTTATAAACAATTCATTTAAAAATTCCATCTCTCACAATGTTCGTCTTGTTAAATATATTACATAGGCATGGAATCATAAGCCTTTTTAAGGTTAGCCTTGAATGCCAAGCCTTATTTAATATGATGCTGGCTGATTCACTCATGATCATCAGGCGATCATAAGATACTCTTATTTCCAGCAGCTTGTGTTCCCCTCTTTGCTTTTTAAACCTTGTACTAAGAACCTTGTTAATAATTTTACAAAATTCTGCAACAAAGGCAGACTAATCTAAAAATTCCATAGATCTAAAACCTCCCTGCATTTAGAGACGGTCAAGGAAAAGGTCGGTTTGCCTCAAGGAAAGTTGTTTCTGATAAAAACTCAGTAAAACTCCTTTAAAGCATCCTCCTTCATAACATGCTAAAATCTAAATCATTTGATCAAATGGTAATAGAATACATGGTCTTGGAACTTTCTGCATTCTACTTTGAAAAATATTTAGACTAATGTTTGGTAGTACTTCTTTAGAGACATCAAAGATTATGCGATGTCAATGAATAAAATCTATACATCCAAGAAATTAGTGATTATGTTGACAAAAGTCATTCCTGTTAAAAAATGGGAAAAAATACAGTAAGATCCCACCAACTTTACTTGAGAAACACTTTGCTCCCAAAGTTTTAAAATTTTCGAGGGCCTAATTAAAAACTTTAAAATTTTGGAGGCAAAGTGTTTCTCAATTGAAGTTGGAAGGTCTTACCATATTTTTCCATAAAAAAATTAAATATTTTTGTTAATCTAGTTCAGCTTGGTTGAGTCATCATGGGTTTGAAGATGTATTGTGGTCTCTTTAAATTTCAAGCTGAGGTGGATAGGGTTAAATGATGGTGGCATCAAAAGGGGGTGGTCGATGGCTGCCCCACTGCTATATGGGAGAAGTTGGATGTGGCTGTCCATCTCTGTTAATACTAACCCTTTAGGCTTAAGTTTCTGAGTGCTGCTTTCAAAGCATAAAAAGGTGTTGCTATTCTACATGACCAAATTTTTGCTATGGTAAACCAATCCCATTGCTCGAATATGACCTTTGGAAACTTGGATGCTTCATGCTATGAAAGTTTGTGGAATTGAACAGAAGTAGGATGATACAAAAGTAAAAGGAAGAAGATAAAAGGGTGTGAATTCACCTCTCTTTAACTTGGGATATTTGTTGCATACAAATGGTACATGTATATTAGATCTTGACAGGATCTGCATAAGTTTTAAAATGCTAATGTATTTACTCAATTTAACATTCTTTCAAGTTGGAGCATCTGGTGTCTTGTTGTTTTTCGTTGGAATGTATGTAAAATTCTATGTAGCTGGGAGATTATTTTCCATCAATCTTGCATTCTAAAAATCATCTTTAGATTTGTTGAAAACCTTTTCTTTGCAAGATTTAATGTTTTTCATGTGTCACAAGAAAATGCTTGTTTCTCTTTTGCTGAAAGAAAGATGCAGTGTTCTTCATTCTTCTCATGTATGTTGTTTTAAAATTTTTGTTTCACCTTTGCTTGCTTTAATATTCTAGTTATGCATGTTCTAAAAGAACATAACGTTATAGTCATGGTTCGCCATACTACCCCATACCAGATGGTATGGGGCATACCGTACTGTACCATATTGGCATGCCGCACCATCCTATATTGATACTACTATATGCTACCATGCCGCGTACCGACACTATAGTTGGATTCTACCGGTATAAGGTCCGGTACTAAGGCGGCGAGCCTTGGTTATGGTTCTTCCAAATTTCAGAAATTTCTCAAACATCAGATATTGGTGGTAGACTATATGATCAGAATTGAATATCTGCTATGAATATCCTCCAATTTACCTCTTGTTACAGTAAAATGTTTTCAATATTTCTTGAAATCTAAGCAGAACTTCAATCTAATTTTGTTTTTGTTTGAGTAAAAAGTATTCTTTTTTCATGTACTTGCAGGTCACATGATGATGTACATAAGATTGTCACATCTTGTAACAAATACAAGGTATAGCTTCTTTAATAAAACTTCTTTTTAAGTAAATAAAAAATTAAAATTTTACTCTTCTAATATCTACATGCTGATTCGGTTTGTATGAAAAGTTCAAGTTAATTCATGTGATTCACACCGTGATTCCTGTCTTGCAATGGTCATGTTAGGCTTCTCATGTAAATGCTTACCTGGTAATTTTGCTTTGGAAGCAGGTTCCTATTGTACCATATGGCGGAGCTACATCAATTGAGGGCCACACATTAGCTCCTTATGGAGGTGTTTGTATTGACATGTCGTTAATGAAAGTATGCACTGAGCTTATAGTGTCTATTAATTACTCTATTTAATATCCTAATTATAATTTGTGACTTATCAAAAATAACTCGTCTTGTTGCCATACCATTGCCTATCATCTCTATATGATTATCACCATGTTTTTTTACCACTTAAAGAATATTATTTCACTAGGGTGTAGAAGTGTCACTAAGATAACTAATTTTACATGATGATCTATAGAGTTTCAAAGGGCTTTATCTCACAGTTTTTTTTTTTTTTTTTTGTGGGTGAATTATGTTTTTAGTCCTCCAAGTTTAGGTTGCATTTTTAAATGGCCAATAAACTTCAAAAACTTCTAATTAAGTCCTTCCCATAGTCTGCCGTATTGCCCCATACCACCCGATAGGGGGCGTACCATACTATACCATGAGGAAACCTGTACAAAACACCACTTCGACTTGGTACAAGCCCCGTACTATCCCATATCGAGGTGCATACCATCTCGTCCAAGGTGTGCACTGATCATGTACCAAGATAAAAATTGAGAAAAATATTTTGGAAGCTATTTCGGCATTGGATGTGTACCTTACCGACTGTACCATATTGAATTGATAAGGTACCGATATGATACCTGGTACTGAAATAGTGGGCCTTAGTCCTTACAAT
This sequence comes from Cocos nucifera, assembly GCA_006176705.1. Classification (NCBI taxonomy): domain Eukaryota; kingdom Viridiplantae; phylum Streptophyta; class Magnoliopsida; order Arecales; family Arecaceae; genus Cocos; species Cocos nucifera. Next base: position 491,205 of record QRFJ01000871.1, read on the forward strand.
TTCACTTGTGTTTTAATGTCATCTGTTCAGCCAATTCAGACCAATTTCCAGCATCGGAAAGTTGCATGTGATGCACACATGGTATTCTTTTCTTTGTTAGCACCAATGTCAGCATATGGGTGATGACATGGCATGATGTCATAATAGATTAATAGGTGAAAATTTTTATTTTGATGATGTGGTATATGAATTATGATATGGTATATGTGTGATGACTTGGAAATAGGCTGATGATGTGGCACCCAGCATGCGCTATATTGGAATTTTCTATCCAAAAGTGTTCAGTCACCGAGTGCTACATTATCAGCCATATACCATAAGTTATGTTTTTGGGCGTCCAAATTTTACCAATGTTTTTACATGGTCCTTATAAGTTTAAAAATCTATAATTAGGTCCCTTGATTTTCAAGTGTCATTTAGTGTAGCCTTTTTGATTGATTGTGGCCAGTTTTAGCATCAGAAAGTTGCACGTGATGCACATGTCACATTCTTTTCCTTTCTTTTCCTTGCCAGTGGGATGTGTGAGAGAGAGAGAGAGAGGAGGTGGAGGGTTGCCTGAGGAGGAGGAAGGCCGCATGATTGTAAGCTCAATTGGGAGGAGGCAACTGCAAGCTCTAGTGGTGGGCCCGATGATGAAAGGTAAGGATCTGGTAGAGGTCAGGGCAGAGTGGGCACAATGGCACAACAAATGTAGAGTGGAAAGACGAGGGCTACTTGAGGAGGAGAAGATTGGTTGGGGGGGGGGGGTGGCTCTGTGGTCATTGAAGGTGAGGGGCTTGGTGGTTGCCAAGGGTGGAGGGGGATATATATATATATATATATATATATATATATATTTTGGGGGGTGTTTTTTGTGTCATTGAAGGTGAGGGGCTTGGTGGTTGCCAAGGGTTTTTTTTTTTTTTTTTTGGGTGTGGTGGTGGGGGGGTTATGTCATTTGGGTGCTGAGGACAAGGAAGAGGTCGAGGAGGGGGGCATATGGGTCCTACTCATAGGTTTCTGGGCATTCTCAGTGTCAAAAATTGGCTAGAATCCATCGGAAAGGTTATGTTAAATTACATTTGAAAATCGAAGGACCTAATTAGAGATTTTTAAACTAAAATGACTGATAAAAAACATTTATGAAACTTGGAGGACCAAAACATAATTTATGATATATGGGTGATGATATTGCACTTAGCAATTGAACACTTTTGGGTAGGAAATTTCGTAGTGGCACATGCCGTGTACCACGTCATCACCTATATGCCATTTCATCATCCATATGTTGCATCATCAAAATAAAAATTTCCACCTATTATGTGATGTCATCACCCAAATGCTGACATTGGTGCCGACAAGGAAAAGAATGTCACTTGCACTTCACTTGCAACTTTTTGGTGCCAGAAATTAGCTGAAAGGATGACATTAAAGCAAAGTGAAAATGAGAGGTTTTTGAAGTTTAGGGACCATTTAGAAATGCAGTGACCTAAACTTTGGAGGACAAAAAACATAATTTACCCCCCTTTTTTTTAAGGGTTGAACAAGTTGAATGCCTGCATATATCATTTTTATGTTATAAAGAGATGGCTGTTCATCCATGCTTGTTTATCTAATGACAGTAGTTGCTAAGTTGGTTGAGAGAATGGAAATACAGAAGATGTTTTTGTAGATAGAGGATATAAAACCTAAATTTTTTCTGCTTATATATGCATCAATGGTAGTATGTATATTATCTTAGAGAAGGCTGGTGACAAAGTAAGTAGATCCTTTAGTTTGCCAAGAAAAGTATGAGTGGAGTGTACAACTCTGTTTATAGGCCTTTTGGGTCCAAAAATGTCTTAAGCAAAGTATGCCAATTTTTTTTTTTATTTTGTTACATGGGGTGGGTCAGTTTGTGGTTTCGCAATTTGCATGCTAGTTGTTCATATCTTGCATGTTGAAAAATATTGTACTATCAGTTGCCAAATTGGTAATCTTTGAAATTCATTTTATTTTGTTTTGGTAAATATAAAAATTCAATGTATCTTAGGATGCTCTAACTAGAGTTGGTACGGTATAATACCAAAACTATGATCCATTTGGATGTTCTCATCTACGTGACGTTATGTTATTTAGCACTAGATGCTTCGTTGAAAAGCCTTGGTCTGTATGAAAATGTTGATATGCATAACAGAAATGGTTTCAAAACTCTATTATGAGGATACTTATGTTACTACAAGATGATATTTTCTTGGCCTCCTAAGGAATCTAGGGCCTGCTTGATGCCTACACAAACTATTCATTTCCATGGATAAAATCCCCGTGCAACTGATTTTTGATAGAGAGGCAGCAATGTTGGGAATTGTGTTTCAAAGTCAATCGTCAGCCTATTGATGGTTGAGCTATTTCTTATTATTATATATGAATTATAAATGAATAAAATATTATTTCGGCTTTTTCATCACAAATTCTTTGCATCTTCTAATAAATTCTTGTGTTGTGATGAAGTTCTTAGGACTATTTAGAATCGATAAAGGAGGATTTATCATTTAGTCCTTAAATCTGTTCACGATCAAATGATACATTGTTACTAAGAACGACAACGTTTATCGAGTATAGGTCGTTGTGTGTCGTATGGGTTGATTGTTCTCTTAACTAAGGAGTGGAGATATTGGTGTGGCATGTAAGTGAGATGTAGGGGTACATTTGCATTGAATGTGACCAACTCTAAAGCTTTCTGCTGTCAAGACTTGCTCCGAAGGGAGATGGGTAAATGTATCCCTCTGACTTGAGATCATCATAATGACTTTCAAGCAACTTATTATGCTTTGGTGTCAAACTACCCAAATTTTTAATTCAGTGATGGAAGGTTTCTGGGCACCGTCAAGTACTTAGTAGTTAGTGTGTGAATCAAGATGGGATTGACCACTCCGGATTTCGGGAGTTGTGTTAAATTGTATTTCAATTTAACAAAATCTTGGCTAGGATAGTCCTTATGAGGAGTCACATGACTGATTGCATTGAGACATGGTATGGATGTACTTTTCAGAGTTGGTAGTTTAACTCTAACTCATCCTAAATATAGAGGTCAAAGGGATGAATTATATGGTAATCATATTCGAGTAGGTTCTGAATGTTGCGATTGCAATTATTCGATCTATTCGGATGTCGGGTACCATTGCTAGATGGTCACATCGATTGGTACAAAAAGTGATTCCTGTGCTATCGGTTTAGGTTTGAACCTATGGGATCATACACATTAGAGATTCCTACCTGATCTAATATAATCGTTGTAACTGAGTCCTACTGGATTAGGACTCTATGATCAAGAGTCCCACTAGACTGGGACTGTGATCAAGAGTCCTACATTGGGACTTGGAGTCCTACTTGTCTGGGACTCTGTGATCAACAGTCCTAGTCTGAGACTTTATGATCACAAGTTCCACTCGTTTGGGATACTGGGATCAAGAGTCATACTGGTTTGAGGCTCTTCGATCAAGAGTTTCATATAGATGTGACTATTACCCGGACACCTACTGGATTTAGACTCTGTGTTTATGGAAGGATTAATTAGTGATTTGATTACTAATTAACTCAATTTGATTGAGTAATGAGTTTTGGATCAAGTCTAATTGAATTGGATTCAATTGGGTTTGACCCGATTAGGTTATATGATGACCTAATCGCCAAGAAGGTTTGTTCCCTGATTTGATCAGGGCTTGGACTTAATTAATTCCTGATTTGATTAGGATTTAATTGAGTTAATTTAAGTCTGATTTAGTTGGATTTATTTTGGTCTAATTAGGCCTAGCCAAATTGGTTTGGATTGGGTCTTAATTGGATAAGAACTTTGGAGACTAGTTTGACTAGTCTTCTTCTACGCCTTTGACCTGGTCTTGCATCCACTCTTCTCTACGAGAATCAGATTTCTCGTAGCATTTTTCCATGCGCAAGAGAGCCCACGCCGTGGTTGTTCATGCCCACTTTTGGATAGGATTAGGTTGTTTTAATTTGAAATCAAATGGAGTTTGAATTTGAGTTGACAACCACCTAATCCTCATCCCTCCACGTGCTTTCTACTCTGTTTGGCGCAAATTAAAAGAGAATTTGTGTTGGGGCTTGTGCACATCTGAGAAGAGTCCTCCATGTGATCCACCCTCTTGTGCATAGAAAAGTCATAGTTTTTTCCGAAGAAAAGTTCTAGAGAGTGTTGCGTAGGATTTCAGGTGAGTGCTGCCCTAAGGTTTCATCCTAGAGTTCGAGAAGTGAGATCGTGAGTTGTGAGTGTCACAACCCCATGATTTTTTTCAGAGACCTTCCTCTACCTCCCTTCTACCTCTGCTGTGTTTTTGGAGCATTCAAAAATCAGAAGAGGGAGATCGATCTAGATCGATCTACGTCAGCCGTCGAGGGTATCGGCATCGAGCTAGCACTTCGGAGGAGCCGATCGGGACCAGGAGCCTCATGTGGATGATCCATAGAGGCCAGACGTCGTGTGTGGCTGTGTCGCGATGAGAGGACCTCTTCGACCGAGTTTCGATTGCGGCGATCGACTACCTACGAGAAGGTATTTTGTTTTGAACACAAGTAGGGTAGCAATAGTAAATAGAGTTCACTAGCTATTCTATTTTAAGTTTTTTTGTATGCATATATGTCACATTACGATCCTAGAAGTAGGGTTTTGATGATTAGATCTCTAGCATATTAGATTAATTAGAGTAATCTTTCAACTCTGCTTGTTTTTGGAAAAAGTTTTCGAAATCAATTCTAGAAACCCTACCATTTTCCTTTTAGTGATATCAGAGCTCTAGGTTGTTTAATGTGATATATATGAATATGAAAATTAGCATATTAGATATGTTTAATTTCTGAGTAGCAAGTAATTGGATTGGGTTGGTTGTCATGGCCGTCCGGTCATAGGAGAAAAGCATGGTTTAAAGGCTATCTTCTCCCATTCGATGAGGTTCTCCTATGGCGGTAGGGATGCTGCTGCGATTATATCCCATGAAAATGAAAAGCGAAAGGAACTTATTGAAATTGTTTAAATTTAAATTTTAGTCATGAATATGTTTAGATTAGATTTAAAATGAGTTCATGATTTTATTTTATGTATTGTACATAAATTTAGATTCAAATTTGCAATTAGTAGTTGTTTATGAAATGAGTCGATCCATTTAGTGGACAGTACTAGCTTATAAAAATCTTTTACAAAATTTGAAGATCATTTTCGAAATGCCGAATCCCAACCCATCAGCCCAAAATTTAATTAAACACTAAGGGTTGAGAATTAGGATCTAGAATTGTGAATTAAAGATCCTAAGACAAAAGTATAAAATTTGGATTATTGGGTTAGATAAATTAGGTCCATTAATTGGGTTAGACCTTAGGTTAGATTAAAGAATAGACTTAATTAGAGTAATTGATCAAATCTAACCAAGTGTTGATTTATTTTAGGTCAAGGACTCTAAATTTAATTACAATAGTTGTCGTTGGTCAAGTCCATGTCTGTAACAAGAACCAAATGGACTTGATTCATGGCTCTGTGGTTAAGCCCGAAATTACTAGATTGATCAAATTGAAACTAATTAATTGGTTGGTGTCTAAGGTAAGTATGACGGTTTAGATTAGTGGTTTTTAATTGGGAGTTACTTGCATTGATTTGGTCTTTGACGAGTTAATGACATATCTCTTCCACTAATTTCACTTACCTGGCCAACATGATAAATTAGATTTTGATTAAGATCACTTGGCGATTCGATCTCACCCATGTCAATTAGGTAAATCAGTGTGATTGATTTAGATGCCCCCAAGACCAGCTTGAATCAGGTTCTCTTTGATCTGACTTTGTGAAGTTAGTCAGAGGATCGTAATTAGCTGGTTAATCTTCTCTCACTCTCTTAAAATGAGTCAATCAAATTCTCTAAAATTATTAGATCCTTAAAAATAAATTAGTTATAATGATAACTAAATCATAGCCTCCCATTATGTTGAGTGATAATGGGTCAATTAGTTTAATAATCATTGGAGATCCAAAGGCCTGATGCTTGTTGACTAATGGAATTATGATTCATAATATGATGATTTGGCTGTATCTTTTTAATGGTGGTTAGGTTGGTCGATCAAAGTTGGGCCTAATCATTCGTTGGTTAAATGCACTAAATATGGTCGTGTTAATGGTTGGACCTAATTGGACTTTTTTAGTGGAGGACAAAGCCTACTGATTGAGTTTTTGGGGCAAAATTAAATTACTAGAAGTTGTTTAGAGAAACAATTGGTTAAGAATTTACCCATAGATACACCTGGGTTGACCGGCCAAAGTTGGGCTTGTTTGTAGTCTATGGATTCTAGTACCTACTAAGGAGGTAATTTTTCGAATTGGAGGTAGAGGCTACCAATTCGTATAAAATAGTGGGAGAACCTTTAGACTAAAGTCCAAGTCTTTAGGCTTAATAATTCATGTACTAATTAGGTTTTGGTTTTCTTTTTATGCAGTAATGGCCACTATCCTGTCGCTCCGATCATTGTTGGACAATGACAAATTAATGGGACCCAACTTCGATAGCTGGTATCATAAGTTAAAAATAATCCTGTAGCATGAACGAATTCTGTATATCTTGACAGATCCGACACCTGAGGAGTTAGCTCCTAACACGAGAGGGATAGTCAGGGACACTTACCAGAAGTGGCTTAATGATCGTACCATCATTCGTTGTATTATGCTGGCAGCTATGAGCGACGACAGATTCGAGAACGCTTAGCCACAGGACATGCTTCAAATGTTGAATGAGTTCTTTGGCATGTCTGACGACGTTGAGAGGCACATGACTAGTTGTGCCATTTTCAATGCTCGGATGAGGGATGGGGTGTCAGTCACCAATCATGTATTGTACATGATTGAGATGATTGAGCGCTTGAGCAAGCTCGGCTTTTCCTTGCATGAGCAGCTTGGGAAAGATGCTATTTTGAACTCTTTGCCCAAGTCCTTCCCTTACTCATTTTAGAATGACAAAGTTTGTCAGTCACCAATCATGTATTGTACATGATTGAGATGATTGAGCGCTTGAGCAAGCTCGGCTTTTCCTTGCATGAGCAGCTTGGGAAAGATGCTATTTTGAACTCTTTGCCCAAGTCCTTCCCTTACTCATTTCAGAATGACAAAGTCTGCAGTCAACTATCACGGCTTGCTGGGGTTGCTGTAGATCTTTGAGAAGGATCACCAGCTCCACAAGGAGTCGGTGAATGTAGTGGGAGGGTCTTCTTTTGGTCGTCGATCCTTTAAGAGAGGAAAAAAGAATAAGAAGAAGAATAATAAGAAGGTGCAGCAATATGCTGGGACGTCTGTATAGGGTCAGACCAAAAAGCCCAAACCCGACTAGAGCTAGGCGGAGTGTTTCTACTGTAAGAAGCTGGGGCATTGGAAGAGAAACTATCCTTAGTACATTGCCTTCCTAGATCCGAACAGGCCAAGGAAGAAGAAGCAGTTGCGAGGCAAGGTAATTATATGTAACTCCTTGCAACTTCTCAATATGTGATACTACTGCCTGGGTATTAGATACCAGAAGCCTTGCAATTCATTAGAAGGTTTATAGGTCAGTAGAAGATTTGAAGAAGGCGAGAGGTTCCTAAACGTTGGAGATGGAAGACAAGTTCCAGTTCTAGCTTTAGGAATCATGAATCTTATAATCAATTCTCATACTGTTATTCTTTGTGAATGTCATTGTTGTCCAAGTTTTTTATTGAACATTATCTCTGTAGGCCTTCTAGTCAAAAACAGTTATGAATTTTCAATAAAAGAAAATTTTTGTAATATCATTTTGAATGATGTTACGATTTTTGTTGGACAATTGAATAATGAAATTTATATTGTATCACAGCTTGTGAATATGGTTCAATCCTCTGGTAAATGCTTTAGAGTAAATGATGTATCTGAAGTCTACCTTTGGCACCGTAGGCTAAGTCATATTAACAAGAACAGTATAAACATGTTGACTCAAGAGAGAATCCTTGAAGTTGGTGATTGTAAATTACTTCCGACCTGTGAGTCTTGTCTTCTTGGAAAGATGACCAAGTCATCTTTTACTGAAAAAGATGAGCGAGCTAGTGAACTCCTGGGTCTAGTACATACTGATGTATATGGACCCATGACTCAAGTGCTACAGATGGATATTTCTACTTTATCACTTTCACTGACGACTTATCGAGGTATGGATACATTTATTTAATGAAACATAAGTCGGAATTGTTTAAAATGTTCAAACTATTCCATAATGAGGTAGAAAAGCAAACTGGGAAGAGTATTAAAACTCTTTGGTCTGATCGAGGGGGGAATATCTTTTCAGTGAGTTTCTGATATATCTAGAGGAGAATGAGATTCTCTTCCAATGGACTTCTCTTGGTACACCATAATATAATGGTGTGTTTGAAAGGAGGAATCAGACCCTATTGGACATAGTTTGATCCATGATGGACTTTGCCAGTCTGCCAATCTCCTTCTGGGGATGTGCGCTCGAGTCGACTTATTATATTTTAAATAGGATTCCGAGTAAGTCTGTAGCTAAAACGCTATATGAGATATGGACAGAGCGTAAGTCAGTACTTTCGCACCTTAGGATTTGGGGCGTCCGGCTTATGTCAAACATTTAATGACAGATAAGCTTGGGCTTAGGTCTAACAAGTGCATTTTTATAGGATACCCAAAAGAGACCAAAGGGTATTATTTCTACCTTGCTGATGAATAAAAAGTGTTTGTTAGCCTTAAGGCAATCTTTTCAGAAAAGAAGTTCCTTGGTGAAGGAACTAATGCCTTTAAGGTCGAACTTGAGAAAGTTCGGTAGGTAAAAAAACTGACACATGTAGCTGAATCTGAACTAGATTTGATTAGATCAAACCCGGAGCCCAATGTACTTGCATCCTTAAGGCAATCTGGTAGAGTACCACATCAGCCGGACGTATACTATGGTTTCTTGGTCTGGGATGGTGATCCTATCGAACTCAATGAGAATGATGAGGATCTAATCACCTACATGGATGCAATGCAGAGATCTGATTCTGAGAAATGGCTTGAAGTCATGAAATTCAAAAGAGTCCATGAAGGTCAATAATGTATGGACATTGGTTGATCCACCTGAAGGGATAAAATCTATTGGATGTAAGTGGATCTTCAAAAGAAAAAGGGGCGTAGACGGAAAGGTGGAGACCTATAAGGCCTATTTGGTTGTCAAGGAATATCGTCAACGTTATGATATAGACTATGACGTGACATTTTTTCTTGTGGCAATGCTCAAGTTCATTCGGATTATGCTTGCAATAGCTGCTCATCTAGACCATGAAATCTAGCAGATGGATGTGAAGACAGCTTTCCTAAATGATAAGCTGGATGAAAAGGTGTATATGATACATCCTGAAGGATTCACATCCACAGACGAGTCTAAGATGTGCAATATTCAAAGATCCATTTATGGATTGAAGCAGGTATCTCGGAGTTAGAACATGCATTTTGATAGGATGATCAAAACGTATGGCTTCGTTAAGGATGGAGAAAAGCTTTGCATATATAAGTGAGCCAATGATCCTGCAGTTGTATTTCTTGTGTTGTATGTGATGATATTTTTTAATTGGGAATGACGTCCCTGTGTTATAGGGAATAAAGATTTGGTTGTCATCTCAGTTCTCCATGAATGACTTAGAAGTTTTCTACATCCTAGGGATGAAGATCTATAGAGATAGATCTAAGAGATTGCTTGGGTTGTCCCAGTTCACGTACATTGAAACTATGCTGAAATGGTTCAGCATGGAGAATTCCAAGAAGGGCTATCTACCGATAGGCCATGAAATTTCTTTCTCAAAGAGGGATTGTCCGACAACACCTCAAGAGAGAGAACGTATGAGTAGAATTTCATATGCTTCAGCAGTGGGTTCTATCATGTACGCAATGACATGTACGAGACCCGATATGGCATACTCATTAGGGGTAGTGAGTAGATACCAATCTGATCCAGGGAAGAACTATTGGAAGCAAGATTTTACATACTGATACCGGATTTCGTATCGGTTGTTGATTGGTACGGTACCAGTCCGTACCGTATCGGTTCGTATCGATAATAAAAAATTCAAAAAAAATTCATCCAACAGCATAAAAACAGGCCAAATCGGACTGAACCGGTTGGTACCGGTACATACCATACTGTATCGAACCGGGAGGTTTCCTATTTTTTTATTTTTTTTCTCTTGGTCCCGATTTTCACGTGCGAGCTGGGTCGATTGGGCGCCGATTTGGTTTGGAATGCTCCGAACCGGACGGTTCGGGTCAGTTCCGTAAACCTTGATTGGAAGGTTGTTAAAACCATCCTTAAGTATTTGAGAAATGCTAAGGACCAGTGGCTTGTTTATGGTGAGTCAGATTTAAAATTTATGGGATTTACAGACTTCAGTTTCCAATCTGATCATGATGATAGCAAAAGTGTGTCGGGATATGTGTTTATCCTCAATGGTGGAGCTGTCCGTTAGAAGAGTTCCAAGCAGCATACTATGACTGACTTAGTATGCAAGATGGAGTATGTCGTTGCATCAGATGCTGCCAAAGAGGCTGTATGGCTGAAGAAATTCATCACCGAGCTCGAAGTGACACCTTTTCTTGATGGTCCAGTTCTGCTCTACTACGACAGTTTTGGAACCATTATTTAGGCGAAGGAATCGAAGGCATACCATCGGACGAAGAACATTCTGCGTCGCTACGATCTTATCCGAAAGATCGTGGATCGAGGTGACGTCGATCTTTAGAAGATCGATGGGAAGAAAAACCTGGCCAACCCATTCATTAAAGCCATTATGGTAAAGGAGTTCGATGATCACAAGTTGAAGATGGGTATTAGATACTATACTGATTGACTTTAGTCCAAGTGAGAGTCTGTTAGGAATTGTGTTCCAAAGCCAATCATTAGCCTGTTAATAGTTGAGCTACTTCTTGTTATTATATATGAATTATAAATAAATAAAATATTATTTTGGCTTTTCATCACAAATTTTTTTGCATCTTCTAATGAACTTCTGTATTGTGATGAAGTCCTTAGGACTATTTAGAATCGATAAAGGACTTATTATTGAATCCTTAAATCTGTTCGCGATCAAATGATATGTTGTTACTAAAGATGACAACGTCTATCGAGTATAGGTCATTGTGTGCCATATGGGTTGGTTGTCCTCTTAACCAAAGAGTGTGGAGACACTGGTATGGCATGTAGGTGAGATGTAGGGGTACATCTGCACTGAACGTGACCAACTTCGGAGCTTTCTGCTGTTAAGATTTGCTCCGAAGGGATATGGGTATGTGTCCCTCCGACTTGAGATCGCTACGGTGACTTTCAAGCAATTTACTGTGCTTTGGTGTCAGACTACCTGAATTTTTAATTCAGTGACTAAAGATTTCTGGGCACAGTCAAGTACTTAAGAAGTTAGTGTGTGAATGAAGATGGGATTGACCACTCCGGGTTTCTGAAGTTGTGTTAAATTGTGTTTCAATTTAGCAAAGCCTTGGCTAGGATAGTCCTTGTGAGGAGTCACAAGACTGATTGTATGGAGACACGATGTGGATGTACTTTTCAGAGTTGGCAGTTTAACTCTAAGTCATCCTAAACACAGAGGTCAAAGGAATGAATTATACGATAATCATATTCGAGTAGGTTCTGAATATTGCGATTGCGACTATTCGATCTATCCGGACGTCGGGTATCATTACTAGATGGTCACATCGATTGGTACAGGAAGTGGTCTTGTGCTACCGGCTTAGGTTCGAACCTATGGAGTCACACACATTAGAGGTTCCTACCTAATCTGATGGCTGATATTGGGTTCTACAAGACTAAGACTCTATGATCAAGAGTCCCACCGGATTGGAACTCTGTGATCAAGAGTCCTACTGCATTGAGACTTTGAGTCCTTGTTTGGGACTCTATGATCGAGAGTCCTGTTGGTCTGAGACTCTATAATCACGAGTTCCACTCGTTTGGGATACTAGGATCAAGAGTCCCACTAGTTTGGGACTTTTCAATCAAGAGTTTCATATCGATGAGACTCTATTGCTCGAACATCCACTGGATTTAGACTCTGTGTTTATGAGAGGATTATTTAATGATTTGATTACTAATTAACTCAATTTGATTGAGTGATGTGTTTTGGATCAAGTCTAGTTGAATTGGATTCAATTGGATTTGATCCGATTAGGTTATGTGATGACCTAATCGTCGAGGAGGTTTGTTCCTTTATTTGATTAGGGCTTGAGCTTAATTAATTCCTGATTTGATTAGAATTTAATTGAGTTAATTTAAGCCTAATTTAGTTGGGTTTATTTTGGTCTAATTAGGCCTAGCCAAATTGGTTTGGATTGGGCCTTAATTGGATAAGAACTTTGGAGTCTAGTTTGACTAGTCTTCTTCTGCGCCTATGACCTGGTCTTGCATCCACTCTTCTCCACGAGAATCAGATTTCTTGTAGCATTTTTCCACGCACAAGAGAGCCCACGCCCTGGTTGTTCACATCCACTTTTGGATAGGATTAGGTTGTTTTAATTTGAAATCAAATGGAGTTTGAATTTTAGTTGACAACCACCTAATCCTTATCCCTCCATGCGCTCTCTACTTTGTTTGGTGCAAGTAAAAAGGGAATTTGCGTTGGGGCGTGTGCACATCTAAGAAGAGGAGTCCTTCACGTGATCCACCCTCTTGTGCATAGAAAAGTCAGAGTTTTTTCTCGAAGAAAAATTTCAGAGAGTGTTGCATAGGGTTTCAGGTGAGTGCTGCCCTAGGGTTTCATCCTAGGGTTCGGGAAGTGAGATCGTGAGCTGTGAGTGTCACAACCCCACAATTTTTTCCAGAGACCTTCCTCTACCTCCCTTCTATCTCTGCTGGTTTTCTGGAGTATCCAAAAAATCAGAAGAGGGAGATTGATCCAGATCGATCTACATCAGTCATCGAGGGTTTCGACGTCGAGCTAGCACTCTGGAGGAGTCGATTGGGATTAGGAGTCTCGTGTGGACGATCCATAGAGGACAGATGCTGTGTGTGGCTGCATCGCGATAAGAGGACCTCCCTGACCAAGTTTTGATTGTGGCGATCGACTATCCGCGAGAAGATATTGTGTTCTAACACAAGTAGGGTAGCAATAGTAAATAGGGTTTACTAGCTGTTCTATTTTCAATTTTTTTGTATTTATATATGTCACATTACGATCCTAAAAGTAGGGTTTTGATGATTAGATCTCTAGCATATTAGATTAATTAGATTAATCTTTCAACTCTGCTGCTTGTTTTTCGGAAAAAGTTTTCGAAATCAATGCTAGAAACCCTACCATTTTCCTTTCAAGCAGCTGTAGAGAAAAATTAGAAAGTAATGATGAATTATCTGGAGCTTACGGATCATAGAATCTGGCAAAACTTGGATTAGAATCCATATCAAAGGTAATTTCCAAAATTGGAAACATTTCACTCTCCCATGCTAACCTCTTGGTACTGTTTACCATTAATCATTTATCCTCAATACAGCTTATCCAGGCATCTTAATGTTGTTTACATCAAAGTCCTAGTCTCGGTGCTAGTAAAATTGGGGATTGGGTCGATTTGACACTGGGATCGTTGGGTACTGGCACTTTGTGTATGTTAATATCCCAATGCATGCACTGGGACACCAATACTTTTTATGTTTCTTCCTTTCAATGTTTTTGTTGTTTCGTAGGGTTTTTTATGTTTATCTAGGTCACAAATCAGGGTTATATGAGGTTTTGATGTTTTTCCTGTGCTTTAAATTTAGATTTTTAATTTTTCCCTCTTTTTCCCTCTTTCTCCCTTCCCCGTGCTTCCTCTCCTTGTTTGAATGCCAACAGCAAAAAAGGGAGAGGGGATGGGTGCCTTTCTTGCCTATTTCGGTATGTATTGGTCTATACAGCTGGTTTCGATTCCCAGCCCAACTGTTACCAATCAATGCCAATCGGTACCACCCAAGATGGTTCAGTACACAGGAGATAGAGGTCTGCTGTTCGCCTCAGGACTCCATAAATCACCTATACAATCTAGGATGCCTGATATAGAGCAATACTAATTTTGACTTAAAGCTTCACACAGCCATGGTGGTCTTTGAAGATGGAATCATTTTGCAGTAGATTTGTCTTGCTTAAAGATTGTGGTGAATTTAAGCTTTGTGGGTATTGTTATTAGTTAATCTTAGGGTTAATCTGATGTTCTTGTAATTTATTATCAACAGTTTGAATTGTTTGGTAGACTTAAAAATGTTTGGCGTGATTTAAGGAACTGCCAAATTGTTTTCTTTGCTGCTCCTGAAAGTACATTTCTTACAAGTTGAAGTTCCTATGCTTATATAGAGGTTGATGTCAGGAAATACACTGGTTAGATACTATAAACATATTCTTATTGTTAAGCATATCATTTGCTTTTCTTGAGCAGAATGAAAGGGCAGGCTGATGCGAAGTTCCTACCTTATGAATTTTAACAGAATATTCTGTCTCAAAATAAAGAAAATTATGACAGTCTATTTATAGGGAGAGGTGAATTTGGTATTGCATGCAAGTGTTCATATTGCATTGAGCTTGTTATCTACACTTAATGTATCATGCTTACTTTGACCGTGCCTTATCTATTATTATTGAAAATTCACCCAGCATTTTGAGTATGGCATTACATAGGGAATCACTGAAATATAGAAGTAATAAAACTGTAGAAGGGTATTAATCCGGATGTTCCAATGCTGAAGAAAAAATCTGATTATGGGAATACATCTTACTCTTAAATCAAGTGATTTTCCCTGCCTTGTAATGTAGATTTAGGATGAACCTTGTCACATGTAAGTAAATTTGTGGTGTCCTGTTTCGTCAGTCATGGGTCAAGCCAGTGCGTCTTGGATGTAACATACTGTATCAAGAAGGTACTGGTACCAAAGTAACCAAACACCCCTATATATGGTACCATATGGATGCACACGGTATGCCTTTTGCTATGTGCCCCAATAGGTATCCTGTGTCTCAATATTGTTATGTACCATTTCGGTAAGGTACTGGTAAGGCGATAAGGTTATTACTGTACTGGTACTAGTACTAAATCTTGCATTAGTGTTTCATGGGCTTGAAAAAATATCAAGCATCATAATTCATTGAAATCAAGAAGGTAATCTTTGGCTTGAGATGCTTTCTATTGATGAATGTGGTTATGCTGGTGATGATGATGGCTTTGCAAACATTTTAAGGTGCATGTAAATATAATTCCCAGTAGACTACTTTCTTGATGAGTGTTTGGACTTTGGACTTTGCTGGCTGCTGAATTTAGCTGTGGCATATTTATGAAACCCAGCTCTATAGATGGATTTGTAATATTTGCTGAACTTCTAGAAATGCATCTGCACAGATGGTGTTTTCCTGCAATTCATGACTGAATGTGATTTCTCTTTTTGATATATATAATTATTTGTTCTTTTGGTTTGACCATGCCTACATGCTTTCCCCATTTTTTTGCCTTGATGCTAACCAGTTATTCACTTTTTTGTCAAATTAAATACCTCTCGTCCTGTACCAAGGGTATTGCATCTCTATCCAATGATAATCTTTTGATCTTGTATACCACAGAAAGTTAAGTCATTGCATGTTGAGGACATGGATGTAGTTGTTGAACCAGGGATTGGATGGATTGAACTTAATGAGTATTTGAAGCCCTATGGTCTCTTTTTTCCACTTGATCCAGGCTAGTAAACGTTGATTCATTTTCTTTTCAAGCTCTATCTAATAGGGTGCTTTTATGTAGGCTATTATTTAATGTTCGACATGGAAGCAGCTTGCAATTCGATATGCATTTCTTTGACTTTTCTGGATTGCCGGTTTGATTTTATATGATGAATCTGAGTAGCTATTTTGTTCTTTCATCTGTACTCCTTTTGTTTTCTTAGTTGAATTTCTTCTGCATCGCTACTTGGTATCAGGGCAGGGGAAAGGTGAAAAGAACCTCCATCGGGGAATGAAATAAAACATGAAACCATGAGCTCCCTAGTTGTGGGAGGAGAATGTGATCTCTGACCGCACGCCTATTGACTAAAATGAATAATAACATTTATGTTTTTCAAAAGATACATTCATTGAGAATGATATAGGAGGAAACAATGAAACGATCAATTGAAATCCTGGATCTTCTAATTTTGATTTAACTTACAATTTGCAAAAATGCTGTCATGCATATTTCTTATGCCAGGGAATGGTCATTTATGTTGCACTGAAGCTTACTAACATCAATGCCCTCATTAATACCATATTAATAATATTGTTCATCAAGTCAAAGAATAACTAAACTGCACTTCTTTAAGTATTTCCTGCTCTTTACTACAATTTAATGTTAGATGAGGAACCCATGGTGATGATAAATCCGAGACATTCTGGAAACACTTATCAGGTTTGTTTCTTGCAAGTTTATTTTAATAAGTTATAATTCTATGTTCTAATGAAGTTTTTGTTGATCCATTATCCCTCCTTGATACAAGTGTATACCTATATGGTCACTTCCTCACTATAAATTGGATATTTTCTTCCATTAATTGCAAAAGCAGATCCTGAGTTGAATATTGATTGTTGTGCGTTCATAATCCTATAAAACCAATGCTTGGTAGTTTATATACATTGTGGAGCTAAGTTTTGCAAACTTAGTATATGGAACAGTATTGGTACGTTATTGGTTTGGTACGATACGGTTGGTACAACATGGTGTGCTCTGTATGCCAAGACAGGTTCCCAACACATCGCTCTCACTCCCAGCCATGGTATTGCTTGAAACCGGGTGGTATGGGTCAGTATCATGTGGTTCAGATCTATAGGGTGGTACAGGATGGTTTCAGTTGGTTCAGACTAGTGTAGACTGATTTGGCTTATATATTGAACTGAACATCAGCACCATACTGATACCTTACTAATACGGCACTGAACGATCAATATAGGGTGGTACGGTTGGTATGGCAGACCTTGATTGGAGCTAATCTATCAAAAAGATTTACAAGCTGCATTAACCATAAATATAAGTTGAAAAGAACTATTAAGAGAGCTGAAAGTTCCATCAACTCCAATATGGCAAGCATGTAACGATTGGGAGGGTTTCATGGTGGATGGTAGGCACTATAATGGACATTATGATCCTAAAACAGGCTTTTAAAATATATGAATTTTTTTCTTAATAAGCATGCAAAATCAATACTTTATATCAACATCATTCAAAAAAAAAAAAAGAAAAAGAAAAAGGTGAAGGACCATTTGTAAAACAACATCAATCTAACATCATAATATCATATCAACATTCATATAAATGTCTACAATCTAGTGACACAACCTCATCCACCAAATATAGTAACATCACCCAAAGATTTGCATGATCATATTCATATAACATAATGTACCAAACAAAACATCATTATCAACAGATAATAGACTTCACTAGAGTCTAGATAGGAAAGTTAAATGACAAATGATGATTGATTATCTTAGTGATCAATCATCATTTGCCACTTCTAGGAGCTTTGCTTCTTCATCATCACAACTAAAGGAATCCAAGTCATCCATTTCAACATAGTCCTCCTTGCTTGAGTCTAATCTCATCTTTTGATTGTTTGGTTTCTTTGGCTGTAAAAATGAAGCAGCTATTGTAGCTCCAACATCCTTAGATCTAGCTCTCCTCCTTGTGTACATCTTACCTGCTTTGAAGCCTTCTTCTCTTCTCTTTGGTGAGTTAGGTGGTGCGCCAACTATGGAGCGCATGGTGTTGGAGTTTTGGTGACACAGTTATTGGAGGGATGCCTTCGTTCTTCTCTTCTATTCTTTCTACTCTTTGTTCGATTAGGGCACCACATAAATGAACCGGCCACTTTTAAATAAACCCCTAAATCGGTCAAAATATTTCTTAATTTCTGAAGTGGTGCAATTAGAATGCATCCAGTCTGCAGTGGAAAATAACACCCACTAAAAAGCAATAGCACTGCCGCTGCTGTAGTGGCTTTTCACTCACTATATCGGGCATAGGCACTGTATGTGGCCACCATGCCACATAATGTAGTAATTTAGGTCTCAAACTGCTATAGCAGCTGCCATAGCAGCCATAGCAACTGATTTTTGAAACAATGATAATCAGATTTCAATAAAATGAAGTGAAAGATATTAGTCAATTGACCAGAGGCAACAGATTCTTTATTTTCCCCTACTGGTATGAGGAATAGGCTAAAACTTATATTAAGGTAATTATTCAGTTTTTTTTTTAATTTTTTCATTGGTGGGGAATATTTAAAAATCCCCCTTTTCTATTTTTCACGTTATGGACTTTTGAATGCTTTCCTTGTCTAACTTTGAAACTCTTTAAGAGTAAAATTGTACTTAGCCATGCTAGATTTAACAGAATTGAAGTTTTCTTTTGGAACAAAATATAGCATCAATTTTGAAGAGAACAAACTAGAGACTAAGATAAATAAGCCCTTAAGAGTCATGATGAAAATTCACTATCCATATGATCTTTCAAATCTTCTGTTATTCCTAGAGTTCCAACTATTTTCCACCTTTTTGGATCTTGATTTATTAATCTTCAATGCCTTCCTAGTCAATCTCCATTAGTTTGAGAGATCCGAATTTAGATAAGAAGCATGCATGTCTTGATGATAAAGCAGTCTGGCTTCTTTAACTCTTTTCAAATATTTGTATGTCTTTTCATTAAAATACTTTGACACCACTTTGTAGACTTTATTCATAATCTTCACAATTTATGGCTTTTAAGTCAAAAAACTTTGACACCTCTTTGTAAACTTTATTCATTATCTTCACAATTTTATGCCTTAAAAGTCTAAGATTTTTTTTCCTAGGGTATGGACAATCATCATGTGCCATTTTACCTTTGTCACCATCAAACACATATACATTTTAAGAGGGTGGTCCGTGGTGCAGTGGTAAGGTTGCTCTACTATGACCTAGGTGTCATGAGTTCAAGACAAGGAAACAGCCTCTTGACATGTGAGGATGAGGTTGTGTGTATCTGACCCTGCCTAGACCCTATAGTGGCGGGAGCCTTATGCATTGGGATGCTCCTTTTTCAAATAATAAGTAGAGGGTAAAAAGAAAATGTCTTTGCTTAAGAGGTGGGAGTGGGGGAAGCAAGGGTGGTGGCGGACAGATTCCTTCAAAAGTATTATTTAGTTGATTTGTTGGTTTGAAAAGTTCAAATTTTGGGGAGATTGGTGTTCTTTGGTGAACCACATTTCTTGGATGTGGGAGTCGGATTTGGACGTCGTTTACCAAAAGTGGGAGCTGTTGCCCAGTGAGACAACCTAGGGGGGTGAATTGGGTTTCTTAAAAATTTTTATAGTTTAAAACTGATGTATACAATTTAAGTTCCTAAGTGTAAGTGTAGTGGAAGCGAAGGATGATTATGTGGAGATATGCAGCAATAGATAAAGCAAGTGAAGGAAATCTAAGCCAAGGTTTGCGGACTCGGTATCGGCACCCATGCTGGTTGCCCGCCGGTATGGTACAAGACCATACCGTACCATCCCACCTCGTACCATCAATAAAAAAAATAAAAAAATATCGAACTGTACCACCCAATATTGATGCCGTACTAACCCGTACCGATCGGTTTGGTCCGGTTCAAGCCATTTTCAGAAAAATCGGTCTGAACGGTTCTAGTTCCCTATCAGTACGGTACGGTATGGGATGTATCGGCCGGTTCGGACCGGTACGAAAAACCTATTCTAAGCTACATACATAAAGATAGTTTTTATAATGGTTCAATGTCAAGTACAATACCTACGTCCACTCCCCAAGCACACTTGAAAATTCCACTATAATCACCAAGATTATAGCAAGATTGTTTTTCGGGTTCACAATCTAAACATAGTTGGTTTTCTAGGCTCACCAATCAAAATCTTTATCCCAAGCACTCCTGGGCTTATACAAGTTCAATTTCAGGCTTGGATGTGCCTTTTCCCCAAGTTTCAATTCCTTACAATCAAAAATTTGAATACAGTATGTAAAACAAACTCAAAGCTCCGTAAAGAGCAAGTAGAATGTCGTTGAAGCTCAATTTGAGGGGTGGAGAAGCTTTTGCAATTAATGTGCCTATCTTTTTCTTGAAAATCAGTTAAATGTACAAGAGGCAGGTGGTAGGAGTCAAAGTTTTCTTCTTGAATGCTTACTAAATGCACTTCTAGAATTTTTGGCTCTCTTTTTGGTGTTTTTGATGTTCTCTGATATTCTCCTTAGTTCTCTTGCTTCATTTAAGTCTTTGGTGCCCATAAATCCTTGTTAAGATGTCAAAAAATGGCTCTAGCTGTAGGAGTCGAGAACTAGCTGTTAGAAACATTTTGTGCAATTCTGTAGTTTCTGAAAAATTAACCATTGGAGCTGTTAGCTGCAGTGGAGTTGACTCGAGTAGATCTGAAGTCGACTCGAGCTTTCTTCAAGTCGACTCGAAGTCTCTAGGGTTCAACTTGAGCGCTGTTCATAGAAAAACTGCTCTATCTTTCCTGAGAGAGTCGACTTGAGGTCTATGTCGGCTAAATCCTGCATGCTAGAGTTGACTCTAAGACTCCTTGAGTCGACTTGAGGCCTATGCTAAAAGCTGATAACATGCCAGAGTCAACTCAAAACCTTGAGGGGTCGACTCCAGGCCTTTTTCACTTGAGTCTTTCATGGCTTGGCTTCCTTTAAGCTTGCCTTTTTGAGTCTTCAAGATGGAAGTCATGGGCATCTTTGAAATATGGCTCTAGCTTCTTGAAATCTCCTCTCAAACACTTGAACAACTTGTTAGCATAAAAAATATATACTCAAATATTTTGTTCTCATCAAAATCAATACTAGGGCCAACAATCTCTCCATTTTTGATGATGACAATTTTGAGTATATGCAAATAAAGTGCCAAAATTAATTAAGAGTATCATCAATTAATACATACCACATACCACATAGCTTAATTAGTTTTCCTTGTCAATTGAAGATTAAGATGTTTTGGAAAGTTAATTAGCGGCTATGGTCTTAACTTGCGATATCATAGCATAATATGAGATATCAGAACAATAACTTCATTTGATCATAACTTTTAAGAACTTTACTAAGATTCTTATAAGCATTAAGCAAGATTTCTTGATCATAGATTCATAATGCTTATCAAGAATTCAGATTGCTTTATTAAAAATTCTGATTTGATAATCAAAATTCAGATTGGCTTTCAATTTTCTTTTCTCCCCTTATTTGCTTGTCAAAAAAATTTCGAATTTTCAAAATTTCATTTCTCCCCCTTTTTGCTTGAGCATTATACTCATCTCTCCTTATTATTGTTTGCTTCTTATTTATCTTAATTTCAACATTGATACTATAAATTGATATAATATACCAATACCATATTCTTCTCCCCCTTTTTGTCATCATTAATAAGTGCAACAATCAAGCATATAAGATGAATGTACGAGAAAGAGTATCATTCATTGCATTTAAAATATGATGTTTTACATCATTGTACCGTATACAAAAAAATGATGCCTACAATAGTACATCAATCATCAATACATCAAAGTATGCTGATGTTGCCATTGTTGCTGTTGCTGGAGGGGCATACTTCTGGAGCTGCTCAACTAGTTGCCTCATTGATATCAGGAGTGACATGGTGCTAGATATCTGGGTAGCCCCCAGACCTCTGATTTCATCCCAAATCTACTGAACTCCTGTCTTGATCCTCCTGAGTCGTACTGCCTCTCGAGCAAACTTGGAGAACTCGGCTGGCTCCAAAGATCTTTCTCTATCCTCCTAAGCTAACATCCTCCCTAACCTTGTATTTGATTGGGGTCATGAGAGGGAGGATGGATGGCCTTCATCTGTCGTTTGATTCAAAATGTTATAGGGAGGATGGATGAAAAAGGAGGGGTTGTCCATTCACTCTAGTCTACCAATTTGCATCCTCCCAAATTGGAAGGATGTAAGGATGGATGGAGCATTAATGGGTGGATTTTTGTATTGACAAAATTCTCTCATTAATTTTTGGACAAACTATAATATTTTTTCACTTTTTCATTCATATTATTTATGTATGTTTTTATATATACTATTAATTATATACTATTAAATTTTATTATTAATTATTTTAATTTTAGTACATAATTTCGATAACTATAGTTTAATAATTAGAATTATCTTCAAATTCTCTATTTTAATTTACTATTTTTAATTAACTTTTTGTATAATATTAATTAATCATTCAAATTAAATTATAAATTAACTAGTTATTTATATAATTAATTCATTAATAATTCAATTATAAAATCATTTATTAAATTAGATTAAAATTAAATATTTATATAATTTTTTATATAATTATAGATTATAATAATTATAAGTTTATATATTGTTTACTTTTTTTAGTATAAATAAGTATTATAAATTGATAATAGTAATATTTTTTTCAAAGGATAGTCTAGTAAAGATACTATATAAATATCATTTATCCTTCCTTTCTTTTCTCCTATACCAAACTGAGGGAATCGTTTCTCTATCCTTTCATGTTTCACCAAATATGTGAAAGGATGGAGGATCGATCCATCCTTCCTCCATCCATCCTTTCTTCAATCTATCCTTCGTACCAAACAAAGGATAAGTTGCTAAGCGGATCTTCCATTTATTCTCTCTCATCGATCCTTCCTCCATCCTTCGTACTAAGCAGAGGGTAAGTTTGCTGAGCTCTGACTGAATGCACTCTAAGGTTTCAATCCATCAAGAACAATCTCAGCCATTCTCCTCAATTGATCAGCATCCAATCTCAAGCTAGAGGGTTGAGGGTGCTGAACTGCTGCTGAGGGAACTGCTGGAGTCACCGGAGGTTTAGCAGCTTGAGGAGCTCGGATCGTTGTCTCTGGCTTTGCAGTTTGTGGAGTCTCAAGCTTTGAATCTGGCTGAGGATGATTTGGGCCTCCCTCATCTCCTTGCCTTTGCTGCTGGTCCTGCCCGAACATCAATTGTACCCACCGATCCTCCAACTTACGGTACCCTATGCAATGTAGGGATAACTCATGTAGGTGTTGGAGTGCATCAAGGTGCGGGTCACCTCTCCCTCCAAATTCACACCAACCTTCAGGAATACTAGAGTCAAGGCCATGCCGTAAGGAAGGCATGCCTTCGCTCTGCCTACTTCTTTGATCTGATCCAAAATCAAAGAAGGGAGATTAGGACCACCTAAATAAAATAGTACATGATTACTATATTTCTCTTTGACACAAAATTGAATCTATCGATCTTCGAAAAGAGAATCTGCCTCGATGTATGATATAGAAGCCTCATCTCCACTGAAAGTTAGCTGGCATACAACTCCATCATGCCCTTAATATCTGGTCGCTCCAAGATTACTTTCAGTGCTTTCTTTCCATCGAACGGACGTTGGGGAGTAATTCCTTCACAAGGGAGGTGCCAAATCTCTTCCAACCTCTGCTTTGTCAGCAAAAAGGAGATTGACTTCATTGTGTGCCCAATATCATCCAAACCCCTAGCTATAGAACTGTAGAACTCTCGGACAAGATTAGGGTATGTGAGAAGATCTAAACTTTGAAAGTGCTCCCATCCTTGTTGTCTAATCCATTGCCCTATTTGGAATCCTTCTTTATTAAGGAATCAGAAATCAACCTTACGGTCGGTCATGACAACACGGTCACTGAGAGGGTCCATTGGAGATGGGGAAGGTGCTAGAGATGGAGTTGGAGTCTCTTCACAGTGCAAACAGTTGTTGCGATGCTTGGTGCAGTACTCGGCTTCGATTTCAACCTAAGGTTGCTTGTGATGGAACACTAATTGTTTCCTTGGCCCCATTTCACATGAGGTAAATCAAATCTGAAGGAAAGGGATAGGTGTAGGGCTCTAGTGAGGTCAATATTGGTCTTTGGAGGGTTTAAGACACTGTTCTAGAGTTGAGGAATGGGGAAAGTGAAAATGTGAACAGATTTCATGGTTAGAAAATGGTAGATCGAACCTTGAGTCAACTTGAGAATCCTATTCAAGTCAACTCGAACTTTATCTCGAATCAACTCGGGCTTAAGCACAGAAGAAAATTACTAATTTTTTGGGAGAAAAATCAACAACACAAGCTAGTTAGCTCAAGGGAAATTAATTCGATGGAATTTGAGTTGAACATGATCAAGAAATTTGGATATTCAATAAATCAGAGAATTTCAAGAGAAATTGATAGGAATTTAGGCAAAAAGGTTACAAACACTTGATTCTCTCCTAAGCATGCTAAATCTATCTTCACTTAGGGGTTTGGTGAATATATTATCTAATTGTCATCGATACTAACAAAATCAAGCAATACATCACCATTTTGAGCATGATCTCTTATGAAGTGCTGTCTTATTTCAATATATTTTGTTCTTGAGTACTAAATGGGATTCCTAGTTAAGTTGATTGCACTTGTGTTATCACATCTTATGAATATTTTATTCAATTTAATATTATAATCTTCTAGTTGTTGCTTAATCCACAAGATTTAAGCACAACAACTTTTGGTCGCAATATACTCGGCTTTCATCGTGGATAGTGCTACCAAATTTTGTTTCTTGCTAAACCAAGAGATTAAGTTTACATCTAGAAATTGGCAAGTTTCACTTATACTTTTTCTATCTAATTTGCAATCAGCAAAATCAGAATCAAATATGCAATCAAATCAATAGAATAATTTTTAGAATACCATAAGCCTATATTATGCGTACCCATTAAGTATCTAAGAATTCTTTTAACAGTTAATAGATGTGATTCCTTAGGATTAGCTTGATGTCTAGCATGTATGCATACATTAAACATTATATCTGGCCTACTAGCAGAAAGATAGAGCAAATATCCAATGATACCTCTATAGAGTTTGTGATCAATACTGTTACCATTTTTATCTTTATCAAGCTTATATGAAGGGCTCATTGGTGTACAAAGGGGTCTAGCACTCTCCATCCCAAATTTTCTGATTATTTCCTTGGTGTACTTATTTTGGTTGATGAAGATTCCCTCGGTTTGCTTGATTTGGAGTTCAAGGAAGAAGTTTAACTCTCATCATGCTCATCTCGAACTCCTACATCAACTTTGAAAAATCTTGACAAAGAGATTCATTAGTAGCATCGAATATAATGTCATCTACATAAATTTGTACAACTAGCAAATCTTTATTTTTCTTTTTCAAAAACAATATTGTATCTACACTACCTTTAGTAAAACTATTTTCAAGCAAAAATTTATTCAATCTTTCATACCATGCATGGGATGCTTTAAACCATATAAAGCTTTATGTAATTTGAAAACATGATTTAGTAATGCATGATTTTCAAAATCGGGAGGTTGTTCAACATAAACTTCCTCCGAAATGAAAGCATTCAAAAAATGCACTCTTAACATCCATTTGATACAACTTGAAATCTGTTGGTGTAGAAAATGATGTTGACGTTGGAGTTCATTGGAGTTGGAGAAGATGAGGTCGCCGACGAGACCTGCAAGATGAAGTCCAAATCGGAGGTGAGTGGCTTTGGCAGGATCCTTCGATGGTTAAGTTAGTTCTCTGACCAATAAGAATGGAGTACTTAGGAGAATTCGGAGCAGAGAGAGCTTAGAGAGAAAAATGTATCTAGAGGATCTTTTTTATAGGCGGAGCTCATAACATAATGATAATGACAGCTATAACAGAATGTCAGTAGGTCGTTCGGGCCACATGAAGTTAGTTATGGAGAGTGGGCTATCGTTGTCGCGACTTGTAGGTGGTTAAGTTTCATTTGCTGGAGTTTGGATGGGAGGTCGGAGACTTCTATGTCTTCTAGTAAGCCGTTGCTGCTCGGATGGAGAACTCGAAGTCAGATTAGTTGAACTTGAAGATCAACTTCTAGGTAACGGGCAGCGGACCTGCAATTGGTTAGATTTTACCGGTGTTGCTTATGACAGCTTCCAGGAGTTCGGCCGCCTTCAAGGTTGGCTAAGAGCAGGTGTGGGCATTCGGATTGAAGGTCAGAGTGGGGGCGGTAGGGTCTTTAATGAGAGCTACGGCCAGGCTTTCTTGGAGTAGCTTGGTTGGGACAGTAGAGATCCGAGATCAATTGGGAGCTGAGACGGCTGAATGTTAAGGCTCAGAGCTTCTTGTTGGTGCTGTTCTATCCTGTGGGGGAAGTTTGGACTTGTGTTGCTGGAGAAGTCTTTTTACTGACTCAAGTTCGTCCAGTCGAAGTCCTTGGTGCAAGAGTGCTAGGATTTGCCATTCGAAAGGTGGAGTAGAAGAATTTGGCTGGTCGGGGTCCCTGATTTGTGAGATTGATGAGATCTACTTTGTGGTGAAGGAATTCGACCGCCTTGGGCTATGTTGAGATTTGATATTTGGAGTTTTCTATCTACGTTGAGCTAAAGATTCGGATCAATAGAATGACAATTTTTTTCACTATTTAAGTTCGTTTAGTCGAAATCCAGCATGTCCTTGACAAGCTCTGCAGTTATGGGAAGAGGGCTAAGGATTACTGTTGAGAAGTTCGTTTGGCGGACAAGGTCTGAAGGCTGACATTCTTGAATTGGGTTGGAGTTGGAAAGTAGCTTGGTTGAGGTTCGGACATGGTTGTCACAACTTCGGACGGAGCTATACTGAGGTCGGACATTTCACTGGACTTTGGCAGGGGCTATTTTATCTCCAATACTTGTCCCCCTACTTCCAAGTTCAAAGTTTGAATGGGGTACAAAACTACGAGTGCTGAAGTCCTTTTCGGGCTTCCCACTCTTGAAAGTCAAAAAGTCTTGGTGTATTTGAACTGGCGCCGGACTTTCATTATGGCGGAATGACCTAAAATGACTTGTTTTCGAAATTCCCGTTAGCACGGAGCTCGAATGTACGGGCGTAATAATGCTTCGTCAAACTTCTACTGGTACCACAATGAGCGGGACACGTGGAGGTCAGAGATTAGTGTGGACGATCTGCAATCATAACTGCCTAGGAGTTCGTCCGATTATTTAAGTGACCCTTCTCCCATTCTGATTCATTCTCTCCTTCGTCTCCCTCCAGCCCGAGCGCCCTGTTCCATTTTTCCCTGTGGTTTCTCTGATCATCAGCGTCTCCTTCGTGTCTCCCCTTGTCATTTCGGTAGTGTTGCCGACAAGGTTTGCGGACTCGGTACCGGCACCCATGCCGGTTGTTGGCTGGTACGGTATGGTATGGTATCTACCGTACCATACCGACCCGTAACGTCAATAATAAAATAAAAAAAATCCCAGCCAATAGTCAAAAAAAGAAAAGAAAACTATCCCGTATCGGACCGTATCGACCCGTACTGGTGTCATATCGACTCATATCGGACCAAACCGCTCGGTACCGGCCCGTACCATATCGTACCGATCGGTTCGGTCCAGTTCAGGCCATTTTCCAAAAAATCGGCTTGAACCGTTTCGGTTTTCCGCTGGTATGGTACGATACCAGGTGTACCGATCGGTTCGGGCTAGTACGAAAAATCTTGGTTGTCGAGTTCTTCGTCTGTCTTAGGTTAGCATTCCGACCCTTCTGCATTTCTTTACTACTTTTTTGTCTTTTGTTCTTTTAAAGGCTTCTCTGAGTTTATCTACCGGTTTATTCCAATTTTAGAGGGTTTTTTCTGATTTTGTTTGATCCACATGGCCTCCGAAATATCCTGGTCCACTAGTTCTAGGAGTCCGGCCCACCCGAATTCCCCTGATCCTATCCTTAGGGAAGGAGCCGAACTTGTAGAAGCACCTCGTCCAACCTTTGTTTCCGATACCATCCTCTACTCTCTTTCCCCTGAGGATCTTTCCATAATCAGAATCCAGTACGGGGTCCCTCTAGAGTACGAACTGGAGCTTCCCGGGCCGAGCGGTCGAGCTTGTGCCCCTCCCCCGTTTCGCTTCTGCTTGTACTTGGAAGCTCTTCGTACAGGACTGAGACTTCACATTCCTTTGGTTGTAGCTCTTTTTCGTTTCTTAAATATATCCCTTGCTTCAATGATCCCGAATTTCTTTAGATTCATCATAGGATTTTTAGTTCTCTGCATTTCAGCCGAAGTTCATTCGTCCTACTGTTTCCTTATTCCATACCTTCTTCACCTTTAAGCATCATCTTTCTGCCAAGAACTGGTGGTATTTGTCCCCATAGTTCAGCAAGAAGGGGCTGCTTAAGGGTGCCCCTTCTTCTATACATAACTGGAAGGGAAAATTCTTTTTTGTTTCTTGCTCTTCTGTAGAATTAGGTCTTTCTCCTTAGGGTCAACTGAGGGATTTAATCCGCAGAGCTCCGGGATTAGAAAGAGAGGATCTCGACTCTGCCAACACACTAAGAAGTTACAAAGCTCCTCTGCTGTCTAAGCTTGTAGATAACCAGACTTTACACAATCTCGGCCGCCCGAGTCCCCTTAATCCAGCAAGTACATGCATCTTCTTCACTGTTCTTTTCATCTTTTTCTAAGCTTGGCTTGCCTATCATTGCAGAATTGACTCTCGAAGAGTTTGAGAGGTTGGCCAAACGACTTCGGGCCAAGAAAAGAAAAGGGGATGCGCCTGGAGAGACATCCAAATGGGCGAAGATCAGTGGCTCGAGTTCGGCCGCTTCTACCTAGGTGGCCCTGGGTCTTGAAACTGTCGTGCCTCTATTGACCTCGAGTCTGTCCGCCTCGGTCCCCGCCTCAGTGCCATTTGTCAAAGGGGAAAAATGGAAGAAAGCAGTGGCAAAGAAAACTTGGCTTCAAAAAGACTCCAAGGAATCCAATGGTGACAACATTGACTGGGGAAATGCTTCATTTGATGACTGGAGGGTCATCAAAACCCTGGTTGATGGGTGCATCTTGCCGAGCATGGTAGATAGGATCATCCTCATCGACCCTAAACAGCGGGCAAAGGCCATGCTCGGGGCTTTCCTAGAGGTAATCGTCCTACTCTTTTTTTAAATTCGACCACATGCTCTTGAATGGTGCAACTGACTTCATTGTTTGCAGATGGGTCATCAATTGGTTGCCGACCTCAAGACCGTCAATGCTTAGAAAACCGAGGCCTTGAGGATTGTACAGGTGCATGAAGAGTACAAGGTTGAGGTTTTGTGCCTGTTGAAGGGGAACTCTGTTGAGAACGGACGACTCCAGGAAGCACTTAGGTGCGCCGAAGAGGCTTTGGCCGCGGAGATGGAAAGGGGGCAGAAGGCTGAAGCTTGAATTGCTGAAGGGAAGAAATGGCTTATTGAGGCAAAAAACAAGCTGTCCTGGACTTCAAGGCTTCAAAGGAATTAGAGGATATAAAAGTTAGCTTTGCCGATGAAGCCTTCACCAGAGGTTTCGATCTCTGCCAGCAAAAGGTTGCTAAGAGATATCCTGACCTGAACCTCGACAATCTTCTAGGTGGACTAGGAGATTCCTTTGATGATGAAGTCGAGGTTGTCACTGTTGGAGCCATTCGTCCCCCTACTGAGCCCATTGTCGCTGAGTCCACCGAACTTGCCCCTGACGAACTTGCTGCCGTAGAACCTGTGCTTGCTGAACCTGCGTCTGCTGAGGATGCGCCGTTCAGAGGTTGGTGACCTCCACTAGTTATACTTTTTTCCTTTCTTTTATGTATTGTACTCAAACATTTCAATTAATGAAATCAAGTTTTCCCCTTTTGTCATACCTTTGAGTTGTGATGTGCTTGTTCATCGGGTGCAGTCCCTAGCTGAAGCGGCGCCCCTTCCCCAGGGTATTCTGCTGAAGTCTATTATTAAGAACTTAAGAAAGAAAGTTCGTCATCTCGAAAGGAAGTTGAAGAAGATAGAAGACGAGCTTCAAAAGTCAAAGAAGAATTATGCGAAGGTTGCAATTAAGATCAATCACCTTCGCCAATCGTCCAAACAAACTTTCAAGGATTACCATACTAATAAAAGTGCATCTGACTGAGGAGCTTGAAGAGGTCAAGAAGCGTGCCAGTGAGAAAGCTTGGACCTTGACTGTAAAGATCAGCTCTCTCGAGGTTGAACTTAAAGCAGCACAAGAGAAAATTTAGTTGCTCGAGAGGACTTCGACCTGGTCCATCGACCGAGAAGAATATGGTTGGGATTGGTCCAAAACGTTCTCCGAGCTTAAAGATCAATTGCACCTGGCTGAGGAGTAATATAACTTCAACAGACTCGGTTGGTGGGTTCAAGTTGCCGATCTTAAGCGAAAACTTCGGAAAACCGAAGAGGAAATGACTCAACTTCGGGGGCAATTAGCGAACAGAGCCCAAGCTAGTTCAAGCAGACATTCGGATGAAATCGCCTCTCCGAGGACCATGGGAAACCTTTTCGAATTATATGAAAAAGAGAAGGCCGAGCTACGGCTGCTGAAAATACAGATGGTCTACCAACAGAATATTGTGAAAGATGCTGGGGCCGAATCAACCGTTTTAAGGAAGAGGTTGAGGGAGGTTGAAGAAGACTTCCGAAGGTCTCAAAAATTACTGAGCAAGAGTTTAGCGGCGAGGCGGGAACTCGAGGAGAAGGTGGAAGATTTAAAGCACTCCCTTGTACTGGTCGGGGGTGAAAGTTCGAAGTCCGAATCTGAGTAGAACTTCGTCTCTTTTCTCCTTTTTTGCAATTCGTCTTGTAGACCTCTGCTAGTAATGAACTCCATTTTAATGAAATGAGTATTCATTTTATTTCTTCTTCACTGTCTTGTCTTCACTAGATACTTGTAGAATTTCTTATTCCGTGCTGTTTTTGATATTGTTTTGAAATGACGACCTTAGTCTGTTGTTTTATAAATCCATCCCCCTTGTTTGTGAATAAAGGATTTTTAAATTTGGTTTAGAAGTTAGCTCTTTCCCTAATTCAAGAAATTGGGGGTCTTATCTCTTGTGAGGGTCTTAATCTATGTCAGGATGAGGTTCACCTCTTGTTCCTGATGTGATTGGCTTTCATCCTTGTTAGAACGAGGTCCACCTCCTGTTCCTAATAAGATTGTCAGGATGCAAAAGGGCTGTTGAGAGGGTCTCTTTCCGTTACCTCTTATTTAAGAACCAGAGGCCTTCAATCCTCCGTGGGGGTCTTTAACCACGTCAGGACGAGGTTTACTTCCTGTTCCTGACGTGGTTGGCTATCACCCTTGTTAGGTTAAGGTTCATCCCTGTTCCTAATAAGGTTGCCGGGACGCAAAAGGACCGTTGAGAGGACCTCTCCCCATTACCTTCTGTTTAAGAATCGGAGGCCTTCAATCCTTCGTGGGGGTCTTTATTCATGTAAGAACGAAGTTCACCTCCTGTTCTTGACGTGGTTGGCTATCACCCTTATTAGGACGAGGTCCACCTCTTGTTCCTAACAAGGTTGTCGGGCACAAAACGGCCGTTGAGAGGGTCTCTCCCCATTATCTTTTGTTTAAGAACCAAAGGCCTTAAACTTCATTTGAGAACGAAGTTTGGTTGAGTAATTTCCTACCATTACACAATTTTGCACCAAAGACAAGAATGTTAAAGAAAATTTTATTGAAATAAGGTTATTGATAATACATTCATAAATTTTCTGAGTTCCAAGATCTCGGGAGTGTAGCCCCTCCAAGCTCCTACAAATAATAAGCTCCCAATCGAACGATTTCCACAACCTCATAAGGGCCTTCCCAGTTTGGAACGAGTTTTCATTGATTTTGTGGTTGAGAGATGTCTGCTCGTCATAGCACCAGGTCTCCAATCTTGAATGCTTTGTTCTTGACTTTGGAATTATAATACCGAGCCACTTTCTGCCTGTAGGCTGTCATTTGAATTTGAGCCCTTTCCTGCTTTTCTTCCAATAGATCAAGATTTGCCCGGAGGTCTCGTGAGTTATTCTGTTCGTTGAAGCCTTCAACTCGTGCTGAGGGGAGTCTAAGCTCAACTGATATGACCGCCTCAGTTCTAAAAGCCAAAGCAAATTGAGTTTCTCCAGTTGGCAATCTTTGGGTGATTTTGTAAGCTCAGAGCACACGATAGAGTTCATCCACCCATGTTCTTTTTGTCCTTTCAAGCTTTGCTTTTATTCCCTGGAGTAGAGTCTTGTTGGTTACCTCGGCCTCACCATTTGCTTGAGGATGAGCTAAATATGTAAAATGATGGGAGATATTTAGATCTTTACAGAACTCAGCCAATTTTGCTCTTGCAAATTGGTGCCCATTATCAGTAATTAGGGTCCGAGGTAGGCTGAATCTACAAACTATGGACTTTCAAACGAAGTCCACTTTAGTTTCAATGATTTTGGCTAGAGGTTCGGTCTCGGCCCATTTGGTGAAACAATCCATTGCCATCAGAAGAAACTTTCGCTGTCCGGATGCTATGGAAAATGGCCCAACTATATCCATTCCCCACTATGCAAACGGCCAAGGAGCGCTCAAGAATGTAAGCTGTGAAGGTGGCTGTCTCTGAATGTTGGCGTTTCTTTGACATCGGTCTCATTTCTCACATATTCTATGGCATCCTGTTGCATAGTCGGCCAATAATATCTGTGCCGAAGTAGTTTATAAGACAAAGACCTGGTCCCTAGATGGTTTTCACATATTTCTTTATGAACTTTCTTCAATGCATAATCAGCTTCAGAAGGTCGGAGACATTTGAGAAGTGGTAAAGAGTAGGACCTTTTATACAATTTACCCTCATACAAGACGTAACGGGAGGCCTGATTCCTCAATTTTCGAGCTTCCTTGGGGTCTCTAGGAAGGATGCCATCTTTCAAATAGAGTATCAACGGATCAATCCAATTGAGCTCAGGATCTACTTGCATTACGGTCTGGGTCTCCTTTGAACTTGGATGCTGAAGAACTTCGAAAAAAACTTCCTTGGGTAATTCATTTGGGGCTAAGTAGTCAATTTGGACAGAAGGTCAGTCCTTATATTTTCTGCTATAGGGATCTGTTGAATATCAAAACTATCAAAGGCCGAGGTTAAGCTCCGTACTTTGTCCAAGTATTTCTTCATGCTTTCTTCCTGAGCTTCATAGTTGTCATTGACTTGTCCCACCACCAATTGAAAATCACTATAGACTTTAACATGATCTGCCTTAATTTTTTTTTTCTATTTTCAATCCAGCAATCAGGGCTTCATATTCTATTTCGTTATTGGTAGTGGGGAATTCGAAGCGTAGCGCATATTCAGCAATAACTCCTTCTAGCTTGATAAGAATCAAGCCTGCGCCTGCTCCAGAAGCATTGGACGAACCGTCAACATGTAAGGCCCAGAAGTCTTTAGAGAGATTTGTTCTTCAAAGGAATTCGACTACAAAATGGGGGTGCTAACTTGTTATTCAGGTTCGACTGGGTCTGGGATGGTACATTCTATTACAAAATCGGCCAGTATTTGAGCTTTAATAGATAGCCGAGGTTGGAAATTAATGTCGAACTCAGTAAGCTCAATTGCCCATTTTGCTATTCTCCTAGAAATATTCGGCCAGTGAAGAACTGCTTTGATAGGTTGATTAATGAGTGTGATCGTATGCCCTTGGAAATAAGGTCGGAGCTTTCTGGTTGTAATTAACAAAGCATATGTTAGCTTTTCCAACTTAGTATATCTTGTTTCTGCATCCCTAAGCACTCGGCTTATGTAGTAGATCGACTTCTGGGTTTTTGCCTCTTCATTTGTTAGGACAGCTCTAATGGTAGCGGAAGATACAGCCAAGTACAGGAACAATCCTTCGCCAGGTTCGAGCTTGGCAAGGAGAGGAGGTGAGCTGAGGTAGTTCTTCAATTCCTTAAAAGCTTGTTGATATTTAGAGGTCCAGCAGAAGTTCTTTGGCTATTTGAGCACTTGGAAGAATGGCATGCAATGCTCGATCGATCTTGAAATGAAGCAATTCAGAGCCGCAACCTTCCCTATTAGGTGCTGGACTTCTTTTATTGTCTTTGGGGCTGTCATCTCCTGGATGGCTCGGATTTTCTTAGGATTTGCTTCAATGCTGTGCCTTGACACCATGAATCCTAAGAACTTTTTCGAAGTTACTTCGAAGGCACACTTAGTTGGATTCAGCTTCATCCTGTACTTTCGGAGTGTCGAAGGTTTCTTTTAGATCGACGATATGGTTTATTAAAGATCAGCTTTTGATAAGCATATCGTCCACATAGATCTTTATGTTGCGGCCGATCTGCTCCTTGAAGATCTTATTCATCAGGCGCTGGTAAGTCGTACCTGCATTTTTAAGTCGGAAGGGCATGATCCTGTAACAATAAAAATCATGGTCAGTAATAAAAGTAGTTTTTTTTTCATCTTCTGGTGCCATCTAGATTTGGTTATAGCTGGAGAAGGCATCCATGAAAGTGAGGAGCTCATGGTCCGAAGTCGCATCCACTAGTTGATCAATTCTGAGCAAGGGGTAGTTGTTCTTTCGGCAGGTCTTGTTCAAATATGTGAAATCGATGCACATCCTCCACTTGCCATTTGTCTTCTTGACGAGGACCAAGTTTGCAATCCAATCTGGGTATGATACCTTCTGGATGAACTTGGCTTTAAGGAGCTTTCAACCTCGTCCATGATCGTCTTTTGCTGCTCAGGTGAAAAGCTATGCTTCTTTTGCTTCATGGGTCAGCGCTTCAGATCTACATCCAGACGATGTTTCATCATCTTTGCATCAATTCTAGGCATATCTGCAGGGACCTAGGCAAAGATATCAGCATTCTTTCACAAGAAAGTAACGAGCTGCTTTTTAACTTCTTGCAAATTGGAGCCAATCTGAATCGTGTGATCCTCATGCCCATTGTTTAGAGAGACTACAACAAGGTCATTTATGGGTTCTCCCCGCTCTTCTGTCAAATCATCACGGGCATTCAATCCATCCATCGGACAAAGATCTGGCTACCTTCCTCCTTGTAAGGCAATGGTGTAACAGTGCTGTGCCAGAGCTTGATCCCCTCTGACTTCTTCGACCCCATATCTTGTCGGGAACTTCAACTTCAAATAGTAAGTCGAGACCACAGTCCGAAGTGCATTCAAACTGGGTCGGCCAAGAATTGCATTGTAGATGGAGGGAGCTTTTACTATCAGAAAATCAACATGGGCCTTGGATTGCTTTGGGTACTGACTTGCCACAACCGGTAAGATAACTATTCCTTCAACTGGTACAGCATCGCCTGTGAATTCCACCAAAGGGGAGTTCATAGGTCCCAGGCGACTATCAGGTATAGATATTTTGGAGAAAGCATCATAAAACAAAACATCAATTGAGCTTCTATTATCAATTAAGACACTGCGTACATCATAGTCAGCAATATTTAAAATAACTATAACCGTGTCATTATGTGGAAATTAGACCCCTTGTGCATCCTCTTCAGTAAAAGTGATGGATTCCTCAGTCCTCTGCTTCTTCGCCAGCCTTGTTGATCCATTGGCTTCCTCCTAGCGATGTCCCCCAGCAATAGTATTGATGACCCCAAGCAAGGGCCGATCTCCCTGCGGCTCATCCCTTTAAGGTGGTTCAGGTTGCGACAGGGCTCTTGGCCGGTCTTCCCTCCTTTCTAGCCAACGTCGGAGGAATCGGTCTAGTTGGCCTCTTCTGATGAGCTCTTTGATCTTGTTTTGGAGCTGGATGCATTCTTCAGTATTGTGACTGTGGTCTTGATGATAGAGGCAGTGCTTGTTAGGGTTGCGCTTAGCTAGATGAGACTGCATTTTCTTTAGTCTTGGCAGTTGCTTCTTAATTTCTATCAGTATTTGGGTCTTCAAAGCATTCAGAGGGGAGTAGTTATGGAATCTTTTGGGAGGAGAGGTTCGCAGTGTCCTTCGGTCCGGGCTCCTTGGTCGGTGAGCTCTAGGTGGAGTTTGAGCTCGTTTGCGTTCAGGAGGGGTTTTAGAGCACAGCCGAGCTTCACTCGGCTTATCTATGGGGACGGGCTTGCTAGACTCTCCCGTCTGCTGTTCTTCCGCGGCTTCTTCGTCTTTCAATTTGAAGGCCTCTGCTCGAGCATAGCCTTCAGTCCGAGCCAGCATTTCGGCAAAGTCTCGAGGGTACTTCTCTAGAAAAAAGAGGAGATCATTCTTCTCGAGGCTGTCCTTTAGTGCAGCCATTGTAACAAACTGGTCCAAATTTTAGACCTCCAAAGCTGTAGCATTAAAATAGCTAACATAAGCCTTAATGGACTTCCCTTCCTTCTGCTTGATGTTGACGAGGGAGTCCGAACCTCGTCTCTGGTGTCGGCTACTGATGAAATTAGCCGCAAATTGGTGGCTCAGTCGATCAAAAGAAAAGATGATACTCGGTTTGAGGCTCGAGTACCAATTCCTTGCAGGTCCCTTCAAAGTGGAGGGGAAGGCTTGGCATAGAATGGCGTCAGGCGTGTCATGGAGCAGCATCATTATTTTGAAGGCTTCGAGGTGGTCGACTGGTTCCGAGGTTCCATTATAATTCTTAAATTGAGGAAGTTTGAAGTTCAGTGGGATGGGCTCTGCATGGTCTGGGTAGAGAATGAAGGGTCGGTGCAGATGTTGTTGTTGCGAGCAGGGGCCACATGGCGGAGTTTTTCAATCCGCCAGTTCATCTCTTGGAGCTTTTGATTGAGAATATCATCCCGATCATGGATCTCAAAGGGTGGCTGGCTGAACGGAGGCAAATATTTTTCAGGAGTGGAATCATGATTGGAACAGGAGCTCTCCGCTCTCTGCTTTCGCTTCCCAGGGGTTATCAGCCAACTCGTCCAAGTGGGCCTTGCATCGGATCTCGGTGCTCCGGCGGTGGTCTCTTCGGCTGAGCTGGCGTCGGAACCTACTGCATGGCCCGCACTGCTTCAGTGAGGCCCCTAACCTGCTGCATGAGCAAGTTAAACTGCTCTACATCCACCACGACTGCTGGTGGAGGTGGAGGTTGAGGTGTCGGTGATGAGGTCGGAGCGTGCTAATCTGGGTGAGATCTGGCGACAGAGGTGGTGGATCGCCGGGTTGAAGCTTTCTTTAGCGGCATCTTGCTGGAACAAGGAGAGATCAGAAGAAAATAAAGCGAAAGTGAGGTAGAAGATGAACTCGACAGGGTACTCCTTTAAGAACAAGGACTCAAGGTTCCTTTCTCTAGCGTCAATCCTGTTGGTACAGAAAATGGTGCTGACACTAGAGTTCGCTGGAGTTAGAGGAGATGAGGTTGCCGACGAGACCTGCAAGATGTAGTCCAAATTGAAGGTGGGTGGCTTTGGCAGGATCCTCCGACGGTCAAGTTAGTTCTTTGGCTAACAAGAATGGAGTACTCAAGAGAATTCGGAGAAGAAATGAGAACTTAGAGAGGAAAATATATCTGGAGGGGCTCTTTTATAGGCGAAGCTTGTAACAGAATGATAATGACATCCATAATAGAATTAGAATGTCAGTAGGCCGTTCGGGCCACGTAGAGTTAGTTACGGAGAGTGGGTTGTTGATGTCGCGACTTGTAGGCAGTTAAGTTCTATTTGCTGGAGTTCGGATGGAAGGTCGGAGACTTCTGTGTTTGCTAGTAAGCCGTTCCCGCTGGGATGGAGAACTTCGAAGTTGGATTAGCTGAACTTAAAGATCGGCTTCTAGGTAATGGGCGGCGGACCTGCAATTAGTTAGATTTTATTGGTGCTGCTTATGATAGCTTCTAGGAGTTTGGCCGCCTTCAAGGTCGGCCAAGAGCAAGTGTGGGCATTCGGACTGAAGGTCAGAGAGGGGATGGTAGGGTCTTCAATGAAAACTATGGCCAGGCTTTCTTAGAGGAGCTCGGTCGGGACAGTAGAGATCCGAGATCAATTGGAAGCTGAGAAGGGTGAATGTTAAGACTCGAGGCTTCTTCCTGGTGCTGCTTTATCCTCTGAGAGAAGTTCGGACTTATGTCGCTGGAGAAGTCCTTTTATTGACTCAAGTTCATCCAGTCGAAGTCCTTGGTGTGAGAGTGCCAGGATCTGCCATTTGAAAGGTGGAGTAGAAGAATTCGGTTGGCCGAGGTCCCTGATTTGTGAGATTGATGAGATCTACTCTAAGGTGAAGGAATTCGGCTGCCTTCAAGGTTGGCCACAAGGTAGGGCTGTGTCGGGATTCGATATTTGATGGAGTTCTTCCATCTATCTTGAGCTAAAGATTGGGATCAACAGAATGACAATTCTTTTCATTGTTCAAGTTCGTCTGGCTGAAATTTAGCACGTCCTTGAGAAGCTCTGCAGTTATGGGAAGAGGGCTAAGGATTGTTGTTGAGAAGTTTGTTTGGCGGACAAGGTCTGAAGGCCGACCTTCTTGAATTGGGTTGGAGCTGGAAAGTAGCTTGGTTGAAGGTCGGACATGGTTGTCACAATTTCGGATGGAGCTATACTGAGGTCGGACATCTCACTGGACTTTGGCAGGAGCTATTTTATCCCCAACAAAATCTATGAAACATGCAATGACAAGTAATAATCTAATGACAATTCTTTTCATTGTTCAAGTTCGTCTGGCTGAAATTCAGCACGTCCTTGAGAAGCTTTGCAGTTATGGGAAGAGGGCTAAGGATTGTTGTTGAGAAGTTCGTTTGGCGGACAAGGTCTGAAGGCCGACCTTCTTGAATTGGGTTGGAGCTGGAAAGTAGCTTGATTGAAGGTCGGACATGGTTGTCACAATTTCAGAGGACGCTATACTGAGGTCGGACATCTCACTGGACTTTGGCGGGAGCTATTTTATCCCCAACAAAATCTATGAAACATGCAATGACAAGTAATAATCTAATGACAATTCTTTTCAATGTTCAAGTTCGTCTGGCTAAAATTCAGCACGTCCTTGAGAAGCTCTGCAGTTATGGGAAGAGGGCTAAGGATTGTTGTTGAGAAGTTTGTTTGGTGGACAAGGTCTGAAGGCCGACCTTTTTGAATTGGGTTGGAGTTGGAAAGTAGCTTGGTTGAAGGTCGGACATGGTTGTCACAATTTTGGATGGAGCTATACTGAGGTCGGACATCTCACTGGACTTTGGCGGGAGCTATTTTATCCCCAACAAAATCTATGAAACATGCAATGACAAGTAATAATCTAATGGCTTTTAATTTAGCAACAGGAGCATAAGTTTCATCAAAATCAACTCTCTTCTTGATTATGCCCTTTAGCTACTAATCTTGCTTTATTTCTGACTACATGTTCATCTAACTTATTTCTCAATACCCATTTAGTTTCAATTATTAGGTGGTCAATTGGTTTATCAACTAAGGTCCAAACTTTATTTCTCTCAAATTGATTTAACTCTTCTTGCATAGCAATTATCCAATAAGGATCATTTTTAGCTTCTTCAATTGATTTAGGTTCAACTTGTGATACAAAATTTAAATGGTTATTAATATTTCTTAAAGAGGAACGAGTTTTTATCTCTTGTGATGGATCACTAATAATTAAATCCTTAGGATGACCATATGCATACCTCTATTCCTTAGGCAAGCTCTCATCTTGGGCATTCTCATGCTTTTCTTCTTCTTCTTCAGCTTTTTTGAAGTTTGCTTTATCATCATGAGCTGAAGTATCTTTGATAGAGAGCTTTTCCATTCCTTTGTCCAATATACCTGCATCATCATCAACAATATCTTCTTTTCTGGAAGATAGGTCATTAATTTCATTAAAAACATGTATGGATTCTTCAATAATGAGCATCCTTTTGTTGAAGACTCTATAGGTCTTTCAAGATAAAGAGTATCCTAGGAAGATACCTTCATCCAACTTGGCATCAAATTTTTCAAGGTTGTCTCTTCTATTATTTAGGATGAAACATTTACAACCAAAAACATGAAAGTAGTTAATGTTTGATTTTCTTCCTTTCTAAAGTTCATATGGGGTTTTCTTTAAAATAAGTTGGATTAAAGCTCGATTTAAAATGTAACATGCTATGTTAATAGCTTCAACCCAGAAATATCCAGAGAGTTTGCTTTCACACAACATAGTATGGGCCATTTCTTTCAAAGTTCTGTTTTTCCTTTCAACAACTCTATTTTGTTGAGGTATTTTAGGAGTAGAAAAATTATGTTCAATGCCTATTTTATTACAAA
The DNA here is from genome assembly GCA_006176705.1 of Cocos nucifera. Classification (NCBI taxonomy): domain Eukaryota; kingdom Viridiplantae; phylum Streptophyta; class Magnoliopsida; order Arecales; family Arecaceae; genus Cocos; species Cocos nucifera. The sequence continues at coordinate 531,104 of QRFJ01000871.1, forward strand.
AGTTTTTAAAATACTGATTTTCAAACTTGGTTCCATGATCACTTCTTATGAAAACAATAGTTAGATTCTTTTTCATTTGAAACTTCTAGATAAAATTTGGTAAATGCTGAAAAAGCTTCATCTTTTTTAGCTAAAAACAAGATCCAAGTAAATCTGGAAAAATTATCTACAATCACAAGTCCATGTGAAGTAGTTCTAGTGGTCTAAAAGTTGAAACAAGCTTTTAGATTTAAAAGAACTTCTAATTTGTTTTCCAAATTGACATGCATCACAAATTCGGTTCTTTTCAAAATCTAGTTTTGGAAGTTCTTTAGCGATCTCTTTTGATTAATTTGGAAATTAAATCCTGATTTACGATGCCATAACCAACTAGTCTCATTGAGTTTGGCATTCATTGCTACTAGACATTGGCCATTCTTCATGAAATGATCATTTGGATCAATCATGTAGACATTTTCATGCCTATATCCAATGAGAATAATGCCATCATCAATAGGGTTAGACACAATGCAAATTAATGATTCAAAAACTACTTTAAAACCTTTATTACAAAGTTGGCTAATACTTAACAAGTTGTGCTTTAAACCATTGACTAACAATACATTCTCTATGTAAGTGGAGGGAGTGATACATATCTTATTAATACCAATGATGTGTCCTTTGCCATTGTCACCAAAGATCACCCATAGTTGTTAAAGGCACGCTTGAGGTGCAAGAGGCTCGAGGCAAGGGTCCTCGCGACTCTTAGGCCCTTAGGCAAGGCGAGGTGGCTGAGGCCTAGGTGCTTGAGGTGCGTGCCTGACCTAACCTACAAAGGTGCGCTTCAATCGCTTTAGTCTCAGGAGGGAAACAAAAGGGCAATAGAGGTGTTTTGGGAAGTCAGACAAATGCAAAGAAGGAAAACAAGAGTGAGATGACGAAAAGAGGGCAGTCATGGTCGCTAATCAAAGACCCATAGCCATTAGAGCACTGCCCCAGCCATCGGAGAAGAGAGCCCACTCATTGATTGATGTAACTGAGAACCTACGGTCATCGATCGAAGTCCCACAGCCATCGGAGCACTGCAGATGAGGAGTTAGAGGACTCAGAAGAAGAGCAAGACATTGGGGATCACAAGTCTAATGAAGAAGAAGAAGATGATCTTATTATTAATGATGATGAGGACTACTAGGAGATTACATCTACTGCTTGTTTATTGCGAGATTAGCTAGAACTTTTTACTAGGATTTTAAACTACTTAGTTATATACTTGTGTTAGTGTGATTTTTATTTTATTGTTGTGTGCTTATTGTGAACAATATTTTGCTTGAATGTTCGTATGCTATGTGTTGTGTTGAAACTTTAATGAGTTTGCATTTTAATATTAATGACATTTTGATTATAGTTTAAAAATATATAATTTTATATATTATGTATATTTCATCTTATTTTTAATAAATGTGCGCCTCGTCTTGCTCAGGCATGCACTTGCGCCTTGCGCCTAGGCTCCTGGGACCCTTTGTGCCTCGGTATGCCTTGCGCCTTTAATAACTTTGAGATCACCACTCATTTGCCTCTAGGTTGAGAAATTTTATCCTATCACCCCTCATGTACCTTAAGTAGCCACTATCAAGGTACTGTTTTTCTTTCTTTCCCTTGGCTGCAAGGCACACCTGCAAACACAAATTAGATGGAAACTTTAGGTACCCAACCTAATTTGGGTCCTTTAGGATTAGTTGCTATGGTCCCTTTTGGAACCCAAACCTTTTTAATTTTTTTTTGACCATTTTTTAGTTTTATGAAATCACAGGAATATGTTTTGTGTCCTATTTAACCACAGCAAAAACAAGAGATGTTTTGAGAAGTAATGTGTGATTGTTTTACAAAGAATTTTTTCAAAAATTTTTGTTTCTTTTATGGTTTAAATTAAAGTCCAGTTTTGTTGAAAACAGCTCTTTGGTTACTTAATAGCATTTGCAATTTTTCAGAATTATAGATAAATTTTTCAACAATGGGCTTAAACTTTTCAACTTCTTTCTTTATCTGGTTTTCTTTTATTAAAAAATCTTTTTCTTTTAAAAGCGCTTTCTTTTCATTGGTTAAGGTCTGATTTGATATCTTAAGATTTTTATTTTTCAATGCAAGCTTTTTAAGTTCATTAATTAAATCATAAAAAGTTTTTTGCAATTCATCAAAAGTAAAGTCCAGTTTTAGATGTTACCTCTTCTTCTTGAGTTTCCCTATCTGAACTTGACTCAAGATTACTCCAAGTTGGCATCATTGCCTTTTTCTTTATCTTCTTAGAGGATTTCTTGAGTAGAAGACAATCAATCTTGAAGTGCCTTGGCTTCTTGCATTCAAAACAGATGGGTTGCTCTTTGTCCTTGTCCTTCTTTCTTTCTTTGCTTGGCTCACACTTGGAGAATGGCTTCCTCTTGAAGTTCTGCCTCTTTTTCTTCATGAAACATTTGAACTTGCTTGTTATTAGGGCCATTTCCTAATCTTCATCACCTTCTTCTAAGTTTTCACTCTCTTCTTCTTCTTTGGTCGTTGACTTGAGAGCAATTGTCTCTCTCTTTTTAGCCCCATCTTTAATGTTTTGCTTCATGATTAACTCATGAGTCATGAGAGGACCAAGAAGTTCTTCTAGGAACAAAGTGTTGAGATCCTTTGCTTCTTGTATGGCTGTCACCTTCGCCTTTCAAGCTCTTAAAAGAGAAATAAGAACATGGAATGCTGTACTGCCTGGTATGAGGTGTACCATATCGTACTGGTCTCATACTGGTATGCCATTTTGGAGCGTACTGATACTAGCATACTGTATTGAACTGCATACCGACATTACAGCAGAATTTTACTGATATGGGATTTGGTACTGAGACGACAAACCTTGCCTAAGAATTTTTCAAACAAGATCACTATTAGTGTAAGATCTACCTAAACTTTTAAGACCATTTATAATATCAGTAATATGAGTAAATATTTCAGTTATAGATTCAGTTGGTTCCATTTTAAAAAGTCTATGCTTATAAACCAATATATTAATTTTAGATTCTTAACTTGATTGGTACCCTCATGGATAACCTCAAGTCTAACCCACATCTTTTTAGCAGAAATACAGGTAGAGATTTGGTTAAATTCATTGGCATTAAGTAAACAATAAAGCACATTCATAGCTTTAGTATTAAGCTGAATCATCTTCTTATCATTATCATCCTAGTCCTTTTTGAGTTTGGAAGTGACAATGCCATCTACTGTAACAGTGGGTATATGTGGTCCGTTGGTTATGACACTTCAAAGGTCATAATCCAATGCTTGAATGAATATGCGTATGCATGCCTTCCAATACATGTGGTTAGAGCCATTAAATAAAGGTGGTTTGTTGTAGACTGTCCTTTAGCAAGAGAAACATTCAATTGGGTTGCCATCAGATCTTAAACTCAACATCGCTAGATCAACAAGTAAAGAGTACCAAGACTCTGATACCACTTGTTGTCCAGCGAGACAACCTAAGAGGAGGGGTGAATTGGGTTTTCTAAAATTTTTTATAGCTTAAAATAGATATGTTTACAATTTAAGTTCCTAAATGTAAGTGCAGTGGAAGCAATGAATGATTATGCAGAGATATGCAGCAATAGATAAAGAAAGTGAAGGAAATCTAAGCCACACATTGTCACACAGACAAATTTTTTTTAGTAGTTCAATGTCAAGCATAACACCTACATCCACTCTCCAAGCACTCCGCTTGGGAATTTCATTTTAATCACGAAGATTACAGCAAGATTGTTTTCCGGGTTCACAATTTAAATTCAATTGGTTCATCGGGCTCACCAACAAAAACCTTTACCCCAAGTTACTCCTAGGCTTGTACAAGTCCAATTTTAGGCTTGGATAAGTCTTTTCTCCAAGTTTCAATCCCTTGCAGTAAGAAATTTGAATACAAAATGAAAAACAAACTCAAAGCTCCTTAAAGAGCAAGTAGAATGTCATTGAAGCTAAATTTGAGGGGTGGAGAAGCTTTTGCAATTAATGCACCCTTCTTCCTCTTGAAAATCAATTGAATGCACAAGAAGCAGGTGGTTGGAGTTGAAGTTTTCTTCTTGAATGCTCACTAAATGCACTTTCAGAATTTTTGGCTCTCATTTTGGTTTTTTTAATGTTCTGTATTGTTCTCCTTCGTTCTCTTGTTTCATTTAAGTCTTTGGTATCCATAAATCCTTGTTAAGATGTCCAAAAATGGGTTTCTAGCCATGGAGAGTCGAGAACTAGCCGTTAGAAACGTTCTGTGCAATTCTGCATCTTCTAAAAAACTAGCCGTTGGAGTTGTCAACTGTAGTGGAGTAGATTTAAGTAGATCTGGAGTCAACTTGAGCTTTCTTCGAGTTGACTTGAAGTCTCCGGGGGTCAACTCGAGCGCTGTTCATAGAAAAACTGATCTCTATCTTTTCTGAGAGAGTCGATTCGAGAACTGTGGGAGTTGATTTGAGGTTTGTGTTGGTTGAATCCTACATGCTAGAGTCGACTCTAAGACTCTTTGAGTTGATTCAAGGCTTGTGCCAAATATTGATAGCGTACTAGAGTCAACTCAAAACCTTCAGGGGTTGACTCCAAGCCTTTTTCACTGGAGTTCTTCATGGCTTGGCCTCCTTTAAGCTTACTTATTTGAGTCCTGAAGATAGAATATGGCTCTAGCTTATTGAAATCTCCTCTCAAACACTTGAACAACTTGTTTGTATCAAAAACATATACTCAAATATTTTGTTCTCATCAAAATCAATACTATGACCAACAAAAGCCAATGTGGGAGTGGATTAGGGTGTGGTATGGAAAAGCAGTTTGTCTCTCTCTATCTCTCTCACATGATAAAGAATGATGAAACATTTACAAAGTAGGTAGAGCCGTAGAGGAATGGGATACTAACACAAATGTGGCACCTCTTGTTGATTTTTGGATGATTTTTCTTTTCATTTTTTAAAATTAATCAGCTGTATATTTTCGAATTTTGTTAATAAGAATCGGCCTTAGCTTTTTGGTTAAGTGTTCACCTACTTCAGTGAGATGTAGGGATGGGGAAGAACTATTTTTGGAAGACCAGTATGGGTTCCACAAAATCTCATGCTCTTTTATGTAACTTAATGGAGAAAAGTTTGTTCAATAAATTTGTGGTCAACTAGGGCTTGCCGTAGTGGTGACATTCTCTGCTTAGCAACTAGAAGTTTTGGGTTTGATTCTTGGGTAGTGCATCCCAAAAATCTGGACAGATAATTAAAGTGTGGGTGAGTTCTCCCTCCCTCTCTCTCTCTCTCTCAAAACATGCATAACTTCCTCTTGTAAAATCAAAACATTATGCAGCAAATTCCATTTGTTATCAATTAAAAGAATGAAGATACCTTGGTGATGTGCATGTTATTTATCATGAAAAATGAACTGCCTTTGTTGTGGTCAATAATCAGCAAACCCTTGTTTTGGAGGAAAAAAACTTATGTGGTGACAATAATTTCATAATATGACCACTTATATTCTTCTGAAGATTATTCTTATCATGTTCCTGTGAATGGATTTTTCAAATGTATTATGAGTACATCCACTGATATGTAAAGAATTTTTAAAATTGACTGCTTTATGACTTATCTTTTAGACACGAGTCTGGGGAGTGGGGACAACTATCTTTTTTGGTATTAGCAAATTGAATTATAATCTCTTAAAAATGAAATAGTTCTTTGTATTAGAGCTTGTGTTCTTGCTGTTGTCTAGACTCACCAAGTCTAGGGAACTTTCAAAGATTGCTCCTTGGTTGCATGAGCATAAATTGCATGACCGTTTGGTAGGTCTCTTTGTTGCTAATGGGCCTATGAGTGTTGTGGCATGACCTCTCTTGTTTGTGGTAACCCAGTCCATTAACTTGAGACCAATTCAAAATAGGGTGCCATCAAGTTTGTAAGTTGTAACCATCTCTTAATTTCATATACCTTTCTTGAACTTTGATGTGATGTTACTTGACTTGTAAATCCAACCATGTATTTGTGGAATGAAATATTTTGGTAGTTAAGAATTTGGCTTTCTGCTGTTCTTCCCAAAACCCTGGTGTTGGCACCAGATGCCCCTTTCGTTAGTTAATTTTTCCTCATCTTACTATCTGTTTGACATGCAGGACCTGGTGCTACTATTGGGGGCATGTGTGCTACTCGTTGCTCTGGTTCTTTAGCTGTTAGGTAGTGCTAAACTTTGGTATTATGTTAAGCATTCAAGCTCTCAACCAAAATATTTTTAGCTAGGTTTACCAATTATTAGGTTGAACATATTCTTAATTGGAATTGATGATTTAATTATCAGTTTTTAGGTATGGAACTATGCGGGATAATGTCATCAATCTTCAGGTAGATATACTAAATTATCCTCTGACTTTGTTTTGAAAGAGTAATTTCTTGGTGCTATCTCTTTGCAGGTTGTTCTAGGAAATGGTGATGTTATAAAGACAGGTTCACGTGCTCGAAAGAGTGCTGCTGGGTAGGCTGAAGCTTCCTTTTGATGTGAAAAGATACAGCCTTTTCTTACCATTTGAAAAAGTCCCAAGTATTGCTTTTGAGGCGTTTAGTTTAGTAATTACCGGTGTTTTACTTGGATTAGCTTTTTCTATACTTTCCATCTCTTAAACATTTGAATTTTTTTCCATGCATACCATGCTTTTGTTCTTTTCTTGTGTGTGATCAACTTCCCACTATGATCATATGTAAACTAAATAACTTCTCAGAACATTTTAATATTTGGTTAATCTTTTATCAACTTTTATGGCCATATTCTCTGAAAAAATATATTATTCTCTTCTACAGAACAGACAGAAAGTCTTCTTATTGTATCCAAATGAAACTTGCCTTATATTTCTACCCAAATAATTGATCTCCTGATTTATTCTGATTTTTCAGATGAGCATTTTCTGTTTGTACATTCATAGAGCCTTTTTTAAATATTTTCTAATGATCGGCTGAAACAGTTATAGAGCTATGTATCATCATGATGAGATGGCTTCATAACAGTATCTTATCCTTTGCTAGAATACCTGCAAGGTTTTCACTTCTCAAAACGGACCATCTAGCTCAAAATTATATTAAGGTTCCCTTTCAATAACTCCACAATTTATGAAGTTTGATTTCCCAAATGAGGGATAAATGGCGTCATGCCAGGTTGTCTCTAATTTTGATGGAAAAACATGGCATATTTGCGAATTTGTACTGTTTTGAAATTTCTAGTTTTGATTTATTATTGTATGATCTGGCTGACCCCGCGAGCTTAAGAATAAAATCTCTATAACCATTTATTTGGAAATTTAAATCCAGACTAGTATTTATAGGTAGGGGTTGAAATAGTGGTACAAGTATGATGGTACCTATGCTTGGGCCTATCCATAAAGTATGGTCATTGTAATATTGTACTGACTCATGCTGCACATCTTGGTGTTGGAACATTAAAATAGAGTGAAACTGCGTGTCCATATGATATTGGCATGGGGTGCTTTTTGGGTTTGGTATCTTACTGATACTACGTAGCAAGGTTTTAAATCCCATGGGACTAGGATGTCCTAGATTCTTAATAGAATGAGATGCCCCACTGTACTGCCATGTCCTGGTGGTGGTCCTAGTCATGCCTACCGGTAGATATCCTTTGTCTCTCTCCCCTTCTTCTTTCCTTTCTTTCTTTCCTTCCTTTCTTTTTCTTCTCCCTTCCTTTTTTCTTTCCTTTTTCTTTTGCTTCTTCTTTCCTTTCTCCTCTCCTTTATTAAAATAATGTGCTTGTCAATTTTTAAGAATGGATCCATTGCAAAAGAAGGATCCGGAGTGTGACATTGGTTGGAAGCATGGAGAGATGCTCTCAGGCCGGAATCATTGGAGATGTAAATGGTGTAACATAGAATTCAAAGGAGGGGTTACACGGTTGAAGCAATTTTTGGCTGATGGCTATCTGGATGTAGCTATGTACCGTATGTGTCGACAGGAGGTCCGTTAGTTGATGAAGTACTTTGCTGATTTTAAATCAACGAAAGAAAGAAATTTAAAGAAGGTAGAGGTGGATTGTCGAGCAGCAGAGCAATCTTTTTATCACTTTAGGAAGTTAGAGAGGATCTGCTTCAGATGATGAGCAGGCACCGATTGATGCTGCCATTTGAGTGAGTTTGGATGGTCAATGGCAGCTGGAGGAGCTGGCCAGGTATAGAGCTTCATTTGGACTATCAATTTATGAAGGCGGATTAGGATTAGGTAGCACTGCAGTAGAGTCTTAAGTCACGGTTTAGGAGGACATCCTCAGAGAGCTTGCTAGTAGAGGTAGCAGCCGTCTTACATCCATATTGGGAGCATTTGGTAGTAGAAAGAAATCCTCTAGGAAGATTTCCACAGGAGCCACTATTCATGATTTGGATCCACATGCCTTTTCTAGTAGAGATTCCAAGCAACAAAGGAATGACACTATATTGAAGAAAGATAAGAAGAGGGATATGTGGCGAGCTATTGGATCTTGGTTTCACTTCAGTCACATCCCAGCGAATGCTGCAGACAATCTATATTATCGTTCTACCATTTCATCTATACAAGCTGTCGGTTTAGGTGTTGATCCTCCAGGACCAAGAGATATCCATGATGAGCTTCTTGACAACAATGAGGATTTAGAGAAGTGTATTTCATCATTTAAGAGTAAGTGGCCTGTAAATGGATTGATTGTGATGTGTGATGGTTAGACTAGTGCTACTAGACGAAGCATCATCAACTTCTTCATATATTGTGATGGAAGAATATTTTTTCATAAGTCTATTGATGCTTCAGCTGAGGTGCACGATGCTAGCTACATCCTTAAATTGATCGAGGTGATTGATCAAGTAGGAGAACGGAATGTCGTGCAGGTTGTTACAAATAATGGACCATAATATAAGGCTGTAGGAGAGTTGTTGGGGCAGCGACCACATTTTCTGGATCCCATGTGCTGCACATTGTATTGATCTGATGTTGATGGATATTGGAAAGATTTGTAGGGTGCAGAAGACAGTAGAGTCAGCATAGAGCATCACCAGATTCATTTATAACCATACATGGGTCCTATTATTAATGCGGCAGTATGTTGAAGGCGATATATTGAGATCAGATGTCATATGGTTTGCTATCAATTATATAGCACTTGGTAGCCTGGTTGATAAAAAGTACAGCTATGTCAAATGTTTGTCAGTAGTGAATGGCAGGAAAGTAGATATGCTAGGACAGGCACTGAGGGAGGCATTGTGGAGAGCCTAGTGACGAGATAATCATTCTGACAGCAGGCTGAGAGGATAATGGTGGCTATCAAGTCTATGTATGAAGTACTTCAGGCTATCGATGGTGAGTGATATCCTCAGATGGGCTTCCTATATCATATGATGGAGAGGGCAAAGAAATAAATCAAGATGACAGGTCCAAAACATGCATATGGGTACATCAGGATCATCGATCGTCAATAGGGTTATCAGATGGGTAGAGAGTTGTACTCAGCGGGTAAGCAGCAAATCAACAATTTTTTGAAAATTTATATAAATAAACTTAATCAATTATGACAATTTGTGCAGTTTACTATCTGAGTCTGAGGTTCCAGTACTCCGTACTTGGGATTGGCATGGATGAAGAGCTTTTGTCCGTCCTACGAAATGTAATATAGATAAGATGGAGCCCAATGCAGACATCGCGGCTATGTCTTGAACAATTAAGTTCAATGATGTTTATTAACTTAGCGATGTCTTCGACAAATAAGACATTATAAGTTTATAACAAATGATTTTTTTATAAGATAAAATATTTAGAAGGGCACAGAATCATTTGGAAGTAATGTAGCAGTTAAAAATAAATCAAAGATTAATCCAGATATATATCAATAAGTTTATTTTTATATTCAATCTTATTTTTGATTTTCGTGATTTTTAATTATTTTGCAGTTGAATGGTGGGTTTCATTTTGGTGGATTTGCACATCTCAGGGATCTTGACCAGACGGTTTCATCGAGTGGATGTGAGCATAATTGATCGACCTTAGCCCTTATCCATAGCAAGCAAAGGAACCGTCTGAAACAGAAATGCCTCAACGATCTTATATATGTACACTATAACCTGAGATTGAGGCTCAAATTCATTCAAGAGGAAGTTTAGTTGAAATATTCGGATCCGACTTGTAGTGATTTTGTTACTGAAAATGAAAATGATCTGATGACTGGATGGGTTATGAGTCAGCAACAGGATTTAGAGCTTGATGAGCCAGGATCGTCTCCACGACCAGCCAGTTTTGTTGCTAGCAAGGCTAGAGTGGATGCCTCTCATGGGTAAGCAGCAACATTCTACCTAAACGTCTAGTTGATATGCCACAGTATCTGCCTTCATAGCCTAGGCAGCCAGTGCGAGATATGAGCAAAAGAAAAGGCAAGTACGGCATCAGTAGAGCCGAGCATTCGGTTCACTCATATTCAGATATCAGATAGAGCAGTGGTGGTAGTTCTTTAGCTGGTCATGGATTTGATGATCAAGAAGGGATCGGAGGATAGGAGATAGCCACTTGGTGGTCTTCGATTCACTGGTGAGTTTCAGTTTACACGCCATGCAGGATAGAGATCATGGTGCACGTGCTGATAGAGCTCGTGATGATACGATTTCGTACAGATAATGGGCTTCACGAGATCGTTCAAGATATGATGCAGCTGCAGATGACCTCGCATATGGAGTAGGATCTATAGATGTATCAGGTTCATCTTCGTATTCTGGATCCTCCTATCCATTGCCACGCCATCCTATGATCCTTACAGATATGGATATGGATATGGTGCATAGGAGACATCTTCTAGTGGCTATTATCCTATGCAGTATGGAGCATCTTATGGATCAGATTTTGCTGCTGGTATATTTGGATGGGTCTCTTTAGAACCATACTATCAGTTCGAGGATACCTTTCAGAGCTAGGACCTCAGTGACATTTCGAGGACGAGTTCTGATCCAGCATGCCTGCTGTTGGGTGTAAACCCTTTTCTACCGAAGTTCAATAGGATGCCGAGCCTTGAGGTGATTTCATTCGGCAATGACAACCATGCCTAACTCCAATGATTGAAAAGTTCTTGCTTAGACACCAAGACTGCAGTCCTAAAACCTGAATTTATCGGTCGATCTTCTTCACTCCAATTCCTAGCTCCTTCGGATAGTTCCAGAACCTACAGGACATTGTAAATTTCGCCCAGATGAGTTTGAACGGTGATGGCAGCCCCTAGATAGCTGAGTAAAGGGCGTTATCATGGTTTGGTCTGGTCGATCTTGACGTTATTTGAACCTCCTCCCGACTAAAAATCCATCCAAGTTGTTTGACATTGGATCGATACCGGATCAACAAAACTTCTCTTCGGATGAACTCTTGCAATCTACGAAGAGTGGCAGGTCTCTGAATTCCTACATTAAGGACTCTGAATACGTAAGCAAAAGGATCTCGTCTCCTTTTATTAGCCTTCGGATGCCCTTGAAAGCAGCCGAGCTTCAAAGCAACGGATAGGTTACAAGAGTTTGCAGGTCATCCGCCCATGACAACCTCCCACCAGGTTCTCACTGGCCGATCTTCCCTCAATTGCTAGGTAGGTTCTCTCCAAGCAGACCTTCCGCTCCATCCAGACAAGATTCCTCAATCGACCTCTTTTCGATCAATCTTTTCTCGAATGCCAGACAAGCTTCCTTCAGCCGACCTTCCAGTTGATCTCCTTCCGGAAGTCGGTTGATTTTCTTCTAGTCAACCCTTGTCCACCTGAACTTCTTTCATCAGCGGGGGAGGACTTCGTCGTTTATGTACAATTCTCCAGTAGACCTCCATCTAGATTCCTCCAGCAGATCTTTTGCCAGATTCCCCCAGTAGTCAAGCTCCTTCTGGACTCTCCCAACTGCCGGACTCCCCCTACAATCAGGCTTCTTCAAGGCCCTCTCTGGTTGTCAAGAAGAGTTTTTTCCGGTCGAACTTCTTGAAGTTACTAAGAAGCACTCCTTCCGGCAGAATTCTCTACAGTTATCTAGAAAGACCTCGTCATCTATGCAAGTTCAGCTCCCAACCTATGCACTAACGACCTTAAAGGAGTTCAAACTCCCCTGGAATCGACGAAGCTCGAAGCCCTTAGCCACCAGCGCCTACTTCCTTCGAACTTCAGCTATCAAATCCCAACGGATTGGCGCATCACGACAACGAGCACCACTCTCCGTAACAAACTCCACGTGGCCCCAAGCGGTCCACTACCAGATGGTTACGATAATTACTTTCAGTTTGTTACAGGCTCTGTCTATAAAAGGGACTCTTCAGATACGTTTTCTTCAGGCTCTCTTGTCCTTCTCGACACTCTACTATCTTTCCTGAGCACTCCATTTTTGTTGGCCGAAAGAGCTGATTTGATTGTCGGAGGGTTTTACCAAAGCCACCACTCCCGACTCCGGTCGAGACTTGTTTTGCAGGTCGCCGGCGACGACCTCTCCGACTCCAGTGGGGATTCCGGCGTCAACTAGATTTCGCACCAACAGGATTGACGCTAGAGGAAGGGCAGCTCTTTCTCTTGAGGTTTTCTTGTTCTTAAAGGAGTGCTCAGCAAGGACCTCTCTTCTCCCTCGCACTTGTTCTTCCCCAGCTGATCTTACGAGGATGCCTCCCAGGAAGGCTTTGACTTGGCAGTCAACCATCTCCGCGGCCAGATCTCATCTAGATCTGCCTGCCCCTGTCTCATCCCCAGCATCTCAAGTTTCGCCGACAGCAATGGTGGACGCAGAGCAATTTAACCTGCTAGTCCAGTAGGTTAGGGGCCTTACTGAAGCAGTGCGGGCCCTGCAGCAGTAGCAGCCTCCGGTGTCGACCCGACCGACGCAGGCTTCTCCGGAATCCCAAGATCCAGTATGGGGACGACTGACTTGGGCGAGTCAGTCGGTAACTTCTCGGAAAGAAGTAGAGGGTGGAGAGCCCCTATTCCGATCATGATTCACCCCCTGGGGGGACTTTGCCCCCATTCAGCCAGAAGACTTTGGAGATCTACGATCGTGAGGATCTCTTGGACCGAAAACTACAAATGAATTGACGGATCAAGGAACTCCACCATGCTCCTTCATCTCACAATAATGATATCTGCACCGACCCTCCTTTCTCTCATCAAATCATGCAGGAACCAATCCCGCTGAACTTCAAGCTTTCCCAGTTCGAGGGCTACGATGGGACTATCGATCCGTTTGACCACTTGAAGGCCTTTCGGATCATGATGCTACTCCATGGCGCGTCAGATGCCATTCTGTGCCGGACTTTCTCATCAATTCTGATGGGAGCAGCGAGGAACTAGTACTCGGCCCTCAAGTCGGGTACTATCTTTTCCTTCGATTAGATGAGCCATTAGTTTGCGGCTCATTTGTCAGCAGTCGACGTCCTTGATGAGGCTCGGACTCTCTCATTAACATCAAGCAGGAGGGGGAATCCATACGGGCCTATGTCACCCGTTTCAACGCCGCTGCACTGAAGGTATGAAACTTGGACCAATCTATTGCAATGGCCACACTGAAGGGCGGTCTTCAGAAGAATAATCTGCTGTTCTTCTTGGAGAAGTATCCCGGGGATTTGGCTGATATGCTGGCTAGGGTTGAAGGCTATGCCCGAGCAGAAGAGGCCTTCAAGGCCAAGGATAGTGAAGCCGTTGAAGAGCGACGAGTGGGTGAATCAAGTATGCCCGCTGTTGATGAAAAGTTGAGTGAAGCTCGACCGTCCTTCCGAACTTCTAAGCGCAAGCGAGCCCAAACTCGGACTCGAAGGCAAAGAAGTCCGGACAGAAGGACACAGCGGGGCTCCCCCCTCAGAAGGTTCCATAACTATGCTCTCCTTAATGCTCCAAAAATTCAAGTGCTGATGGAAATCAAGGAGCAGCTGTCAAGGCCGGAGAGGATGCGCACTCATTCTGGCAAGCGCAATCTCAATAAATACTGCCTCTACCATTGTGACCACGGTCACGATACTGAGGAATATATTCAGCTCCAAGACGAGATCGAGGAACTCATCAAGCGAGGCAGGCTTGGCCGATTCCTGCGAGTCGGCCTGAAGGATGGGAAGATCGGCCAAGGGTGCTGTCGCAATCAGAGCCGCCAAGGAGAGAGGAGCAACAAGGAGATCGACTCCCGCTTGGCTTCATCAACACTATCTCTGGGGGACTTCAGCGAGGGGAGGCTAGTGGATCGACGGAGCTCGCGAAAAGGCGGAGAACTGAGGAGCCCATAGCTTTCACCGATGAGGATGCCTAAGGAGTTCAGTTCTCGCACAACAACGCGGTTGTAATTTCTTTAAACATTGCTGATTACGATGTACGCCATGTTCTGGTAGACAATGGAAGCTCTGTTGGTGTTTTGTTTTACGATGCTTTCTCTAAAATGTCTATACTCAATGACCGTCTGGGACCTATGAACTCTCCACTGGTGGGCTTCACTAGCGATGCTGTGCCGGTTGAAGGAATGATAACACTATCTGTGGCTGCAGGGCAATACCCAAAATAGGCTCGGGCACAGGTCGATTTTTTGGTGGTAAAGGCCCCATCTGCCTATAACGCAATTCTCGGCCGACCTGGTCTAAATGCACTCAGGGCTATGGTGTCAACCTACTATTTGAAAGTGAAGTTTTCGACAAGCTGTGGAATCGGGGAGATCAAGGAAGATTAAGCTTTGGCCAAGCACTGTTACCCATTGCCTTACAAAAGGATGGCCATCCCGACCCTTGCCCAGTTGATGGACTGGATGTCCGCGACGATCTTACTGAGGAGCGGGGTGAATCCATGGATGATCTTGTGGCCGTCCCCCTAAACGACGGGAATACAGAACGCACGATGCAGGTCGGCTCCAATTTTTGGGAGGAAGTTTGGGAGCAGCTCATCGCCTTCCTATGGAAGAATGTCGACATCTTCGCTTGGATCCCAGCGGATATGCCTGAGATTGATGCCGAGGTCATTGAACACAGGCTAGCTGTTGATCCTAAATATAGGTCGGTTAAAGAAAAAATTTGGGGCCATGCATTAGAAAGGCAGAAGGCGATAGCGGAAGAAGTGGATAAACTCAAAGTCGGATTCATCCGAGAAGTCCACTATCCAAGTTGGATTTTTAATGTGGTTCTGGTTAAGAAGGCCAATGGCAAATGGAGAATGTGTATCGACTTCAAGAAGCTGAACAAGACCTGCCCAAAGGATAGCTACCCCCTGCCCAAAATTGATCAACTAGTGGATGCAACCTCGGGCCATGAGCTCCTCACCTTTATGGATGCCTTTTCCGACTACAATTAAATTCGGATGGCACCAAAGGACAAGGAGAAAACTGCTTTTATTATTGACCGTGGTCTTTATTGTTACAGGATTATGCCTTTTGGGCTTAAAAATGCAGACGCAACCCACCAATGCCTGGTCCATAAGATCTTCAAAGAGTAGATCGGCCGCAATATGGAAGTCTACGTGGATGATATGTTTGTCAAGAGTCAGACCTCGTCCAATCACATCGCCGACCTTGAAGAGACCATTAACACCCTTCGAAGATGTAAGATGAAGCTGAATCTGACTAAATGTTCCTTCGAAATGACCTCAGTAAAATTCTTGAGGTTCATGGTCTCAAGGAGGGGGATCGAGGCTAATCCGGAGAAGATCCGAGCCATCTAGGAGATGACAGTCCCAAAATTAATAAAAGAAGTTCAGTGCCTAATCGAAAAGGTGTCATCCTTAAATCGCTTTGTCTCGAAGTCGGCCGAGCGATGTATGCCCTTCTTCTAGGTCCTCAAGCAACCGAAGAACTTCTGCTGGATGGTAGAGTGCCAACAAACATTCAAAGAACTCAAGAGCTACCTTGGTTCGCCCCCACTGTTGGCAAAGCCTGAGCTTGGAGAATTGTTTTTGTACGTAGCGGTCTCTTTTGCAACCCTAGCAGTGGTCCTGGTCAAGGAAGAGGCAAAAGTGCAACGGCTGATCTATTACATGAGCTGAGTTTTGAAAGATGCGGAGACCAGGTACACTAAATTGGAAAAATTGACTTACGCTTTTCTGATTGTAGCCAGGTGACTTCGACCCTACTTCTAGGGGCATACCATAACACCTCACCGACCAACTAATCAAAGCAATTCTTCATCGAACAGACGCGTCTGGAAGAGTAGCGAAATGGGCAATTGAACTTATAGAATTTGATATCAACTTTTAACCTCGGCCATCAATCAAAGTCCAAATACTGGTAGATTTTATAGTGGAATGTACCATTCTGGATGAAGCCGAGCTTGAACGGAATGAAACCAGCATTCCATGGTTGCAGTTGAGCTCCTTTGAAGAAAGAGCCAACCTTCTTGAAAATTTTTGGGCCTTATATGTTGACGGCTCGTCTAATGCTTCTGGTATGGGCGCAGGGCTGATCTTGGTTAATCCAGAGGGAGTCATTGCTGAATATGCATTGCGCTTTGAGTTCTCTGCGACTAATAATGGGGCCGAATATGAAGCTCTGATCGCAAGATTAAAGATAGCTAAAGAGTTGGAAGTGGATCGGCTCTAGGTCTATAGTGATTCCCAATTGGTGGTCG
This sequence comes from Cocos nucifera, assembly GCA_006176705.1. NCBI lineage: Eukaryota > Viridiplantae > Streptophyta > Magnoliopsida > Arecales > Arecaceae > Cocos > Cocos nucifera. Next base: position 547,660 of record QRFJ01000871.1, read on the forward strand.
GACAAGTTGGTGGTAATTATGAGGCTCGAGAAGAAAGCATGATAAACTATCTCGAGCAAGTGAAGAACTTGATCCCGGCATTCAACCATTTTGACATCAAGCAGGTCCCAAGAGCAGAAAACACTAGGGCCGACCTTTTTTCTAAGTTGGCGACGTTGGCCCCAACTGAACTGCTCAAGGAAGTCTTCTTCGAAGTCCTGAAACACCCAAGCTCAGAAGAGCGACAGTTTATAATGCAGGTTGACCACGAGCCATGTTGGATTGACGCACTGGTTGCTTATCTTAAAGATGGAGTTCTTCCTTATGATCTAAAAGAAGCTCAAAAACTTAGAAATTGAGCTTTCCGATATATTCTGTATGAAGGCAAGCTGTATAAAAGGTCATATTTCTTACCGTTCTTGAGATGTCTCCGATCTTCAGAGCCAATTTTGCGTTATGGAAGGTGCATGAAGAAATCTGTGGAAGTCATGTAGGGGCTAGATCCTTATCGCACAGATTACTTCGACAGGATTACTATTAGCCGACATTATACCATGATTCTATAGAATATATCAGAAAATATGATTGCTGTCAAAAAAAATGCAAATATCCAAAGACAACCGGCCTTTGAGCTTACACCCCTGAGCGCTCCGTGGCCATTTGCACAATGGAGCATGGATATACTCGGACCTTTTTCTATGGCATCTGGATAGCGGAAGTTTCTCTTGGTAGCAATCGATTATTTTACAAAATGGGTTGAAGTCGAGCCTCTGGCGAAAATCACTGAAGCAAAAGTGCAGGGCTTCGTCTGGAAGTCGATTGTTTGCAGATTTGGCTTATCTCGAACCCTCATAACAGATAATGGACGATGGTTTATTGGAACAAAGTTTGCCAGAGTTTTGTGAAGACTTAAATATCTTCCATCATTTTATATCAGTAGTCCATCCACAGGCAAACGGCGAAGCTGAAGTAACCAGCAGAACCCTGCTTCAAGGTATCAAAGCAAGACTTAAGAGAGCAAGGGGGATCTGGGTAGATGAACTCTATTATGTGCTCTAGGCAATACCGAACCACCCAAAGACTGCCAACTGGAGAGACTCCCTTCGTCTTAGCCTTTGGAACGGAAGCAGTCATCCCAATAGAACTCAAGCTCCCGTCAGCACGAGTCATGGCATTCGATGAGCAATGAAACTCATAGGATCTCAGGGCTAACCTCGACTTATTGGAGGAAAATAGGAAAAAACTCAAATTCGGATGGCAGCCCACAAGCAAAAAGTAGCTCGCTGCTACAATTCTAAAGTCAAAGGCAAAGTATTCAGAGTGTGGGACTTAGTACTTCGGCGAGCAGCCGTTTCTCAGCCTCAAAATCAGGGGAAGCTCACCGTAAATTGGGAAGGATGCTACGAGGTCAAGAAAGTTGTCCGGCTCGGGACATATTACCTGAAGGAGCTCGGAGGGGCCGATCTACTCCTACTATAGAACTCGAAAAACCTACGGATGTATTATTGATGACTTGATCGCAATAAAATTCCTCTACCTTAACATCTCGATCCTTGTTATAAATTTGTAATGGTAGAAAACAACTTTCTGAATTTAATCGTGCGACGAAGACGGCCACGTTAGGAGCAGGAGGAGAACCTCGTTCTAACGTGAGCAAAGTCGAAGGCCTCGTTAATCTAAAACGAGACGAGGGAAGAGGCCGTTCCAACGGCCTTAATGCGCCCTTACGGCCACGATAGGAACATGAGGAGAATCTCGTCCTAACGTAAGCAAAGCCGAAGGCCTCATTAATCTAAGATGAGATGAGGGGAGAGGCCCTTCTAGCAGCCCTAATGTGCCTCTACGTTCATGTTAGGAACAGGAGAAGAACCTCGTCCTAACGTGAACAACGTCGAAAGCCTCATTAAACTGAGACGAGACGAGGGGAGAGACCCCGTCAACGGTCTTAACATACCCTTACGATCGTGCAAAGAATAGAAGAGAATCTCGTCCTAACACAAGGAAAGCCAAGACCTTGTTAATCTAAAACGAAGGAAAGGGGAAAACCATACCGGCGACCCTTATAGGTATCGCCCCTGCGGCTATGTTAAATACGAATAGGGAAGCCCCGCCCAAGTTCGCGGAAGTGACCCCAGCTCGGCATCCACAACAAGTATCTCATTAGAAAACAAAGCAAAAAAAATGAGATGAAGAAAGCGGACATTAACCAACATCAAATCCGTATAAGACAATAACGAAAAGGGTACCATTTTATTGCAAATATTAAGTTCATTACAAGCAAAATATAGGTCTATAAGACCAGTTACAAAAGTAAGAAAGAAAAGGCCAAAGCTCCAAGAGGGGTTTGACTCAGACTTCGGATTGCTAGCCGTCACTAAGGATTCCTTCAGACTGGCAACCTCCTCCTCGAGCTTTCTTCTTATCAAGTTATCGCGGAACATCCTGTTAGCCTTTTGGTAGTTCTCTTCAGGTTCACGCAATCTTCTCGTCAAAACTTCCGACTCAGCCTCAGCATCCTTGACAGCTTGTTCACAAACCAACTGAAGCTTCAATCGCTGAACTTCAGCTTTCTCAATCCTGACTAATTCTGAAAGTTCACTCGCAAACCTCTTCAAAGAGGTGATCTCCTCCGACTCCCTATTTGTATCAGATTGATGACTGTCGGTGAGCTGCTGCCGAAGTCGGGCCACCTCACTGTTGGCCATTTGGAGCTGGTGCTCAAGCTTAGATATCCTCTTACACTAGCCCAATCGGTAGCTATTGTAGGCGGACTCAACAGCATCAAGTAGCTGCTTATGGAGCGCAGAGAACCTCTGAGACCAATTCTACTCATACCGAACTTTATTAGAGAACCATGGCGAACTCCCTTCCAACAGTCGAATTTTCTCTTTCGCCGCCTTGAGATCAACTTCGAGAGAGCCAACCTTCGCAGTTAACGCCCAGGACTTATCGCTGGCACTTTTCTTAAGTTCGGCCAACTCTTTCTTGAAGTTACCCTTCTTGATGTTGAAGCTCACGGAGGCTTTCATGTGTAACTTGTGGAGACGAGTGACCTCAATTGTCGCCTCTGAAGCATTTTTTTTGGATCTTTGAAGTTCGTCTTCCGTCTTCTTTAACTTTTTCAGATGATGAACCTTCCTCTTTAAACTTTTGATTATGGATTTTAGAGGGATGCCTTGGCGTCATTTGGAGATGACTGGCCTTGACTGCGATCATTGGAAGGGTTCTGAATGACGTTCGCCACGACACAAGTGTAAAGGAAAGAAAGTTCATTTTCATTTCTTGAAATGTTTGAGTACACCAAAAAGAAAAGAAAGAAAAGTACAAGTAATTAGAGATTTTCAACCTCGGTTGGTTCAGCAGTAGGTAAGGTTGGTGCATTCCTTGCGGCCTCAGGCTCGGCTGCAGGTCCTGGAGCTTCAGGGGCGAGTTCGGTAACAGGAGAGCTGGCCTTAGCGTTAGAAGGGCCGGCCTCTTTGCTGGGCTCGTCTATCAGAAGGTCGAGATCTACCTTTGGAAAGTTTTTCGCAACCCTCCCCATGCAGATCTCAAATCCCTCCAGAAAAGCCTCCTGGGTGAAGGCAATTTTGATGTCTTCCATTGCTTTGGAGGACTTGAAGGCCTCGACAGCCCTCTCCTTCTCGGCGCCAACCTCCTCTTCGGCCTTCTTCCTTTTGTCCTCTAAGAGAGTCAAGGCAGCCCTCAGCTTCGTGGAAACCTCTTCTCTCCTCAACACCTCTTGAAGGCGATTAGCTTCCGCAGTTTGTTCCTTCAAGACCGTCTTCAAACGTTCGACCTCGGCCTGAACCTTTTCTATCTCCGCCTGAGCCTCACGGAGGGCCTTGGAGAACTCGACTTGACGGAGATCGACCACCTTCGAATGGGCAAACAAGTAATGCCCTAGCTGTAGGACAGAAGGAAATTAAGTCAGAGCTCTGAGAGTACATCCCACATTCGATCAAGTTCGAAGGTATTAATTACCTCGAGGAAGGCAGCGAAGGACTCGTCAAACCTTTCGGCATCCTCCCCAATCATTTTATCTACAATATGCGGGAGGACGCTACCCTTGATCAGGGATTGGATGACCTCCCGGTCATCCAAAAAAACTCGCTCCTGATCAGAGCCCTCACCACTTGAGTTTCCGGCCGTCCTCCTTATCCTTATTTTGACGGCGTCCTTTTTCTTCTTCTCAATGGCCTCGTGCTATTTAAGAGGTGCGGGAGCCGTGTCCACTTGGGGTAGGGTTGGAATTGGTGTTGCCATGTTGGCCTTCGGGACGGATGTTGCCTGGATCGGCACGGATGGGGTCGGCTCATCAGTGCGAGCCTTTTTTGATGTTTCTCCGGCGGAGCTGCCCTTCCTTTTGAGGGATTTAATCCCCACGGTCAGACGATTTCGCTCCTCAAGAGTCATTTCTGCAGAAGAAAATCCAAGTCAGAAAAAGAAAGAAGACCGTACACAATTGGCAGGCCATAAAGAACTACCTACCGAGTTAAGAGGACTAAGATTGAAGTTGAATAAGGTCCGATCATCTAGCAGCCTGGAGATTGGAGGAGCTCGATAGTTTTTTAGCTTATTGGCTGAATCCCGATCCTCTTTCTCAAGTTCGAGAGCTCGGCAGATGGAATTCTTAATGTCACCTTAGGAAGGAAGTCCTAACTCTAAAGAAGGATGAGATGAAGAACTTTTCCTTCCAGTTGTGAATAGAAGAAGAGGCATCCTTGAATAACCTCTTCTTGTCGAACTGAGGAGACACGTACCACCAATCTTTGGTGGTCAGGTGATGCTTGAAGGTGAAGAAGTTGCGGAATAAGGAGATGGAAGGTCGGACGCCGGCCATAGTACACAAGGAGAGAAATCTTATGATAAATCTAAAGGAGTTTGGTGCCATAGCGTCGAAGGAAATGTTTAAAAACTTGAACAATTTGATTACAAAAGAAGTTATCGGTAACCAAAGTCCTGCCCGAAGGATTTCAACATATAAATAAGTCCGGTCAGGAGGAGAACAGGCTCGGTCATTTGGACCAGGGAGTTCAAGTTCGTAGTTGAAAGGAATTCCGAATTGGATCCTAATCAGTGAAAGGTCTTCAGGCCGAAGTTTGCAAGAGATGGTATCAGGGACAAAGGATGGCCGAGGTATTTTTACAAATTTGGGATCCTTATGAGGAAGATTCATTAAAGCCATATGAGCCGAACTTCTAGAATCAGTCGATCAAGATTCTTCAGAGGACATGAGGATCGAACCAAAGTGAAGAAAATCTTTGAAAAATCGAAGAAAATAGAATCCAAGACTTTTTCGAAGAAACCGAACAGGTAGAGATGCTAAAAGACATAAGTAATCAAAAAGAGAGATTCAGAAACTAAACTAAATCGATGGGGAATAACAAACAGGCGGCAAGCTCGATGAAAAACGAAAGAGAGAATCTTAGGAATCGAAGGAGATGACGGAAGGTACTGGTACGCTGGAACGGAAGGAAGGAGACCAGAGGGAAAGAGAGGAGACCCGAGCAAGATGAAGCCCATAAGGAAGAAAAAGAGCTTAAATAGTCGCGAGAGTCCAAGATGATTATGATTGTAGGTCTCCATTGATCAACCTCGGGCCGACGCGTGTCCCACTTGTCATAGTGGCAGACTGGCAACGGGCAGAACCTTTATTACGCTGTACCTAGAGCAGTGCTTTGACGGGAATTCCAAGAATTTGTCTTTTCGGATCACCTCATATTTAAGAAGTTTTGGCGCCAGTGTAGGAAAAGTCGGGACCAGTTGCTTTATTGGCGCGAGAAAAGAAAAAGGACTTCGGCACTTATATTTCTTTACTCTCTTCGTTCAAATTTCGAACTCGTGAGTAGGGGGACTTATGTTGGATGTAAATCCTTTCCTGCCGAAGTCCAATAGGATGCCGAGCCTTGAGGTGACTTCATCCGACGAAGACGACCACGCCTAACTCCAATGATTGAAGAGTTCTTGCTTAGGCGCTAAGACTGCAGTCCTCCAATCAGAATTTATCGGCCGATCTTCTTTACTCCGATTTGTAGCTCCTTCGGATAGTTTCAGAACCTACAGGACATTGTAAATTTCGCCCAGATGAGTTTGAACAGTGATGGCAGCCCCTAGATAGCTGAGTAAAGGGCCTTATCATGGTCTGGTCCGGCCAACCTCGACGCTATTTGAACATCCTCCCGACTAAAAATCCATCCAAGTTGTTTGACGTTGGATCGATGCCGGATCAATAAAACTTTTCTCCGGACGAACTCTTGCAATCTACGAAGAGTGGCAGGCCTTTGAATTCCTACACCAAGGACTCTAAATACATAAGCAAAAGGACCTCGTCTCCTTTTATTAGCCTTCGGATGCCCTTGAAAGCAGTTGAGCTTCAAAGCAATGGATAGGTTATGAGAGTTTGCAGGTCATCCGCCCATGACAACCTCCCATCAGGTTCTTACTGGTCGATGTCCCCTCAATCGCTAGGTAGGTTTCCTCCAAGCAGACCTCCTGCTTCATCCAGACAAGATTCCCCAATCGACCTCTTTCCGGTCAATCTTTTCTCGGACGCCAGACAAGCTCCCTTCAGCCGACCTTTTTCCAGTCGATCTCCTTCCGGAAGTTGGTTGATTTTCTTCTCGTCAACCTCTGTCCACCTGAACTTCTTGCATCAGTAGGGGAGGACTTCGTCATTTATGTACACTCTTCCAGTAGACCTCCATCCAGATTCTTCTAGCAGATCTATTGCCAGATTCCCTCAATAGTCAAGCTCCTTCCAGACTCTCTTAGCTGCCGGACTCTCCCTACAATTAGGCTTCTTTAGGGTCCTCTCTAGTTGTCAAGAAGAGTTTTCTTCGGCCGAACTTCTTGAAGTTACTAAGAAGCACTCCTGGCGGAATTCCCTATAGTTATCTGGAAAGACCTCGTCATCCATGCAAGTTTAGCTCCCAACTAGCACACTAACGACCTTAAAAGAGTTCAAACTCCTCTGGAATCGACGAAGCTCGAAGCGTTTAGCCACCAGCGTCTACTTCCTCCGAACTTCAGCTATCAAATCCCAAGGGATTGGCGCATCATGATAACGAACACCACTCTCCGTAACAAACTCCATGTGGCCCCAAGCGGCCCACTACCAGATGGTTACGGTAGTCACTTTCAGTTTGTTATAGGCTCTGTCTATAAAATGGATTCTTCAGATACGTTTTCTCCAGCCTCTCTTCTCCTTCTTGATACTCTACTACTTTCTTCCTGAGCATTTCATTTTTATTGGACGAAAGAGATGACTTGATTTTCGGAGGATCTTGCCAGAGCCACCACCCCTGACTTCGATCGAAACTTGTTTTGCAGGTCGCCGGCGACGACCTCCTCTCCGACTCTAGCGAGGATTCCGGTGTCAACCAGATTTCGCACCAACACCTGCCTTATGGATTTAGCTGGACTGATGCTCTTGAATATATAAATGATTCTACTATTTATGGATATGGATGGTCGACCATATTTTGATGAATAGTACGTATTTAATATTGAAAAGATTTTTTTAATTAATTTAAGCATTTTAGGATCCAATGATATTTGATTTATGTATTTTAGATTCGTATCACATACGATTAATATTATTTTCGAATTTTAAGTGATACAAAATTACAAATATAAATTAATGTCACTAAATAATAATTTAAATATTTTTTAAAAAATTATTGAATATTTTTCTTGAAAAACAAAAAACAACAAAAAAATGGCGTTCTAGTTTGATCGACATGCTTGCAGTATGGAGTGTCGGTACGTTTGGTACCATTACCATACCGTACCAACCGACGACCAGTATGGTCCCCGGTACCGGTACCAAAAATCTTGCCTGTATTCATAGGGCAGTTATTGCTTGTTTTGGGTTGAAAATCGGAATCAGTTGAGCGGCAAGTCGTATCAATTATTCAAACTCGTTTGGTCGAAGTTTGTAGTGTGATTATGGCACGATCTGCTGCTTTCAGGGAGCTTGAAGGACTTCTATCGTGGAGGTCGGTCGGCACGTAGGATTAGATGCTCATGAGTTATCCTCGAATTTAGTTTTGAATCCAGCTGTCTTTAGAGGCCGATCTTCAGAGATTCGCTGAGACTAGGGGATTGACTCGGCTGACGTTCGGACATGATTTCTATAACTCTAGTAGATATTATATCAAGGTCGGACATCTAATTGGACTTCGGCGGGTGCTATTTTATCCTAATACTTGTCTTCCTACTCCCAAGTCCGAAGTTCAAATGAAGGGAGTACCAAAAATCTATGATTGCTGAAGTCCTTACTGACTTCCTGCCTTTGGGAGATGGAAAATTTAGGGCATATTCAAACTGGTGCCGAAGCTTCTTTAATGGTTGGGTGGCGTGAAACGACTTCAACATTTGAAATCCCCCCCACCCTAGCATGGAGCTCCATGTACAGCACAATAAAAGCCCTGTCAAACGTCTGCCATAGTCATGATGAAGAGGACACGCGGAAGCACGGGGTTCGGCACTGCTGATCTGCAATCATAACTGCCTTGAGGTCTACCTGACTATTTAAACGCCTTCTTCCCCTTCTCTTCCTTAGCCTGACCTGTCTTCTTCCCCGCTTGTCCTCCGACTTTCACCTTCTCTATTTTCGGTCGCCGTGTTTTGCTCCCACGTCGCTTGCTTTCACTGTTTCCTCCGCTCCGACCGTTCCACTAAGATTCCCATCCGTTTTAGGTTAGTCCCCCGACCCTCTCTTGCATTTCTTTGCTTCTCTTTTCTTTCCTGGCTCTTAAGAATCTCTTGGATGGGGCTACTATTTTTTCTAGTTCATCGAGTCCTATCAATTTTCCCTGATTTTCAACGATTTTCTCGATTCCTTTCGATTCAAAATGACCTTCGACGTTTCATGGACTAGCGGTTCTAGGAGCTTGTCCAGCTCGAGTTTTCAAAACCCCGACCTTAGGGAAGGAGCTAAACTCATAGAAGCACCTCGTCTAATCTTTGTTCTCGAAACCATTCCTTGCTCTCTTTCCTTCGAAGATCTTTTCCTGATTAGAATTCAGTACGGGTCCCTTTGGAATATGAACTGGAGCTCTTTAGGTCGAGTAGCCGATCTTGTGCCCCTCCTCTGGGTCATTTTTGCTTGCACTCTGAAGCCTTCATGCTGGGCTGCGACTCGATTTTGCTCAGGAGGCCTTCCTCAAGGGATTCGAGCTCTGCCAAAAGAGGATCGTGGAGAAATTTTCAGAGTTGCACCTCGATTTTCTGATAAAAGGTTCTTCCGATGATGAGGCGGAGCTTCCAATTGTTGATGTTGACCTTCTGTCCATCGAGCTCATCACCGTTGAACCTGCTAAATCTGCTATTGCACTTGCTGAGGCTGCACCGGACTCTTATGTCGCGCCACCATCATCGCACCACCTTCAGAGGTTGGAGACATCTAATAGTTGTACTATTTATTTTCTTTTATATAATGTACTTAAGAATTTTCAATCAATGAAATCAATTTGAATCTCTTCTTTTTGTACCTTTTTCATATTGTGGTGTGTTTATGCATCAAGTGCAGTCTTCAGCCGAAGCAGCATTACTACCTTGGGCCATTCTCCTGAAAGCCATCATCAAAGGTTTGAAAAACGAAGTTCATCAGGTCACTAAGAAGTTGAAAAAAGCAGAAGATGAACTTCAGCAATCGAGGAAAAACTATGTGGAGGTTGCAGTTGAGATCAATCGTCTTCACCAATCGTCCAAGCAATTTTTCAAAGAATACACTGCCAAGAAAAACCATTTGAGTGAAGAACTCGAGGAGACCAAGAAGTGCACCAGCAAAAGGTCTTGGATTTTAACCGCTAAAATCAGCTTCCTTGAAGTTGAGCTCAGAGTAGCGAAGGAGAAAATTCTGCTACTAGAGGGGAGCTCGGCATGGAATACTGACCGAGAAGAGTATGGCTGGGATTGGTTTAAAAGATTTTCTGAGCTTCAGAGCCAACTGCATGCAGTCGAAGGTTCATACAATAGTTACAGGCTCGGCTAGAGCGACCAAATTACCAAACTTCAATGGACAGTTCGGATGGTTGATGAGGAGATTCGTCGACTTTGGAAGCGGTTGGCGGACAAGGCTCAAGGTGGCTCGAGCAGAGATTCGGAGGAAATTGCTTCCTTGAAACGAACCATGGAAAGTCTTTATGAGCTTCACAATAAGGACAAGGCCGAGCTGCTCCAACTCAAGATTCAGATGGCCTATCAGGAGAATTTGGTGAAGGTTGCTGAGGCTGAATTTGAGGTTTTGCTAAAGAGACCGAGGGAGGTTGAAGAGGATACAAGAAGAGCTTGGAAGCTGCTTAGCGAGAGTTTAGCGGCGAGGAAAGAGCTTGAAGACAAAGTCAATGATTTGAAGCACTCCCTCATTATAACTGGAGCTAGAAGTTCAAAGTCCAAATAGGATTTCATCTTTGTTCTTCTTTTCTTTCTTTTTTTGTAATTGGTCCTGGAGACTTCTTGCATTAAACTTTAATATCAATGAAATCATATTTCTTTCGACCATCTTTGCATCTTGTTTTGATTTTGTATTCACGAAACTTCTCGCTCTTGTGCTGTCTGATGTTGATGTTGCTTTGGGGGGTGATAATCTCGACCCAATATCTCGTAGGTGTATCTCCCTTGTTTATGAACAAGGGTTTTCCAAACTTATTTAGTCTTCTAGTTTAGGAATCGGAGGTTTTGCATCCTTTGTATAGGTCTTCATTCGCATTAGGACGAAGTCCACCTCCTATCCTTGACGTGGTTGGCTTTTTACCCTTGTTAGGTCGAGTTCCGCCTCTTATTCCTAATAAGGTTGCTGGGGCACAAAAAGGCCGTTGAGAGGGCCTCTCCCCATTACTTTTTATTTAAGAACCGGAGGCCCTCAATCTCTCATAAAGGTCTTCATCCACATCAGGATGAGGTCCACCTGTTTCTGATGTGGTTGGCTATCATCCTTGTTAGGACGAGGTTCACCTCCTGTTCCTAATAAGATTATCGGGACAAATGGATCGTTGAGAGAATCTTTCTCCGTTACCTTCTGTTTAAGAATCGGAGGCCTTCAATCTCTCGTAAGGATCTTCATCCACGTCAGGACGAGGCCTACCTCATGTTCCTGATGTGGTTGGCTATCATCCTTATTGGGACGAGGTTCACCTCTTATTCCTAACAAGATTGTCGGGGCACAAAAGGGCCATTAAGAGGGCCTCTCTCCGTTATCTCCTGTTTAAGAATCAGAGGGTTTCAATCTCTCGTAAGGATCTTCATCCACGTCAGGACGTGGTCCACCTTCTGTTCCTGATGTGGTTAGCTATCACCCTAATTAGGACGAGGTTCACATCTTGTTCCTAACAAGATTGCCGGGACAAAAAGACCATTGAGAGGGCCTCTTCTCGTTACCTTCTGTTTAAGAATCGGAGACCTTCACCCTCGTTAAGATGAGGTTAACCTCTTGTTTAAGAATCGAAGACCTTCACCCTCGTTTAAGAATGAAGTTCGGTTGAATAATTTCCTGCTATTATTCAATTTGCACCAAAAACAAGAATGTCAAAATAAAAAAAAAAGTTATTGAAGTGAGGTCATTGATAATAATTCGTAAATTCTCCGAGTTCTAGGGTCGCAGAAATATTGACCCTCCAAGCTTCTTTAGATAGTTTTTGGTCGGACGATTTCTACGACCTCATATGGGCCTTCTCAGTTCGAAGTGAGCTTGCCTTGATTTTGCGGCTGTGAGATGTCTGCTCGTTGCAGCACCAAATCTCTGATTTTGAAGGTTTTACTTCAGACCCTGGAGTTATAATATTGAGCCACCTTTTGCCTGTAAGCTACCATCTAAATTTGGGCCTTCTCTCGCTTTTCTTTCAATAGATCAAGATTTGTCCTGAGATCTTGCGAGTTATTCCGTTCATCAAAGGCTTCAGCTCATGCCGAGGGAAGTCCAAGCTCAACTGCTATGACCGCTTCAATCTCGAATGCTAGGGCAAATGGAGTCTCTCCAGTTGGCAACCTCTGGGTGGTTCTGTAAGTCCAAAGCACATGATAAAGATCGTCCACCCATGTTCCTTTGGCTCGCTTAAGCCTAACCTTTATTCTTTGCGGTAGAGTTGTATTGGTTACTTTGACTTCACCATTTGCTTGAGGATGGGCCATAGATGTGAAATGATAGAAGATATTCAAACCTTCATAGAACTCAGCAAACCTTGCCCCTGCAAACTGACGCCCATTATCTATAATTAAAGTCTGAGGTAGGCCGAATCTACACACTATTGACTTCCAGACGAAGTCTTGCACCTTAGCCTCAATGATTTTTGCCAGGGGTTCGGCTTCAACCCACTTGGTGAAGTAATCCACTGCCACTAGAAGAAATTTCCGCTATCCAGATGTGACGAGAAATGACCCAAGTATGTCCATTCCCCATTATGCGAATGGCCATGGAGCACTTAAGGGCGTGAGTTGGAAAGCTGTCTATCTTTGGATATTAGCATTTTTTTGACATCGATCACATTTTCTTACATATTCAGTTGAATCTTACTGCATGTCGGCTAGTAGTATCTTTGACAGAGCAGTTTGTAAGATAATGATCTGGCTTCGAGATGGTTTCCACATATTCCTTCATGAACTTCCCTTAGGGCGTAATTAGCTTTAGATGGTCGGAGGCATCTTAGGAGTGGCAAGAAATAAGACCTCTTATACAATTTGTCCTCATATAAAACATAACGAGAGGCCTGATTTCTCAACTTTCGGGCTTCTTTAGGATCTCGGGGGAGGATGCCATCTTTAAGATAGAGGATCAGTGGGTCAATCCAGCCCAGCATTACGGTCCGGGACTTCTCTACACTCGGATGTTGAAGAACTTCAAAGAAAACCTCCTTTGATAATTTATTTGGGGCCAAAGTAGCCAGTTTGGATAGAAGGTCGGTTCTTGAGCTTTCTGCTCTGAGAATTTGTTGGATGTCAAAACTACTGAAGGCCAAAGTTAGACTTCTCAATTTATCCAAATATTTTTTCATACTTTCTTCCTGGCCTTCATAGCTATCATTAACCTATCGTACAACCAGTTGTGAGTCGCTATAGACCTTCACATGATTCGACCCCAATTCCTTAGCTATTCTCAATCCTACAATTAAGGCTTCATATTCTGCCCCATTGTTAGTTGTAGGAAACTTAAAGAGCAGCACATATTCGACTACAACTCCTTGCGGATTAATTAGAATCAAACCTGCGCCTGCTTCAGATGCATTAGACGAACCATCAACATACAAGGTCCAGAAATCTTCAGGAAGGTCCACTTTCTCTTCAGACGAGCTTGGTTGCGAACTAAAAATGCCGTTCTCTCGCTATTTAGGTTCGGCTTCATCTGAGATGATGCATTTTACTATAAAATCGGTCAGTATCTGTGCTTTAATAGACAGTCGAGGTTGAAACTTGATGTCAAACTCTGTGAGTTCAATGGCCCACTTTGCGATCCTTCCAGAATTATCTGGCTGGTGAAGAACTGCCTTTATGGGTTGATCTGTGAGAAGTGTGATTATATGTCCCTGGAAATAAGGCCGGAGCTTCCTGGCTGCAATCAATAAAGTATATGTTAGCTTTTTTAATTTTGTATACCTGGTTTCTGCATCATTTAGAACTCAGCTTATGTAGCAGATCGGCTTTCGAATTTTTGCCTCCTCTGATGAGGATAGCTTCAATGGCAGTGGGAGATATCGCCAAGTACAGGAACAACTCTTCTCCAAATTTGGGCTTGGCAAAGAGGGGAGGTGAGCTGAGGTAGTTCTTCAATTCCTTAAATGCCTACTGGCATTTAGGAGTCCAGCAGTTCTTTGGCTGTTTTAGCATTTGGAAGAAGGGCATGCAACGTTCCGCCGATCTTGAAATGAAGCGATTCAAAGCTGCAATCTTTCCCATCAGGCGCTAAACTTCTTTTATCATCTTTGGAGTTGTCATCTCTTGGATGGCTCGAATCTTCTCTGGATTTGCCTTGATGCCATACTTTGACACCGTAAATTCCAAAAACTTCTCCGAAGTTACTTTGAAGATGCATTTGATTGGATTCAGCTTCATTTTATACTTTTGGAGTGTATTGAATGTCTCTTCATGGTCGGCAATGTGATTTATTGAAGATCGACTCTTGACAAGCATATCATCCACGTAGATCTCCATGTTGCGGTCGATCTGCTCCTTGAAGATCTTGTTCATTAGGTGCTGGTACGTTGCACCTGCATTTTTAAGTCTAAAGGGCATAACCTTGTAACAATAAAGACTACGATCGGTAATAAAAGTAGTTTTCTCCTTATCTTCTGGCACCATCCGAATTTGGTTATAACAGGAGAAAGCATCTATGAAAGTGAGAAGCTCATGCCCTGAGGTCGCGTTCGCCAGTTGATCAATTCTGGACAGGAGATATCTGTCCTTTGGGTAGGTTTTGTTTAGGTTGGTGAAGTCTATGCACATTCTCTACTTGCCATTTGCCTTCTTGACGAGAACTACATTGGCGATCCAATCTGGGTAAGAGACTTCATGGATGAACTTGGCCTCGAGGAGCTTATCAACTTCGTCCACAATCACCTTTTGCTGCTCAGGTGCAAAGCTGCGCTTCTTCTGCTTCACAGGTCGGCGTTTGAGATCTACACCCAGGCGATGTTCGATTACTTCAGCATCAATCGTAGGCATATCTGCAGGGATCCAAGTAAAGACATCGGCATTCCTTTGCAGGATGGCAATGAGCTGCTTTCTGACTTCTCTTAGGTTGGAGCCAATTTGAACAGTATGGTCTTCATTTTCATCATTCAAAGGGACTGCAACAAGGTCGTCAATTGGTCGTTCTTCAGTTAGATCATTACGGGCATCAACTCCATCCACGGGATAGGGTTCTGGTTGCCTTCCTCCTTGCAATGTAATTATGTAGCAATGACGCACCAAAGCCTGATCTCCTCTAACTTCTTCGACTCCATAGTTTGTCGGAAGCTTCATCTTCAAATAATAAGTTGATACCATAGCTCGGAGTGCATTCAACCTAGGTCGGCCCAAGATTGCATTATAGGTAGAGGGAGCCTTTATCACCAAAAAATCAATTTGAGCTCTAGACTGCTTTGGGTGCCGACTTGCGACAACTGGTAAGGTAATTATTCTCTCGACCGGTACCGCATCACTGGTGAATCCCATTAATAGGGAATTTATTGGTTCCATATAATTATCCGGTATAGACATTCTGGAAAAAGCATCGTAAAACAAAACATCAGTAGAACTTCCATTATCAATCAAAACACGGCGTATATTATAATCAGCAATATTCAACGTGACTACAACCACATCATTATGCGGAAACTGAACTGCTTGTGCATCTTCTTTAGTGAAAGCAATGGGTTCCTCAGTTTTCTGCTTCTTTGCTTCCCCTGCCGATTCGTTGGCCTCCCCCTGCCGATGTTCTTCAGGGATTGTGTTGATGATTCAGAGTGGGGACTGATCTCCTTGCGGTTCATTCCTCCTAGGTGGCTCTGGTTGGGGCAGGGCTCTTGGTTAATCTTCTCTTCTTCCAGGCTAACGTCGCAGGAGTTGGTCTAGTCGATCCCGTCTGATCAGCTCTTCGATCTCATCTTGAAGCTGGATGCATTTCTCAGTATCATGACCGTGGTCACGATGATATAGGCAGTACTTTTTGGGGTTGTGCTTGCTTAGATGAGATCGCATCTTTTTTAGTCTTAGCAGTTGCTCCTTGATTTCTATCAGCACTTGGATCTTTGGAGCGTTAAAAGGAGAGTAGTGAAATCTTCTGGGAGGGGAGTTCCGCCACATTCTTCGGTCCGAGCTTCTTGATCAATGAGCTCAAAGTGGAGTTCAGGCTCGTATGCACTCTGGAGGAGTTCTAGAGCACGATCGAGCTTTGCTCGGCTTCTTTTCAGGGGCGGGCTTGCTAGATTCTCTCGCCTGCTGCTCTCCTGCGGCTTCTTCATCATGAAGCTTGAAAGCTTCCTCCGCTTGGGCATAACCCTTCGCCCGAGCCAGCAAGTCGGCGAAGTCCCGGGGATGCTCTCTATGGAGAATAGGAGATCATTCTTCAGGAGGCTGTCCTTCAGTGCAGCTATTGCAACAGATTGGTCCAAGTTGCGGACCTTTAGTGCAGTAGTGTTGAAATGGTTGACATAAGTTTAGATGGACTCTCCCTTCTTTTGCTTGATATTGACAAGGGAGTCCGAACCTCGTCTTTGGCGCCTGCTATTGACAAAATGAGCCGCGAATTGGTGGCTCAGCTGATCAAAGAAAAGGATGGTACCTGGTTTAAGGCTTGAGTACCAGTTCCTTGCGGCTCCTTTTAAGATGGAGGGGAAGGCTCGGCATAGAATGGCGTCAGGCGCGCCATGGAGTAGCATCATGGTCCTGAAGGCTTCGAGATGGTCGATGGGATTTCAGGTCCCGTTGTAACTCTCAAAACTGAGGGAGATTGAAGTTCAGCGGGATGGACTTCTGCATGATCTGGATGTAGAATGGGGGGTCGGTGTAGATGTCATCATTGCGGACGGGGGCAGCATGGCAGAGTTCCTTAATCTGCTAGTTCATTTCCTGAAGCTTCTGATCGAGAATATTATCTCAATCATGAATCTCGAAGTGCGGTTGGCTGAATGGGTGTAGAGACCTTTCAGGGGTGGAGTCGTGCTCGGAATTGGGGCTCTCCGCTCTCTACTTCTCCTTTTCAGGGGTTACTGGGCAACTTACCTGGGTGGGCCTTCTCGATGCTGGATCTCGGTGCTCCGGCGATGGTTTCTTCGATGGTATTGGTGCTGGAACCTGCTGCATGGCCTGTACTGCTTCTGTGAGGCCCCTAACCTGCTGCATTAGCAAGTTGAACTGCTCCATATCCACCATTGCTGCTGGTGGAGGTTGAGGTGTAGGCAAAGGAGCCGAAATGGGTGGATCTATTGGTTCCAGGTTAGATCTAGCGGCAGAGGCAGTGGATCGTCGGGAAGGAGCCTTCCTGGGTGGCATCTTGCTAGAAAAAAGAAAGATTAGTGAAAAAAGTAGAAGAGAGGAAGAAGATGAGCTCGCCTGGGTACTCCTTTAAGAACAAGAGCTTAGAGGATCCTTCCTCTAGCGCCAATCCTGTTGGTGTAGAAAATGGATGGACGCTGGAGTTCGTAGGTGTTGGAGAAGACGAGGTCGCGACGAGACCTGCAAGATGAAGTCCTAGTCGGAGTTGGTTCCGACAAGATCCTTCGACGGTCAAGTTAGTTCTCTGGCCAACAAGAATGGAGTACTCAAGAGAAATTTGAGCAGAGAGGAGAGCTTAGAGAGAAATAACATATCTGGAGGGTCCCTTATATAGACGGAGCCTATAACAGAATGATGGTTACCGCCATAAAAGAATGTCAGAAGGCCGTTCGGGCCACGTGGAGTTTGTTACGTAGAGTGGGCTATCGTTTGTCGTGACTTGCTGGCGGTTTGATTTTATTTGTTGGAGGTTGGACTGACTGAGCTTCTAAGATCGGCATTTGCATTGATGATGACGAGCGTGCAACCAGATTCTGAGCTTGGATCTTGTTGGTACTGCCTTTGATAGTTTTTAGGAACTCGGCCGCCTTCAAGGTCGGCCGAGGCGGGTGTAGATATTTAGACTCGAGGCCAGAGAGGGGACGGTAGATGCTTCAATGGGGACCACAACCAGATTTTCTTAAAGGAGTGCGGTCAAGATAGCAGAGATCCGAGGTTGATTGGAAGCTGGGATGGGCGAGTACTGAGATTTGTTGCTTCTCGTGTGACTACTGCTTATTTCAAGTTGAAGATCAGACTTGTGTTGATGACGATGTTCTCCGGCTGACCCAAGTTCGTTTGGCCGAGGTCCTCGGCATTAAGTTGCTAAGATTTGTAGCTCATAAGGCGGAGTAAATGAATTCAACTGTGGAGGGATTCGGCTTGCTAGGGTCCTCATTGTGAGATTAGTGAAATCTTCCATCTATAGTGAAGGAATTCGGCCGCTTTCAAGGTCGGCCGTTATGCGAAGTCGGTCAGCATTGGGTCCTGTATTCATAAGGCAATTGTTGCTTGTTTTTGGTAGGAAATCGGAATCGGTCGAGCGGCAAGTCGTATCTATTGTTCAAACTCATCTGGCCGAAGTTTGTAGTGTGATTATGGTAAGATCTGCCACTATCAGGGAGCTTGAAGGACTTCTGTCGTGGAGGTCGGCTGGCACGCAGGATTAGATACTCATGAGTTGTCCACGAATGAATTTCTAAATCCAACTATCTTTGGAGGCTGATCTTCAGAGATTCACCGAGACTAGGGGATCGACTCGGCTGAGGTTTGGACATGATTGCTATAACTTTAGCAGATATTATATCAAGGTCGGACATCTGAGTGGACTTCGACGGAAGCTATTTTACCCCCAACAGGCATCACACCAGAGAAGAGGAAGAGAGGAGGGGCGGTAAGACCAAATCTCCCACCCACACGTCAAGAGGAAGAGTGGTTCTACCTTAGAGCTCTTCTCTCTCTCATGCCTAGTCTATCTCACACCCAAGGGCAAGGTATCAAATATGTCACACCCAAGAGCCCTCTCTCTTATTTATAGTTGAAGCCCAAGCTCTGCTAGAATCATCATATGACTAGGATTCCTCTATCAAATCAAATTTGACTAGTCAAAGTGAAATCCTTATCCAAGTAGGAGACTTTAGTTGATTTCCTAATCCAATTAGGAGATCTCATTGGCGCCACTTATTGGCCTCCCTTTGTTATCACCCAAACCAAGGATTGGGCTGAACCCAACTCCATCTTGGTTGGCCACACATGAGAGAGAATCTCAGGGGTCCAAGCCAATGTTTGACCAAATCAAATTTGGTCCAAATTGGGTCCAATTCAAATCTGATTCGAACGTGATTTGAACTTAATTCGAATAGGCTGATTAACACTTAATCAAATTGAGCTTTAGGTCCAAGTCTAACTTGGATGATTAACCCAATTAGCTTTAATTAAATCAAGTCCAATTAAATTAGATTTAATCTAATAATCATGACTTGAAACTAGGATATCATATCAGGTCAAACTCATCTCCGGAATTGATTTTGAATCTCATGGCCAGTGCTAGCTAGGCATAGCCAGTATTTAACTCCATATGATCATTTAACTTAATTCTCAATTAAGTAAATTTATTTGTTCAATCAAGTCAACCACTTTCAAATTGAACATATAAATGCAAGGTCAATTCTTTTCTAAGTTGCATGACTTATGTGCATGATTCCATAGGTTGGAATTCTAAGCCGATAGTATAAGAACTATTTTTTATACTAATTGAAGTGACTATTTAGTAATGATACCCAACATTCGGATAGGTCGAATGATTGCAAAGCAACATTCAAGAACCTTGGCATATGGTTATTGCATAATTCATCCCTTTGACCCTGCATGCTCAGGATGACCTAGGGTTAACTGTCAACCCTGAATCAGTCATCCACATTGTATTTCAACCTTTCAAATTCGGTGACAATCATATGGATTACCTTGGCTAAGGTTTTACTAAATTGAAATGCAGTGATACATCATCTCCTATAATCCGGAGGGGTCAATCCATCTTGACTTATACACCGATTATGCAAGTATTTGACTGTATCCAGAAATCTTCCATCATTGTATTAGAAATATATGTAATCCAGTACTAAAGCACAGTGAGTTGCTTGCAAGTCATCATGGTGATCTCAAGTCTAAGGGATGCATGCCCATATCTTTTGTGAGCATCTCTTGACAGTAGAGTGCTCTGCAGGTGAGTCACTATTCGGTGACGATGTACTCCTATATCTTACCTGTATGCCATACCAGTGTCTCCACACTCCTTGGTTAAGAGGATAACGAACCTATATGGCACACAACAACCTATACTCGATAAACGTTATTGTCCTTGTAGTAACGTATCATTTGGTCGTGAACTTGGTTTAAGAACTATTCGATAAATCCTCCTTTCTCGATCATTTATAGTTCTAAGAATTTCATCATAAAAGGAGTTCTAAGAAGATGCAATATGATGAAATGCCATAAATAACTTTTATTAATAATATTTAATTCATGTACATATACAAAAAGATAATTGTTTATAGTTTAGACGATTGGCTTTAGGACACTATTCCCAACAAACTTTCACTTGAACTAAAGTCAATCGAAATAGTATCTAATACCTATCTTCATCTTATGATCATGGAACTTGATTTCGAGGGCTTTAATGAATGGGTTGGCTAGGTTTCTTTTTCTATCGATCTTCTAAAGATTGACGTCATCTTGATCCACGATCACTTGCACAAGATGATAGAGACGCAGAATGTGCTTGGTTCACTGATGGGACTTAGGTTCTTTCGCTTGAGCTGTGGCTCCAATGCTGTCATAATACAGCAGAACATGATTATCAATGAAGGGTGCCACTCCAAACTCGCCGATGAGCTTTCGCAACATTACAGCTTCTTTGGTAGCATTAGATGCTGCAATGTACTCTATCTCGCAAACAAAATCGGCTATAGTGTCTGCTTGGAACTTTTTCAATAGATCGCTCCATTGTTTAGGATAAATATGTATCCCGACACACTTGCTATCATCATGGTCTGATTGAAAACTAGAATCAGTATATCCCATAAATTTTAAGTTAGATTCTCCATAAACGAGCCATTGGTTGTTAGTATTTCTCAGATACTTAAGGATTGTCTTTACAACCTTTCAATGGTTCTCGTCCGGATCAGACTGCTACCTGCTCGCTACTCTTAGTA
Organism: Cocos nucifera; assembly: GCA_006176705.1. Taxonomy (NCBI): domain Eukaryota; kingdom Viridiplantae; phylum Streptophyta; class Magnoliopsida; order Arecales; family Arecaceae; genus Cocos; species Cocos nucifera. Next base: position 568,356 of record QRFJ01000871.1, read on the forward strand.
AGTAGGCTACACTGGTCTCGTACATATCATGGCATATATGATAGATCCCATTGTCGAGGCATATGGGATTTTACTCATACACTCTCTTCTGGAGTTGTCGGATAATCCTTCTTAAAGAGAGTAATTCCTTGGCTTATCGGTAGATAGCTCTTCTTGGAATTTGCCATGTTGAACCACTTCAGTACGGTATCAATGTACGTGGTTTGGGACAACTTAAGCAATCTTTTTGATCTATCTCTATAGATCTTCATCCCTAGGATCATGATTTACGGAACCGATCCAAACCGAACCGGCGCCCAACCGGCTCGGTTCGCACATGGAAATCGGGATCCGAAGAAAAAAATAAAAAAATTGGGAACCATCTGGTTCGGTACGGTACGGATCAGTATAGCCTAGTTCAATCTAGTTTGGCCTTCTTTTTTGGTTGTTGGATGGATTTTTTTTGAATTTTTATTGCCGGTATGGACTAGTATGGTATGGTATGGACCGGTATCATATCGTACTGATCAGCAACCGGCACGGTGTTCGGTATTGGTATGTAAAACCTTGCCTAGGATAAATGATGCTTCTCCCAAATCCTTCATGGAGAACTGAGATGACAACCATACCTTTATTCCCTATAATGCAGGGATGTTATTTTCGATTAAGATAATATCATCGACATAAAGCACAAGGAATATAACTATAGAGCCGTTTGCCCATTTATAGATACAAGGCTCTTCTTCGTTCTTAATGAAACCATATGTTTCGATCGTCTTATCAAAATGCATGTTCCAACTTTTAGAAGCTTGCTTCAATCCATAAATGGATCTATTTAGCTTGCACACTTTAAATTCATCTATGGATGTGAATCTTTCAGGCTATATCATATACACCTCTTCTTCCAGCTCTCTATTAAGAAAAGCGGTTTTGACATTCATTAGTCAGATCTTGTAATCTAAATGTGCTGCTATTGCAAGCAAAATCCAAATGAATTTGAGCATTGCCATAGAGAAAAATGTCTCGTTATAATCGATACCATTACGTTGACGATATTCTTTGGCAACTAGATGGGATTTATAGGTCTCCACCTTCCTATCTACTCATCTTTTCCTTTTGAAAATCCATTTGCACCCTATGGATTTGATCCCTTCGGGTGGATCAACAAGTGTCCATACATCGTTGATCTCCATGGACTCCATTTTAGATTTCATGGCATCAAGCCATTTCTCAGAGTCGGGCCTTTACATGGCTTTCATATAGGTGATTGGATCCTTATCGTTCTCATCTAGTTCAACATGATCACCATCCCGTACTAAGAAATCATAGTATATATCCGGCTGATGTGGTACTTTACCAGATCTTCTCAAAGGTTCCTCTACAACGGGCTCTGGATTTGATTCTCTAATCAAATCTAGTTCTATATTAGATTGTGTCGGTTCTTCTACCTCACGAACTTCTTTAAGTTCAATCTTAGTGGTATTAGTTCCTTCTCTAAGGAGCTTCTCTTCTAAAAAGACTGCTCTACTGCTGATGAACACCTTTTGTTCTTCAGCAAGGTAGAAGTAATATTTCCTAGTTTCTTTTGGGTATCTAATGAATAGGCATTTATCGGAGCTTGGTCCAAGCTTATTTGTTTTTAAATGTTTTACATAAGCCTAACATTTTCAAACTCGAAGGTGAGAGAGTATCGTCTTGTGCCTAGTCCATATCTCATATGGAGTTTTTGTGATAGATTTGCTCACAACGTTACGAAGAACATAGCATGCAAATTGAAGTGTATATCCCCAAAAGAAAATCAGTAGACTAGCAAACCCCATCATGGAACGAACTATGTCCAACAGATTTCGATTCATTTTTGACATACTATTATGCTATGGTGTTCCAGGAGGTGTCCATTAAGAGAATTCGATTCTCCTCTAGATATGTCAGAAACTCACTGGTAAGGTATTCTCCTCAGTCTGACCAAAAAATTTTAATACTTTTTCGATTTGTTTTTCTACTTCACTGTAGAATCGTTTGTAACATTTCAAATGATTCAGACTTATGCTTCGTAAGATAGACGTACCCATATCTCGATTGGTCGTCAGTGAAAGTAATGAAGTAACTATATCCACCTCGTGCACTAATGTTCATGGGTCCACATACATCACTATGTATCAGACTCAGGACATCTTCGACTCGTTCACCCTTTTCTTTTAAAAGATGATTTTGTCATCTTACCAAGAAGACATGATTCATAGGTTAGCAATGATTCATAATCATTGATAACGAGGATTCCCTTTTTGGCTAACCTGTTTATCATGTTCTTGTTTATGTGACCAAGCTGACAATGCCAAAGGTAGGTATCGTTGACATTATCTAATTTTGGGTGTTTGTTTAATGTGTACATTACACTAATAGGTTGTGATAAAATGTAAATATCATTTTTTAATGGTCCATGCATCACAGTAACATCATTATAATGACATCACAAAAATTTTCTTTTATTAAAAAGCTATAACCGTTCTTGGCTAAAAAGCCGATAGAAATAACATTTAAAAGAAAAGATGGACTAATGACAATCATCTAAAAAAATGACATTTGAATTGAGTACAAGCTGAACTATTCCTAAGGCTAGAACTAGAACAGATTTTCCATCTCCAATGTTCGGGAATCGCTTACGCTTACCATCCTCGAACTTCTTATTGATCTGAAGTTCCTGCAACATAATTGCAAATATTAATAGGACTTTCAGTATCCAATACCTAGGTAATAGTATTACAAATAGAAAAATTATAAGGTGTTATCATATAAGTACCTTGTCCAGCAACCTTTTGCTTATTCCTCTTTAGCTTGTTGGGATCAAGGGATGCTATATAAAGAGGACAATTCCTCTTTCAGTGTCCCAGCTTCTTGCAGAAGGACTCTACCTGACTCTTGTCTGCTTCGGGCTGATTAGTTTTAGAAGTCCTAGCATTGTTCTTCTGTACTTTTTTCTTTCTCCCTTTCTTAATGGGACAACCTGCTGATGACTGTCCTATCACATGCATTGGCTCTTTTAGGAGCTAATGGTCCTTTTCAAAAGTCTGTAGCAATCCTAGCAAATCATGGTAGTTTACCGCAGGCTTCGTCATTTTATAATGACGGAGAAAGGAAAGGTAGGACTTAGGAAGAGAATTTAAAATTGCATCCTTGCCCAACTATTCATGCAGAGAAAAGCCGAGTTTGCTCAGATGCTCGATTTGCTTGATCATGTACAGTACATGATCGGTAACTAACACCCCTTCTTGCATACAACCATTGAAGACAGCACAAGACGTTTTGTGCCTCTCCGCATCCTCAGGGGTACCTAAGGATTCGTTCAACATTTGAAGCATTTCCTCTGACTAAGCATTCTTGAATTTATTTTCGGCTAAACTCATCATTCATGGCAGCCCTCATGATGCATCGAATAGTTGTACGGTCATTGAGCTACTTTTGATAAGTATCTCTTGCCGTACCACGCACATTGGCAGCAGGTTCATCAGGTGCCGGATCTATAAGAACATACAGGATCCTTTCATGCTCCAAAACTATTTTGAGCTTTCGATATCACCTATCGAAATGTGGTCCCACGAGCTTGTTACTATCCAACAGTGACCGGAGTGACGTGTTAGCCATCTTGCTAAAAAGAGAACATAAGGCCCATTAGCATATGAATTATTAAATCTTAAAAAATTGGATTTTAGTCTAAAGGTTCTTCCACTATTTTGTGCAAATTGGTAGTTTCTACCTCTAATTTGAGGAATTACATTAATTCCTTAGTGGGTACTAGAATCTACACAGACTGCATATGGGCCCGAGGAAAGTTTTGGCCAATCCATGTGCATCTATGCGTAGGTTCTTAATCAATTGTTTCTCTAAACAATTTTTAGTATTAATTTTGCCTCAGGCTCCTCTTTAGCAGGCGTATGGCACCTCCACTGAAAGTCTTGGTTAGGTCCAGCCATTAACATGAACCTACTTAGTGGATCTAACTAATGAATGATCAAGCCCGAGGAAAGCTCTGGCCAATCCAACCATTTATTAGCTAGTCACAATAGAGTCATCATATGATGAATGACAATTCCAATATCCAGATGAACATCAGGTGTAAGGTGCCTCCAATGTTTATCTAGATAATTGGACCCATTATCATCCATCTTAATAGGAGGTTATGATTTTGTTATCCCATAACATTGTCATTTTAAGGACCTAATAATTTTAGAGGGTTTTATTATTGTATTTGAGAATAAGAGGAGATTGACCGGTTATTTCCAAAAATCCTTCCACTTATTTCACAAAGTCGTGGCATGGGTTGACTCGAATTATTAGGCAATCTATCTCCAATCTCAATTGACCAAATTGGCCAGATAAGTGAGATTGGTGGGAGGGTCTGCCAAGGCTTACCTTAGATACCATCATAATGGCTAGGTAAGTGGGTTGCCAATTAAAAACTACCAGTCAAACTGCCAAATTTACCTTAGATAACAATTTGTCAATAAGTTTCGATCAAGTCAACAAAATGACTCGGACTCGACCACTGAGCCACAATCAAGTCTATTTGGTATGATCAAAATTATGGACTTGATCAATCTATAACTATTGAGTTTGATTTAGAAAAATCCCGACCTAATCTAATTCAACTCTTGGTTATATTTAGTTAATTTCTCAATTAGGTTCATATTTGATTCTAATTGTAGGTCTAACTCAAGTACTTGATCTAAGTTGATCTAGCCCATACCTATGTTTTATGCAACGTCATTAGATCTTAAAATCTCAATTCTAGATCTAAAGTTTTTACTTTTAATTCTTAATTAAGTGTAGAATTGAAACAATTTCAAATATAGCATAAAACAAAAAATTTAATTTTTTTGTTTATAAAATGAGTCGACCTTTACCCTGGTTGGAGTCGACCCATCATAGTGGGGTCGACTCCCTGTGACAAACAGAGAACTATTTTTTAGCCTGTAGAAATTTGAGTCGATTCGAACAAGGATGAGTCAACTTGCACCAGGGGATAGAGTCGACTCGAATAGAAAATGAGTTGACTCCACAGGCGTGCCAGCATCTTAATACATATATTAGATCTAACTTATTTTGTACAAATGATTCAAACTCAATCATAAATCTTTCTTAGATCATATCCAAACTTATTTATGACATTAGATCTGATTTATAATAATTTTAAAATAATTTTAAAATATTCTTTTCTTGGTTCTTCTTTATGAGATGTAATCATAGTGGCACCTCTATACACCATAAGAGAAATCCTAACAATTGGGCAATTGAGGGACCGACCCCTACTTCCTCTTATGACCGGATGGCCTGATGATCAACTCAATCGGAGTACTTGGCTGCTAGGAAAAATTCTACACAATATATCATATATATAAACAAAAACAATATTTGTTTCATGTGCAGAATTTGGACAACATGCAGAATTTGTCTACACTAATTAGAACATATGATCATTTCCTAAATCGATTCAGATTTGAATCTAATTTATACGCAATATAAATCTTCTCTTTCAGATCTAATTAGCATGAAAATCTATTCAAAATAAATCTAGATACATATTAAAATCTGATTTAAACAATGAACTAAACTTCACAAAAATTCTATTAAAAAAAGATTTCATCTTCCATGAAAAAATAGACATGGGACGATCTAATCTCTCACCAAAAAATTATGAAATCAGATTTGCTTCTTCTACATTAAAATCTAATCAACACTAGATCAAAATTTTAAAGAAATCAAGTTCAAAATTAATCTAATTCGAAGGAAAAATTCTAGTGACAATATTCTAGATGTAAAATTCAGCACAACTAGATTTTTAATCATATACAGATTAAAGATTGGCTTAGATACCAATTGAAGGAAAACTCTTCCGGATCTAAATCATATTCAGATCATAACTAGGGAGAATATATTTCAGTTTAAAAATTTTCCATAATAATTATGAAAACATATCTCGATATGCAGCGGAAAGTTGATCGAGGTGCTAAAACTTCTGCAGCTTTGCCTTGTGAGATCCGAAAGCACGGACCCTCTACTTTGCACACACGCCACACAATGTAGAAGAGAGGGATGTGATTGGGCATCACACCAGAGAAGAAGAAGAGAGGAGGGGCGGCAAGACCAAGTCTCCCACCCATACGCCATGAGGAAGAGGAGCTCTACCCTAGGGCTCTTCTCTCTCTTACGCTTAGCCTATCTCACGCCCAAGGGCAAGGTATCAAGTATGTCACGCCCAAGAGCCCTCCCTCTTATTTATAGTTGAAGCCGAAGCTCTGATAGAATCATCATATGTTTAGGATTCCTCCATCAAATCAAATTTGACTAGTCAAAGTGAAATCCTTATCCAAGTAGGAGACTTTAGTTGATTTCCTAATCTAATTAGGAGATCTCATTGGCGCGAGTTATTGGCCTCCCTTTGTTGTCACCCAAACCAAGGATTGGGCTGAACCCAACTCCATCTTGGTCGGCCACACATGAGAGAGAATCTTAGTGGTCGGCGCCAATGTTTGACCAAATCAAATTTGGTCCAAATTGGGTCCAATTCAAATCCAATTCGAATGTGATTCAAACTTAGTTCGAATAGGCTGATTAACTCTTAATCAAATCAAGATTTAGGTCCTAGTCTAACTTGGATAATTAACCTAATTAGCTTTAATTAAATCAAGTCCAATTAAATTAGATTTAATCTAATAATCATGACTTGAAACTTTGATAACATATCAGGTCAAACTCATCTCTGGAATTAATTTTGAACCTCTTGGCCAGTGCTAGCTAGGCATGGTCAGTATTTAACTCCGTATGACCATTTAACTTAATTCTCAGTTAAGTAAATCTATTTGTTCAATCAAGTCAACCACTTCTATATTGATCATATAGATGTTAGGTCAATTCTTTTCTACATTACATAACTTATGTGCATGACTCCATAGGTTTGAGCTCTAAGCCAATGGTATAGGAACTATTTTCTATACTAATCGAAGTGACCATCTAGTAATGATACCCAATGTCTGGATAGGTCGAATGATTGCAAAGCAACATTCAAGAACCCTGGCATATGGTTATTGCATAATTCATCCTTTTGATCTTGAATGCTTAGGACGATCTAGGGTTAATTGTCAATCCTAAATCAGTCATCCATATTGTATTTTAACTACATAGATTATTCTAGCTAAGGTTTTACTAAATTGAAAAATAGTGATACATTATCTTCTATAATTTGGAGGGGTCAATCCCATCTTGACTCACATATGAACCATGCAAGTATTTGACTGTACCTAGAAATCTTTCGTCACTGTATTAGAAATGCAGGTAGTCCAACACTAAAGCATAATGAGTTGCTTGCAAGTCACCATGGTGATCTCAGATCTAAGGGACACCTATGCCCATATCCTTTGCAAGCATTTCTTGACAGCAAAGTGCACAGGTGAGTCACTGTTCGGTGACCATGTACTCCTAAATCTTATCTGTATGTCATATCAGTGTCTCTACACTTCTTGGTTAAGAGGACAACCAACCCATATGGCATACAATGATCTATACTTGATAAACATTATCATCCTTGTAATAACGTATCATTTGGTCATGAACTTGATTTAAGAACTATTTGATAAATTCTCTTTTATCAATCATTTATGGTTCTAAGGACTTCATCATAAAAGGAGTTATAAGAAGATGCAATATGATGAACTATCATAAATAACTTTTATTAATTAAATTTAATTCATATACATATACAAAAATACAACTGTCTACTGCTTAGACGATTGGTTTTAGGACACTATTCCCAATAGTCCCTACAATCTTGGTTGCATCCTGGGATGAGGTGCACCAGGATTAGTAAGGATGAACTTGGATGCTTTTCCCCCAGTTTCCCTTTTATTCTTATTATCATTGTTTGTTTTGGTTTGTCTTGACTATTCACCATAATGTGCCATCCTAGTTTCATACAGTCCAAAGGGCAAACTAAGATGGGGCCTAGTACCAAAGGTCCAAGATTTAAATCCTTGTGTCAGACACTTTTAATTTTTTTTTTTTAATTGCAGGTTTTGAAAATTGGTAGGGATTTGGACTTCTCCCATGAGAAGTTCAACCATTATCATAATGATAAAAAGTGAGGCTTTTTGTTCTGTTTGGAGATTAGTTTGGAACATGGATATTGAATTAAATTTGCAAAATGTGATTTTTCAAAATCCTTGAGCTAAGTAGGAAGTTTGGATGAGAAACATGCACCTTGGAAGACTTTGACGAATAATATCTTTTCTAAAGGAGATGTTGCTTGGTGCAATGGTAGAGGTTTGGGTTGACAAGCACGATGGCATAGGTCGAGTCCTTGGGCAGCCACTGTGCCAAAAAAAAAAAAATGCTCATAGGTAGGAATGTTCCTAGTTCATGTTTCATAGGACCTGGAATGCTGGGAACATGTCTGGGTAATGTCATTTTTAAAGGGTGGTCCTTGGTGCAATGGTAAGTTTGCTCCATTATGACTTTGATATCATGGTTTGAAACTTGGAAACAACCTCTTGACATCTTATCTTTACATCATGTATTGCCATGCACATTCTTCTTTCCGGCGAATAATTTTAGTAGCCTACGTGCCTCAACACTTATAAATCATGGTTTTATGTCTGACGGGATGGGAGTGTTTTGGCTGTCCTGTCTTGTTCCTATTAGAAAATGGGATCGAGGCTTCAAAACCCATCTATATGTGGAAGAAGAATAAAGAGGAAAAAAAGGGAAAGAATGATGAAGAAAAGAACAAGTGAAAGGAAAGAAAAAGAAAGATGGAAAAAAGAAAGGAAGGGATAAGAAAAGAAAGAAAGGAAGGGAAGAAAAAAGAAAAAAAGCAAGAAAGAAAGGAAAGAAGGAGAGAGAGATGGAGGATATCTACTGGGATGTATGACTAGAATTGCTGTTGAGATGGGATGGGACGATAGGGTGTCCTGTTCCATGGAGAAGCTAGAACACATTTGTCCCATGGATTTAAAACCTCGCTATAAATAGTTTTGAGTAAGGACTCTATACTATTTTACCACTGGAATGGTACTTCATTGCCGTGGTGCCAGTACCAAGGTACGACTGAAATTGATAGGTTCTAAAAAATTGAAAAGCTATCTATATTGATAGGTACCGTCAGTACCACCAATACACATTGGTAAGGACCGATATAGATCGGTACGTATCGGTACAACTATTTCAGCATCTCGGCACTAGTACTGATGCCAATTTTGCATTGTAATGAATGGTACCGGGTGTTCCATCTCATTTCGCTACTTTTTGAAACCATGGTTTCAAGTAGTGGATAAGAATAATCTTTCGGCTCTACATGAGAATGCATAGGATTTCAACTTCCATTATCAAACGATATTTGAACTAGTAAACAAATATCTTTATATGGGAATGAAAGAAAAATATCAAGCAAGGTGAAAAGAGCGGATAGAAGAAAACTATTAAGCACTTACATACACATGTTAATAGAATGATACATTCAAATTCTGTTAAAAGAATATTAGTAGCATGAACTGATAGAAATAGTTCGAATATAGTGTTTACTGTTTAGAATGTGTTTGTCATAAACAAATTATCTTGCTTAAATGGTATCTTAGAAAACTGATGCATAATTATTTGTATTTAATAGGAATTAAAAAGATTGACAAAACGATAAATATTTTATATTCCATGGAGATCATTTAGTCCTTTTTTATTTATTTAAATGCTTAAGGATATTTTATTTGAGTTCTGTATAGGGTATACATGTCAATGTAGGTGGCTTATTCGCAAGTGTCAATTTGTTTCTTTCAAATTTTTTATAATTTTAGTTATAATAATTTATGAATTCAATGTTGTAATGTCTGAGAATTTTATTTGGATTGGATCATTGGAAATTGTACCGTTTAAGCAAGTTTTACATCTAAGTGTTTTGTCATTACATATTTTGGTGATAGAAAATCACAAATTTCTAAATTAGGTCATGATTAACATTTCTCTCATTTTAGAGATCAAATTTGCAGATGACAAAATCATTTGGTAACCAGATATAGTTTTAAGATAGGAATGTCACTATGTAGATATGTTTTTAATTTTTGTTTTTATTCCTGAACTCTTCCAGTTCCCTGTATGGTCCCCCTCTGCCTAGGGTATTGGTTTAATGACTTTAATCTTTCCTTGGGTATTCCTAGGTTGTCTAGGATGCCACATTCCCACTGTGTTGAGCTTGGGAATCTGCCAGAATGGGAAATGGATTACCATTGGCGACTTTGATTCCTCACAACTAAAAAAGGCCTAGAAATATTTCTTCTTAGTAAGTCTAACATGATCACAATTATGATAGTGACTTACTAAACTAAATCCCACTTTATCTATGTTTACAAAGGTGCAACTCCACCTTCCTTTCTACATTCCATATTTTCTTCTTAGGCCCTTCTTAGTTGTTTGTGATTTTCTAAACCGCCCGGCCCTTTCATTCTTAGGTTATTCTTCATCTTCCCCATCTTGACTACTAGACTTTGGATTACACATCATCTTATGTCCACTTCCACACAATCTTTCACTTTTTTCCCCCATTTGAGAAGACAATGCTTTAAAATATATGTCTTTCATTCTCCTCAGTTGTCTGGATTCCCTGTCTACTTTGATGCCCTTGGAATCACCTTAATTGGTTTTCTTATGATGATGATGTTTGAGTTTCTTAGGATGGCGTTTGGTAACCCAAATAGGATTACATTGATGATCTTACATTGCTAGTGATCCTCATCCCAAGGTAATCTAATCCCTGATGATCTAAGATCACCTTATTCCGTATGCCACGTTCCAATGATTAAATATCCCTGGGTATCCATGATTAACCTATTTGGTATGCTATGGAAATCCAAGATCATTGACGATGTAATACCAAACCACGCTTGATATACTCCATATATTTGCAACTATTAAACAGAATTCTCAAATCAATTATAGAAAAGATACATGAGCATTAATCAAATTATCAAAACTTGTCATTCCAGACCAATTAACAAGACCAAAAATTAATCAAAACTTGTCAAAATAACTCCAAGTGATTATCGAACCTTCCCAACTAGAAGAAATTTTTTCTATTGGACTATCAAACTCTTCCCAGCTAGAAGAACTAATATTTTCCTGATATCAGCAATTTTGGAAACAAATTTTCCTGTCGGACTAGGGGCATTTTTGTCCCAAATTTCAGCCTAACATAATTGTCCTTGGTGATCCTGGAAACAGGTTCTCAAGGACTTGTCATTGGATTGGGCGGCCATTTTGGGAGTGTGGGTGATTTGGGATCACTGCCATATAGGATCATTGGGGTGTGCAACCAAATGCGGTGATCTCATCACCTCTACCCCCATAACTGTTTATCTCATCACCCCATACCTAACGCCACCTAAGGGGATAGGTGTGAGTTTGGAGAGGTCTAAGTTATGTTAGTTTGTCTATGTTGACAATGGTGTGTCTGGTGGGACAACATGTCAAGCAATATTGTTGGGATGAAATCTTGCACCTATTGGTGGTAATGGTTGTGAACCAAAGATATTTGCTGCTCTAATTAATCTCTACATATCATTGTTGCTCAATTAGCCTTTTCTACCATCTGCCTGCAGCTTGTTAGCCTTCAATGAATACTGTCTTGGCCAGACCGGACATGTTAGTGGCTATCAACTTACCTAGAGATCGCAACCTTCAAGTCATTCTGTCATATAATTATTGGGCTTTATTTTTTGCCCTATGGCTCTTGTACTGTGAACTGTTTATCATAAGATCACAAGACCTAATTTTCAGTTTATTATGCCTCTTGTGTTATATGTGCTACATTCTTGATTTCTGTGCTTTCTTAGGTCTGGATCATGGATATTCCATGGGCATTTGTTTTCATTCACTGCTGTCTGTTGGTGCTTTTAACCACATCTCAGTACTTGCTAATTTATATTGTTCATACAACTTCTCAAGGACATCTTAATCTCATCAAATGGAGCTCGTCTTCTGGCATAAACCTTTGCATATGTTGTATGGTTCTTGTCAATTTGTTGGAGTTCTGGTCTAGGTTTGCCAAGAAGCAAAACCAACAAAAACACATCTTTCCAAATTCTAACAGTACCACTTTGCAATTTTTTTTGGCTTCTAGCAAAGCAATCTTAGAAGAAGCAATGTCAACAGTAATACACCTTATCCACCACATAATATCAGGATGTTCTGCCCAAACTTGCTCCAGCTATCATCCCTTTCCTTCTCAAAGATCATTCCTTTTTAGATCTTTTTTGCATTTTTTTAAAGTATTGTTCACCTAGAATGATGCTATTTATCACTAGTTCACTACAATCACCACTATGATACTATCTTGCCTTATCATGTATTGCTTAGTGATTTTTTGACTTGGGTACTTTCTGCTGCATGATGTTTGATGCTACCATTTTGCATCCATCATTATTCTGTTTTAATCTTAACTTGTTTGATGGTTGTCAATTCCATCACCTGAACAGGGTTGTCTTGCACCAGATTCTAATTTATCTGGTTATTGTTTTGTCTGTTTTGTCAAATCATCAAGCCTCCTTGAACTAATTTTTGTTTAGCACTCTTGATTTCCATTGACTATTGCATTTGCTGCCATTTGTGAAATGTAAGGTCAAGAATTCGTGCTAGCTGTTTGTGAAATTTAAGGTCAAGTAATTGGCACTGGCTATATTCTATCTTTCATATTTTTCTTGGTGATTGTTTCTACTTTAACTTTTGACAGTGCATCTAATATGTTGATTCATGGCTTATTCTTGAGGAAGAAGTGGATGCCATGATTTGCTTGTAGATGTGTACTATGAGCTTATTTGATTATTTTTTAAGTATAGTTATCTTGAGTTCTCTAGATTTATCATTTAGGGACCAAATATTTTTTCTTAAAATTTATGACTTTCTTTCCTAATTGCCTTAGTTTTTCCATCCCAAAGATTAGTGACAGAATTTTTTGCAAGTGGAAGCATCAATATGATTTTTTAGTTTGCTAATTCTTTCTCTATGACCATTTAGACTTGGTTTCAGGGCAAAGTTATTTGTATAATTTATCTCATCAATATTGTTATGTTCTCACTTCATTCTAGAGGTTATTGTCTAGAATCAAGGTTTGCCATACCACCCCGTACCATTTGGTATGGGGCATACCATACCAGTACAGCATACCGTACCGACACTACCATATCATATCGAACCGCTACCGATACTGTAATAGGATTTTATCAGTGCAGGGTTCAGTACCGAGACGGCGAATCTTGGGACTCTAGATGACCTTTTTATTTCGATTTGGAGGGTTTTTTGGTGAAGATGTTTGTCCTCCATTTTCTCCATGGGCATGCAAATCCTGTTGTTTATATCAGTAATTTTGTGACTTGATGGCTTGATTGTGTTGACCTGCCCAACTCATCATCTGAGAGCCTCAGGATGTTGGGTAACTGGAACCGAGGATTCAGAGAAACCCTGTACGACCTGTTGGGTCCAATAGTTGAACTGCTTGACTTAGTCAGGTCAACTTGGATTTCACCTATCTGGGTCTGGGTCATAGGCAAATAAAGGACTAGAAAATCATCAGAAGGTAAGGAGGGATTCAATGGACAGGCGATCTGATGGCATGAATCTAGAGATGGCTAGATCTTTGGAGATAAAAGGCAGAAGTGGTCTGCTCTAGCGAGGATGAGGAGGGAGTTGCTGGATTTATTGAAGACAAGTAGTGGGGCTGCAAGATCTAGCAAAACTGATGAGGGGGCTGGTGGCATCTAGCCAAAGTGTGGAGCAGAATGGCCAGATCCAGTGAAGATGATGGTGAGATGGTTGTATCTAACCAAGATGACGAGGGGGGATGTTAGATCTAGTAAGGAAAAAGTGTGAGGCAACCGGGTCTAGTGAAGATGAAGTTGGGGGCAATCAGATCTTTTAGGTATGTTAGCAAGTAGCAAGGTTGCCTGATCTCATGGGTGTTGAAGTGAGGGTGGCTGGATCTCCATGGGAGAAAGGTCAATATGGGGAAGGAAGCATGTTATCTAGATATTGAGAAGAGAGCCAAGAGAAGGATAGGTTGTCATGCTTCTGAGAGAAGAGGGATCAAGATTTAGAGATATGGGTAGTTCATCCGTCAATCTGCAGTTGACTTGCAACCAAACCAGGAACCTGTGACCTGGCCACCATAGCGATTTAATACAGGGTCACCAACTTCAGATCATTGTTTTTATGATCATCCATCTTCTTAAGCTCTCAGTTGAACTTGAGCATTATAAACTATGATCTTGCGGCATTGTGTTTCCCTCACCATGCTCTTTAGTAGTTTTCCTCTTTCACCTACTCCTAGTCCATTTTCTCATCTCATCCCTCCTCTTGTTGAGTGTTTGCTAAGTAAAACCTTTATTCCTTTCATCCCTGCTGCCACCTATTATTCTGCCCATTGTTAGGCCTGTTCCCTTTTTACTAAGGCCTCTGACCCTCGTGATTCACTTATAGTTGATGGCTATGCTACTTCTGTGACTGCAATTGCTTCTCTGTTGATAGGATGACCTTTTATATCTCTTGTGTCCGTGCATGACAAGAATTCAGTCAACATCTTTTGCAATTTCACAGAGTTTTCTCTGCTGAGTGTCATACAACACAATCTGCTTTTAAACAACACTTGATATCTAGGTGCTCGTTCCTTTTGTGTATCAGACCCATGCTTTATCCACATGATAGTTATCTTAGGGTACAGGACCTCTTGGAGCGTCCATGAAACTGCATGCCATGCACAGGAAGGTTTTATCTGAGTGTTCATCGAAGAATCTAATTTCCCTTAGAGTTCCCATGTCGTTGTTGTTGAAACACCTCTGCACCAAAACCGGAAAAAGGGTCATCATGGTGTGCTTCCATGGTGGCACAGGGTCCCCTATATCTACTTAGCTCTTCCAGTTTTTGTTGTCTGGTCATTGGATCCATGTGGTTGGCATCAGTTAAGCACCTAAAGTTCCTCTTTCAGCCAGTAGCTAGTTTTATATTTTCTTTGGAATAGATTCTTTCACTTCTAGAACATGAAATTTTGATGCCAAGAAAATTGTGAATTTGACCGAGCTTCTTTGTTTGAAAGACTCACCCAAAATAATCCCTAATACCATTAATTTTGTGCAAATACTCATCAGTGAGTATAATATCATTATGATAGACCAAAATCTAGTGGTAATAGTGGATTTCTTGTGGCCAGATTGAGTGATAGAATTCAGGATGTCTCTGAAATATCCCATGCAAATTTATCTTATTTATCCAATCCAAGCTGTCAGAGATTGGTTAAACCCAAACTTATATTCTGCACCATTTCAGGAAATTCTGTAACCTACTTGTTTCCTTGTTGGTTATTTTGCTGATATTTCATAAAGCAACATCTTTATGTGATTGTGTCATATTTGTAAATATTTTGGCTTCAACAGATAGTTGTGCTTATGATATGGAACCAACTTGCATAACTCTGGAAGCATATTGTAAAAGGAATATGTTACTAATAAGATGGTGAACCTTGCTTTTCACCTTTTCCTCTTAATGGCTTAATGTAATAATCACCTTAAACAATATGCTTCTAATCTCCATCATGGACACTTATTTTGACAATCAGACAATGCATGTGTGGGTTTCTACAATTATGAGGATGGATATAAGACAAAGTAGGGAAGGACTGTCCACCAGGATGGGCATATTGCTAACCTTTAATATTTATTGTGTATCAGATATGATCTGGCACGATTGTTGATTGGAAGTGAAGGAACTTTAGGCGTTATTACAGAAGTCACTTTGCGGCTCCAAAAACTTCCTCAGCATTCAGTGGTATATCTTATTTCCTTTTGTACATGCTACATCATTACACAATAATATCTATATCTTAGGCACATAGCCCTTGCTCAATGTTGCTCCATGCCATTCAAGTGATATCTTGATTGTATTTATAGAAGAATAATCCGGAATCTACTGATAACCTGGTGAAGGATTAACTTTGTTGAATGATTTCTTAGCTATTTTTCACAATCACAAAAAGAATGATCCTCTCATCTTCCCTGTCAACACTATCCCATAGCTGTAAAGCAATGGGACTTGATGGATTATCACTTTGTCCGACATCTTTGTGGAAAACTGATGGTTGAATACAAAATATCAGATGATACTGGTCTCCAGCACTTTCTTAGAGGAATCTGTTAAGGGCACAATATTACATGCTATACTCAGTGATGGTACTGGCCTGTAAAGCAATACATATATTTCTTAAAAATACTTAATATCATCTTGTAGGAAGGCTTTTTGCCTCTGTATACTAAAACTTGAAGGAATCCTACTTTTCTATTCCCACACACAAATCTGCTTTTACGCCCACTCTTGATTTAGTTAACCTAAAATGGTTGCTTGAAAATTTCTTATAAAAGGAAAATAAGAACTTATTGTTTCAAAAGATCACTAGGTAAAGTAGATGGGACTTTAAAAGCCATCCTTGGTAAGTTTCAGCAAATTCTACCTCTGTCCCCTCTTCTCCCTATATTGTAGTGAGAACATAGGTTTTGCAACCAAATATTTATTACCAGAATTCTTTCTCTACTGTTCTTAAAAATGCTATAATTACTCTAAATTTTGTATTTTTTGCTGAGTATGATTTATCCATTATCAGTTTTTGAGAATCCCATCTCTCCTGAATGGAGGAGAAATTGGATCCTGTATTCTGTTTCATGCTTGCACATAAAATATTATTCACAATTTTTTTTTAAAGTAGTACCATCGGCTAATAAATATTTCTTACAAGTTCCTTTTGATTTATGCTCGTCATTTTAGTTTTTTCAAAAGAATATTTTATTATTTCAGGTTGCAATGTGCAATTTTTGCACAATCAAAGATGCTGCTGATGTTGCCATTGCCACAATGCTTTCTGGTATACAGGTAAAATAAATAGTGAATCCCCTTCTCAGGTATTTTTACATTTTTGATGGCCTATTATTTTTTACAACATTTCCTTGTATTCATGATTATTTAGAAATATATTGGAGAGTATATGGCACTTTAAATTATTTTCCCATAACGTGTTGGATGGTTCTAATTTGACATTATGTTTTTTCTTCAAAAACAGAAAGAAATGGCAATTTGCATGAACTTAGATTTCTTTAACATGAGTTGCATTGTTTATGGATGGTGAAACCTTCTTCTTTATGCCCTTGTTTATTTTCCCTAGAGTTGTTTCTTGCAACACTTGTTATATCTGTGATTATCTAGAGTTCCATTATAGTATATACTATATACACTATGTCCCTGAGTTGTATGAAGAGAATGAACACAATTACCTGGAGCTGTTTGCTCCACCAAAGGGCTAATGAAAACAGTTCATTATAAACATAAAGTTAATTATACCACCATATGTCAGACTCGAACGAAAAATAGAAGCAAAAGGAAAGCCACAAACAAATAGTGTAGAGCATATTTCTCTCCTTTGACATATGTCTATTGTCTTATTTCATTGCCATCATTTGAGGGCTATACTATTGCCCCCCCCCCCGCCCCCAATCAAACCCTTTAGTTTAAATGTTGAAGTCTGAAAAATTTTGTGATAATGGGTTCCATGACTCTCATATACTATCTTCAAGCATTGTGTCAATTGCACCAATACCTTTATAAATGCTTTATGTTGCCTTTTGACGGCCTTTTGAGCAATCAATGCTTTATGTTTCACTTCTCCTTAACCAGCAACATTCAAGCAAGTTGCTTGGTGGAATGATATCAGATCCTGACCTTTCTTTAGGCATGAGACATGGAGAACAGGATGTATCTTTGATTCTTTGGGAAGCTCGAAGAGATAAGGAATTGGATTGATCTTCTTGAATATCTTAAATAGTCCATAAAATTCAAGCAAAAGTTTTATTGATTGACCCATTATGATGTATGTTTGCTTATAAGGTGTGTCGCACCTCGAACTTGGGTTGGCCATGCAACACGGCCACACACTCCCTAGGGCAAGGCCCTAGAGAATATGCAAGATCTGAAAATCCATTACAACCTCAATATTCAGGAACACTAAATTTCAATTCATAATAGGATATTCAATATTAACAAATAACAAAATTTGTACAATTCACAAAACTCAATCATCTGATCGGTACCAATAATGCTCTATTTATCCAATACTTCTATCGATGATCCCAACCATAGCCAAGTACATGCATCCTGTAACTCTAAAAAAGGAAAGGGAAGAAGAGACATAAGCTTTATGGTCCAGTAAAAATCCCTGCATACTAACACCAATCTAATAATATGACTTGAAAAATAGCAAATAAATAATATTGGAGTGAAAACATAAACAATGAAATCTTATATCAGATGTGCAAAAATATGCATAATTTACTATCAAAATCCATTTTATTCAAAAGTGATATACCGCATATACCATTAAGTAAGATCTTTCTACTTAATAGTTGTTTCATATGTCTTATTATCCATGTCTCATTAACCGGTTCTAGATCAATCAACATTCATCTTTAGGTTTTGTACTTACCACAATTACGCTCTAGCCCATGACGGGCAAACTCAAATACCATGTTCTTGCCCGTGGTGGGGCTATCCACAGTGTTATGTTCCTACCCATGGTGGGCTATCCACAATACTATGTTCCCACCCAAGATGGGCTATTGATAATGCTATGTTCTTGTCTATGTGGACTAGCCACATTACTCTAGCCCATGACGGGCAAACTCATACCATGTTCTTGCCCGTGGTGGGGCTATCCACACTGCGATGTTCCTGCCCATGGTGGGCTATCCACAATATCATGTTCCTACCCATGGTGGGCTATCGATAATGCTATGTTCTTGTCTATGTGGATTATCCACAATTTAATGTGGCTAGTCCGAACAGCTTTTTATTAGTCATCAATTTATTAAATCTTAATCATGCCAAATAAATACAGTATAATATCATATTCCTTTCAAGATTTTCAGTAGCTGGTATCATAATCAAAGCTATTTGAAAAAGCCATCAATAGTTGATTGAAGCATAAAATACATAAAATATAAGGAGCCATACCGGCAATCATATTTCCATCAAAATCAGCTACAAGAAACTAAAATCATATAGTGCATAAATAGACATATATATAGGTAATCGTGTCTAAGGACTCTTACCTCTATCAGCAACCAACTCAAATGCAATGCTACTCGTCCATACCTAACATGTCCAATTAAAAATCAATATAAAATGACTTATCTTTTTTAATCCTTAGCCATAATAATTAACAAATCAATGCTAAGTTCCAGATCCTAGGTTACCCTTAGCCCCAATTTCTCGATCCTACCTAATACATAACTAGTAAATTAAAGAAATTAGGGATTTACTTTGATTTAGGGATTAGAATGTAAATTCCCTTGCTCAACGTCTTCTTATCCAGTTGATTGCTTCCCTATAGCATTGAATCAATATCTAGGAAATTGTAATAATTAGAACTAATTGCGGAGCAAATCAAGGACAACAAACTAGTTAACAACATCCAATAGCCTGAATGGTTCAGATTTGGATAACCGATGAATCATATAACGAGCCAGACCAGAACAAGAAGGCAAGACAGGGTCATCAATGATGAGGTCCAAGGATGCCTGGCACTGACTAGTGGATGTAAGATGGTCACATAGGGGCTAGTCTAGAACCCTTTATTGGAGTTAGCCTAGGGTCTATAGAATAGGAGTCTCAGACGCTCCAGCAGGTTCCAATAGGTTCGCTAAACCATGTAGAGAGAGGAAGGGAAGAAAGAGACTCTTTTCTTCTGTAAACAGAGGTGTCATGTCTCCCTTTCCTCAAACCATGGTCAAGACCAACAATTTGGTAGTGGCCTAGAGCATTGCTCGACCGTGGCAAAGGGAACAATGGCGATGGAGAGTGGCCAAGGATGGCCGTTGGTGGACAGGGAAATGAAGGAACATGGGAGACCCTATTCTCTACCAAATCCAGTGACTTGCCAGCTTGAATCAAAGCAAAGATGATGGCCCATCAATCGAAAAAGAAAGAAAAGAAAAACTAAGGCCATTACCTCAACTCTGGCAAGGTCTCGTGGCCAAACCTGGCAGTGAAATCTACAAGCAATTCCTCATGGAAAAGGCTCAAATTCACTTTCTATTTAAGGGACTTCAAGGAAGATGCTAGAGGAGAGGGAAGTGGCTTCTTTTATAGATGGAATTGAGGCTTTAACAAAGGAAAATCACGGCCTTTTTACACTCCTTCAGCCGATTGAATTGGGGGAAGAAGATGACTCCTTCCAGGAGTCTTCTTCCCATCTCATGTGCGTAGCATGAATGAGAAAAAAAAACCCACAATGAGCTGGTGAGCCCATTACAAAACCAGGCTGCTCTTTGGTCCATGCCTGGTTCATCCAGTAGGTTGGGCCAAAGGGGTCGGGTCTTTGCAAGGTGCTAACATGAAATAAAGCAGATGTCCTTTTTTAAGTCAATTTGGTTCTTGTTTGCTTGTTCATTTATTTATCCATGTTCCCATTGAAGACCATGTTGTAGAATTTGCATTCCATGATCCCTATGATGTAGTTCAAAATACAACCGGTGCAAATTAGACTTTGTAGAATATTTGGAATTAAAGGTAAGGGAGTAGCATTCGCTAGACTACCCTAATTTGGGGTGTACCAAACTACATCGTCTTCGAATGGGGACAATATGCCCATCAGCTCCAAATAGGGCCCGAACTAGTTGGTTTTGGCTCGATCGAGTGGTTTTGATTCGAACTGAGTAGCATTACTCGGTTCTATTCGGTTTAGGGCAGTTCAACCAGAGGGAGGCAGAGAAGGTCTCTTGTGCCTTCTTTGCCTCTCTTTATTTTTTTTTGCCACACCAGAAACCATGAAAAAAGGGGTGATTTTCATGGATTTGAACTCAGATCCAATCTAAAATCAGGTAAAGGCCTCTCTCCTCTTCCCTCTCCAATTTTCCCTTTTTCATGTTGAAAATCAGCTAAAAATGGAGAAAATGAGGGGATAATATGACTACATATGACTCATCGCCCCAGTGTCTTCAATTCATTGGTGAGTCATAATTTAGTCATCCACATAGGATAGAGACCATGATGCATGACTTGGTAGAACCCATGAGGATACCATTCCGTATAAGACATGGACCCCTTGAGGTCATTTAGGATATGGTGTTGTTGCTACAAATGACTTCGCACATGAAGTGTACTTAGACGTATTTGGATTTAAGTTGTACACTAGATCCTATTTCACATAGCTCGCCTATGACCCACGTGGATATCCTTTGTTTGAGGCATCATATTCAGATGAGTTCTACCCTCCATGGCCTTGAGCAGCTTAATGGTTGAATTTTGCTCTGTGCTCTTCGAATAGCTAGTGCAGTATCAAACAGAGAATGAATATCAGGAGAAATTATACCCTACACTAGGTGCATCATGTTGGTGATTCCCCGTGCCGATAAGATTTCGCCATGTGGCTATGGGAGCCACATCAGCATAAGTTAGAGAAGAAAATCAAGCAACTTTTTTTGTTTTAGGAACTCGATTGGCCCTCTCCTCCCTCAACAAAGTTCCTCCCATCACCTCCATCGACCCATCCTCTCCTGGGTTTGGTCCTATGTTGTCACCATCTAGATGGCACTTGCCCCTTCGACTGCATCGAGACTACCACCACCCTTGTCAATTGCACCCTTGACAGCGGCTGCAACAAGAAGATCATCATCAAGGAGGGCAGCATCTCGCTGCTTCTTGCTCTTTGCGACTGCATTGCCTTCCTTGATGCCCTCTATGACGGCGTTGCCTCCCTTGATGCCCAGATTGTCATAGCCACTGCCCTCACTAACCTCTCTGCCAACCACGAGCTTGTCTCCCTCGTCATCATGGATCTTCTTGTCCCCAATGTGGTCTTGGTCCTCGCTGACACCCCAATGCACCTCTAGGCTCGCCTTGCTGCCATCAATGCCTGGATGGCTGCCCAAGACCTTGTTGACCAGGAGTTCACTCATGAGAGCACCATCCACCCCCTTGTCTCTCGCCTTCCCTTCGAGCTCCCTCTTGATGACACCTCCCCCAATTCCAAGAAAGCCAAGGTTTTGTCATCAGGGAGAGGAGAATGGAGTGCTGATGTGGCTCGCTTGGCCATGTGGCGAAATCTCATTGGCATGGTGCACCACGATGGTGGTGCACCTGCTGGAGGGTATAATTTCTCATTAGTTGTAGGGTGGCTATCTAGCACTTGCAGGTTATGGGATGTAGGAATATGGGGCAGCCTACATTGAAACTTGGTGTAATATCCTAGGCCTGGACTATGATCACGATTTAGATGTTTGTGAAAGGCATATACACTCCACAAAATTTTAGATGTTGGTACATATTTTGTACTTTAGGTCTATTAAGTAGGCTCCATTTATTATTATATGTATAAGTACTTTAATTGTACTTCAAGTCCATTTGATGACAAAAAAGATATCAAAATAATGTCAAAATCCTAAATTAAACAACTATAATAATTAAAATAATAACCGAAACAAAAACATATTAAAATAGCAAAAAAATAAAAAATAGAAAAAGTAAGAAAATGGCATAACAATTAGATCGATGATATGCCATATTGTACCATTTGTCAATATTGTATTTAACCGGTAACATATTTACTGATCGCCAATCGGTAGGGCATGCGGTACCAGTTCAGTGAACCTTGTAGGGGAGGCTGCCTATATAGGACTTTTCATATGGTCATCTTGATCGAGTAAGGAAAAGTGGTATTATGACCAAGAATACATTTTTTGCTGAATAATTGTGACCATGTTTTTGACATTAGAAATGTGGTCCATAACTTCAATGTCACATTGAGTGCTTGGTAGGCCCATGGACGTATAATAACCCACCACATACATTGAAGCATTAAGTATTGTTTATTGTCATTTAAGGTGAGATGCTTTGGAGACTAATACATTACTTTCCTTGTGGGATTTCTGTGCTTTAGCTATGCCTAGTTAAAATAAATTTCCTTTAAGATTTGAGAAATAGACGAGCATTTAAATGTTGAAATTTTGATCCAACTATGAAAATCTGGGATTTAAAGTGAAGCTAAGAAATTAACTTTTTATTCTTATAGGATTCAAACTTGAGCATATTTATGAAGTCAAAGAGGGGTTTATTCCGTATTTATGTAATGCCCATAGTAAAATGCCAACACTTGCAATATTATTTAAAGTTAAACTTGAAATTAACATTGAATTACTGACTTAAATTGAGCTTTGGTACCAGTCTGAATTCAGCTTAGTTTGAGCCTAATCATTGGCTGCTAGTTTGGGTTGCCAGTTGGTAGAGAGTTATCATTATAGTTGCAATCATATTGGGATTGTCTGAATGTCAATGTGTTTCGTTTCGTAGACTTTGGTCTTGTTAGGAGTCCTAATTATAATTGGTTATGCACTAGAGTTGGATTGTGATATCTTCCCTTGTTGCCTAACAAAAGATATCCTAAAATCCCAAGGAGAGATGATGGGCATTGGTGTTGATTCAAATAGAGATTAAGTGATGCTACAACTTTTGTTGGCTAGGAGTAATAGTTAGTTGTCTGGATTCTTTCACTGTCTGCTGTGGTCAAAGGTGTTGGAGTCCATGTCTTGGAGGGAATACAAATCAAAACTCCATTTTATAAGAGTTAAGTAAGTCCAATGAGGTGCCAAGTTTTCTTTATTTGTTGTTGTGACCGAGAACTCGGGAAGCCTTGGGTCTTGTGCTTAAGTGTTGAGTGATAGGGGAAAGTTTCTCGGTTCCTCCATATTCCATCAAAAAAAAAAAAGAAGAGGTGTTTAGTCACAGGGCACTTTTGAGTGGAGCCATGTGGTTCGAAGTTTTTACTATAAAATATTTTATGCTTATCTTTAACATTATTTGAAAGTGGTATTCTGTACCGGCCCGAATCGGCCGGTACACCCCATACCGTACCGGCGGAGAACCAGAATGGTTCAGGCCAATTTTTTGGAAAATAGTCTGAACCAGACCGAACCGGCCGGTATGGTACGATATGGGTCGGTACCGGACGGTTTGATCCGATATAGGATGGTATGGTACCGGTATGGAATGGTATAGTACCGGTATAGGGTGATTTTCTTTTTTTCTTTTTCTTTTTTGGCCATTGGATGGGATTTTTTTTAATTTTTTTATTGGTGGTACGGGACGGTATGGTATGGTACGGTATGATACGGTACTGTACCGACCGGCTACAAGCACGGGTAGCGGTACCGAGTCCGCGAACTTTGCTTGAAACATTCAAACAAAAATTTCTTCATATGTTTTTCATTTTTTTTTGTTTTAAAAGGAATTCTGCATAAGGTTATATCTGTCAAAACTTATTTCCAGCAAACACGGTCTGTTTTAAAGTTCTGCAATATAATTTGCTGAATATTGTAAACTTGTTTGTAGTTTTCTAAATACTACATTGTGTATATCAAATTTCTGTAACATTATTTTCTGCGAAATAAAAATTCTGCAGATTAATTTCTGTATAATAAATAACACTGATCTAAATTCTGATTATTAATTTTTTTATATTTTATTTCAGGAATTTAATTTATGTAAAATAAAATTTTATTTATTGTATTGAATAAAGTATTCCAACTGTTTAAAAAAAAAAGTTCTGTAAATTGTTTTCCTGGAATTCAGAATATGGAATTAGTGTTAATATTTAAATTCAGTAGATCCTGTGGCATGTTATTTTGTAAAAAAATATTATAAATAAGTTTTGCGCTTTATTTTAATATTGGCCTAATCTATGCAGATCAAGAGGGCTTTCATGCTTATTGGCTGTGTCTGGATTTTATTTTTGGGCTGAAAATGTCACTAGCTGCTATAACCTTTTCTGAGACTTTAAGGTTTCTAGAAATAATTTTTGAAATTATTTATGGATTATGCAAATTCTAGAAATTTATGGAAAACTATCTTGGTTATATTTTGATATGGTCTAAATGACTATCTAGGTTTTTGCAAGGGTAGCTTTCATGTATCTTGGACATTATTGAGGTTGTGCGCTTGAGGTTAGGATTGAGATAAATTTCAATTTTGGGACTGTTGGTTGCCATAATTGAAGAGGAATAAGTTGTAAGTGGCTATAGAATGTACTCATTGATTTTGGAAACTGAATCTACAACTTTCTTTGTAGATGGTTTGGTTTTTTATATAGATCCTTGAAGTTATTAATTTGCTTTGAAATCAGATTATTGTGCTTCAAATGTATATTTGTAATGATAGCATAACATGGTATCTGATGTTGGGGACTCATCAGTAGTCAACCATCAGACAGAAGATTATTCAGTGGGGCTTTACCTTAGAGAACTTGATGCAAGTCCCTGTACAGCAGAAGTTAATTATGGAGAACCATCATCATGGTTATGATGCATTAAGGGGCTGCAGGGCATAGGAATCTCTTGTAGACTTGACTTTAATTGTCAATTTTACTATATTTTTGTTAAATTTCTGATTAGTCTTTTACTTTTTAGTGGGATTTTGAAGAAAGACTGTGACTACAAATTCTTAAATCTTATTTACAGCCTGATGATCATGATAACTGAAGTGGTATGTGGCATTGTTCATATGGTACTGTTTACTGTTCACACTATCATAGACCCCGATAGGTCCTTTCTATAGACTTGCCCTATAGACTGGCCTACATCTATTAATGAACTAGGATTTCTCAAACTTAAAGCAATGCCAAAGGAAAATTACATGAATGGAGTCAAGATTGGTATTAAGGACAATATTCTGTGACCTTGATCCTGGGCAAGATAGTGGTAATCATCATTTCAATTTTCCTTTCCATGTATGATCTACTTTGCATGAATTACATATTTAAAATTTATTTCTGAAACTATAGGTGCTGGGCCTTTGCTCCTATCTGATAGATGAAACCCTGAAGTGAAGGTGACAAATTAGTTGTTGAAAGAGACATAATAATGAAGGCACTGCTGATTTAAATTTGCACATGGTTATGCTTGGTTTAATTCAGGAAGTACAAAATGATTCTAATTTTTTCTGTGAATTTGTTCTATCAATATCATTCACCTTTCTCTTTGATTTATTTCAAAATTTTAAGGAACATCAAAATATGTATAAACTTGCATCTTTTTTTCCTTTGATCAATTTTATCCAGGTCTCGAGGGTGGAGCTCTTGGATGAGGTTCAAGTAAAAGCAATAAATGTGGCAAATGGGAAAAATTTACCTGAAGTTCCCACCTTGATGTTCGAATTTATAGGCACAGGTAATCTACAACCCTATGTTGTATGTTTGGTCGGTATCTACTATTGCTGAATTTCTTTTCAACATTAAGGAAGCTATCCTTCAGAGGGACAGATATGATAATTTGAATCATGCTAGTTATTCGAAGGCTAACAACTATATATGCAGTAATTGTCTTTGAGTCTGATAGATTCTTCTTCCTTTAGCATTATATTTAATTAATTAATTAATTAAGAGATAGCTGGAAGTTGAACTGTAAATCAGTAATAGCATTGAAAGAGAATTTTTCAATTTTCTTGTAAGTAATGGGCCTTGACAAGCAGCACTTGATGTGATGATAGCTGGAATAATGTAGATAAAGATTCTCTACAAGGATGGTTATGTGAACCAATCAGGTGACTCTTTGAGATTGTTTTGGATGCCAGTTGGTTCAGCTGATCACCTGTGTTAAAATAATACTGTAGTGGATCATAATTTCTCACCCAACTCACTAGTGTATTTGGGCATAAAAAATTGAATGTAAGTGTATATTGGGAATAAACTTGGCAGAATAAATTATGTAGATGATTGCTGGATCTTCTAGCAACCTGGAGGTATATTTTGGGAACAACAAAATGAAATTTTATAAATATATTTTAAGAACAAATTCGATATAGAGGTGTTTTGGTTGACTCTTGTTGAGATTTTTTTTCTAAATCCCCCTTATTTTGGCCAAACACGCACTGTAAAATGATAATCTGGTGAGATCATTTTAGTTTCTCATCCAACTCTTTAGTGTATTTTGGGCACAATAAACTGAAACTCTACAACTCAGCATGATAGATTTCATTGGTAGTAGGTGGATCATCTAGGAATCTAGAAAAATAGTTCTATGCAATAAAGTGAAACTTTATAACCATATTTTGGGAAAAAATTAGCTTATGGATATTTGGCTTATTGATAGTTTTCATGTCGAAGAAATATTGAGATTCCTAGATGGTAGTAAGAACTTACGTTTTGGAGTAAAGTTTGATAGTTATCCATGATCAACTTCCCCGTCTCCAACTAAGTGGGAAAAAAAAAAAATCCTTGTGTGAGTTGCTTGGAGGATGGATTTGCTGCAGAAAATAAATTATAGAAAAGAAGTTGCTGGAGAATCATCATGAGAATAATGGGGTTTTTAGGGAGGATTGTTTCAGAAATTTGCAAAGACAAATGATATATATGGGAGTAAGGCTTGGATGTGTTTAAAGCCAGGAAGACATGAGGGAACTTAATGCTTACATGGATGAACCGATACAGGACTTAATTAGATAACTGATAATTTGCAGCAATGTTCAACTAAAACCTTTGAACTGATATAGGATCATAGATATGGAAACAGGTGAAAGAAGATCTAATGGTACCTAAATTTGAGAGAAATATTGTTGTATTTATAAAACTAGCTTCTTAATACCTCTCTTTCTCTGTGTGTGTGTGTGTGTGTGGGTGCGTGTTGATGGGCAACAGCATCTGGATGGTACCCTTTTTTCTTTTTGGGAGTTGGAATATAGCTTACTTTTCTTTGTGATATGGCTCTATAATCACCGAGCCAATCATAACTATTAGCTTTATGTAGTTTTGAAATTGTTTTTGTTTTGACCATGTTCAATATACAGCAAATAACATTGCCAATGCTTCAGATGATTGCCCCAATCTGTTTAGCTGAACCTTTTGCTGCTATACTGCAGTAATCATTATCCTAAAATGGATACTTCACCATTAAGTGAATTACTAGTTGCATAATGTTATACACTGATTAACTAGATCATGTAACATAATGATATGGTGTGAATGTCGGACATAATATTAAGTTAGTTTTCCCTGCTTAAATTGGTTTGTTATTTTTGGTTGAGCATATCATCATTATAGTGCTTTTTAATATAACCATTCCATTTTCACTTGCTTGCAGTTATACTACTGAAAATTGTAAGCTTGCATGTAGTTTAGGTCCTTATAGTTTATGGCAGTGCATGACATTCAGTAATTATCGAGCATCAATTTGGTTCAAACTGTGCAGCAATTTCTTGACAGACTTTAAAGTTCTCACCAATCTACTTTGTTACTAAATGGATCATTTTGGATATTTTTCCTGTGTAACCAAGTGCATCTTCTCTGAATATAGTTTTTTATGTGGTATGAAGTAGTCTCTACTCTCTAGTCTTTGGTCCCACTGAAAACTTTTCATTCTCAATTGTTTCATTCTTTTACAGAGGCATATGCACGGGAACAGACTTTATTGGTTCAGAAAATTGTATCTGAACATAATGGCTCTGATTTCATTTTTGTGGAAACTGCTGATGCCAAAAAGGAATTATGGGAGGTCAGATAACAAATCTTATTATACTCTAGTTGTTAAAGGTTTTCCTAATTTTTAAGACTGTGATGTGTTCCTGTAATTTTGGAATTTCAAATATGTTGGATTGTTAGTTTTGTAATTTTGGAATTTCAGATATGGACTGTTAGTTTTTGTCTCTTGGGTATCATTGATTCCTTTTGAAGGATTAGGCTGACTCTGTACTTGTATCAGTTTGTCTTAATATTCTTAATTAGTTTGTATTTTTCTCTTTTTATGGTGAATTACTATATATATTTGTTTCTTTATTTGTTTATTCTGGTCAATGACTGTTATTAATATAACTGCAGTTAACCAACATCATGGGCATCATCATCATCATTGTCATCATCATTAATCATCACTGTTATTCCTACTTAGTGAAATTGTTGAAAAAGACTAAATTATTAATTCTGGACAAACAAGCAATGGATACTTGTCAATAGACCCTGATCAGTAAATGGCATATGAACCAAGGACCACAACTTAAATTGCCCAATTTAGTGGATGGAATCATAGTCATCCATCAAATGCTCCCCTATATATAAACAATGTGCTCTTCATGTCTCTGTTGCTTGCTCAAGCTGTGCCATGACCCTACAGCCCTCTTTCCTTGTTGCTTTTTCATGCTGCATGTGACGTTCCTGTTAGAGACCCTTCTCTGCTCGAGCCAATCCATTGACTGCAAATATCCTCTATCCACCAATGACTTGCTGAACCTCATCTTTGTTATGCCGTGCACTTCATGTTCCTACGGTTCTTCCCAAGGTTTTAAATCCTGCAAGATGGGGTTGTCCCGGTTGTTCCATAGAACGAGATGCCTTACTGTCTCATCCCATCTCGACAATGGTCCTGATTGGGCATCCGGATAGATGCTTTCCAACTCTCTTCCTTTTTTTTTTTTGTTTCTTCTTTATTTCTCTTATCCCTTTCTTTCTTTCTTTCTACCTTCTTCTCATCCTTTCTCCTTGTTTCATTTCTTTTACTTTTCTTCTTTTATTTCCTTTCATGTTTTCTTTTTCTTTATATCTACTTTCTTTTTTTTCTCTTTCTTCTTTTCTCTTCTCAGGGATGAGTTTCGAAATCCTGACCCCATCTTGGTTTTGTTTCCTCATAGGAACAAGATAGATAGTCAAGATGTCTCCCATCTTGCTGGGACTTCAAATCTTGTTTCTCCCTCTCTAGTTCTGTTAGAGTTTTAGAATATCGATATATAAAGCCAATTTGTTTGTAGCAGGATTTGTCGAACCATCCTAAATCGGGTGGTTCAGGGCGTTCTGAGTTGTATCGGTGGCAAACCGAGAGGAGAAGAGAGAGAGAAAGTGAGAGAGGGGAGGGAAAGAGAGGATGATGCTGCTAGAAGCCGGCAGTGGCCCATTAAGGTTGTCGGACATGGCTCGGTGTCGCTAGATAGGGCCTTTAATCGAGAGATAAAGAGAGAGAGGGGGAGCAATAGTACTGGAGGGAGGTGCAGTCGGTAGAGAGGCTGCCATGGCCACTAGGCAGTGGAAAATGCACGGATGGAGCCGTGGTTGCGGAATAAAGGCGATCACTCCATTCAATCATTGCATCTTTTTAAAAACAACGATGAATAGTGAAGCCGGCAATGGGTTTGCCGGCTTCATTGTTTGAGGATATTTTTTTTGACCAGAAATAGTAAAGCCGGCAATGAGTGTGTTGGCTTCACTTAAGTGAAGCTGGCAAACCCATTGCGGGCTTCACTGTGACCTGGATTTTTTAAAGAAATCCTATGTAATAGGAAGGATCACCCCTATTTCATGTCCGCGGTGCTGCAGGCCATGATTGCATCGTCCAATGGCCATGGTGACCAGCTGAAGGTCCTCTGGCAGCGTCCTCTCCCCCTTGCCCTCCCTCGCTCTCTCTTCATCTCTCTCTCTCGGTTGAGAATTGGCAGAGGAAGTGGAGGCCTTGGTAGCCCTCCGGGCATGCTCGCGGGCCGTCTGTGGCTGCCACCGGCATCTCCTCCAACCACCCTCTCCCTCCCTCCCCCCTTCTCCCTCTCCCTCCCTCCTCCTCCCCTCTTTCTTTCCTTTTTTCCTCGTTAGTTCCCTTCTCCTCTATGTCGGTTTGGTTCGGTATAGACCCATACCGACTCATAGCACCGACTGGCCGGAATGGGTCTCTATTTCGGTTCTGCCTTCCTTGGTTTGTAGGAATCTTTGCCATTATTAAAGGATTGTATACAGTCTTTTTCTTTTGTAATCGGGTCATTGGTCAAGCCCGAAACATGACTAATATGATAAATTGAACCTGCATGTAAACCGGCTCCTAATTAGGAGTATTTTGTCCATTTTCTTGCTTAAGTGGCCAGCCACCTATTTATTATAAGATTGATGTCACACGGGTCCCTATTGAGAGCAGACAGCATCCTTTTCTCTCCTGCTGCGCTCCTTCTCTTCCTTTTTCTCATCTTCTCAGCTTTCTACTGTTCCATCTTCTCTTTGTTCACTCGCTTTTCTCATTACAAAGGCTGATTCCTTCCAGTTGATCCTGTTACACATTCTTTCTTGTTTCTTTGAGGCCTCTACCTATCCTCTCCTTCTCCATCTTTATTTCCATTTTTTCTCTAATGGTGCTTAAGGGTTTTGGTGACATGATGGACTCACCTCTTGTACTCTTATGTATGCCATGTCATATATTGACATGAGTATTTTAGGTAAGATGCTGATTCTATATATCATATTGCAGAGAAATACTTGATAGGTTGGAGGCCTCAATTATAGTGATGCAAAAGTGACCATGGGCATTGTCCAATGAGGATCCGCACAATTTATCATGATGTAGAACCTTGTAAGTTTTTAACTGTTGCTAACCAAAGATTTTCTTTTGAAATCATTTACCTTCACACCAAGTGGCCTGAAAATAGATAGTTTTATTGGTTTCATTTAATGTTTTGATGTGATTTATGGTTTTGAAACACCAAGATGTGTTGTTTCAAACATTTACAGAGCTACATTATCATTGAGGATGTGGATTCAAAATCCCTATGCCCTGTGATCATATTAATATTTAGTACCATTTATACTATTATTGCTGCACCAATTCGATGCATAGGTAAGAGACCTCCAAAACACATAATCTTTGGCTTATAATTAGCCTAAATATTCTAGATGTTCTTCAATGGTGTGGATGCTTATTTTAAATGCCCATGGTTGGTTTTGCTCTAGTGTGACTGATGCTTCCATCCCACCAAGTGTACTCCTTTTATCTATGTATTTATATAAACTCTTTCATAAGTGGTAAGTTACTTGATAGAATTGTATAAGTAGAGCTACTGTTTTCTTAACCTATATACAATCCATAAATTTAAAATCTCTACTCCAAACAGTCAAACTGATGGTGGATGTAGAAAGAAAGTCTGGAGTGCATATATCAAATCTTATGGTAATACTCTTTACAAAGAAGCCTGCAAATGAAGGTTTTAAATCCTATAGGATAGGATATCTTGGTGTCTCATTGAAGGAGATGCCCTACGTCCCACCTTGTCTTGGTGGCTATTCTAGTCAAGCATCTTAGTATTTGCTTGTGATGCCCTTTTTTATATTTTTTATTTTTTTCTTAAATTATTTGAGAACTTATACCATTTTAGAGCTTGTTCGGATATTCCTACAAGATTGGGCTGAAAATCCTATAGGATTCATAGATTGGGCCATCCATTTAAGCATGGCCTTGTATCAACCAAACACCACCTAGCCCAAGTCCCATGGGAAGAGAAAAAAATGACCTTCATAGATCTTTTCTTTTCTTCCTACAGCCCAAAGGCTAGGATTTGGGTTGGGTTTGGACGGGCTCTTCGAAAATACAAGCTAGATGAGTCAACAGGCCCAATCCCTATAGGATTTTCTGCCTAATTTTGTAGGAATATCCAAACATACACAAAATGGATTTATGAGTTTTTGATAAACATATCAAACTTATTATTAATCCCATGCGAAATGGATATGGCACTCATACACATTTGGGTAATGTTCATTACTAGGTCCTTGAATGTGATGCTAGGCTGGATGCCAAGCCCATCCCTATTGCTCTTACCATATCTAGTATTGTTTGGGATAACCCTCTTGATAATTTGTAGGATAAAAGAGTAGCCACCCTTGCCTAGGATAAAGAAGGGGAAGAGTCATAATATGCATTCTAACTATCTGATGTGCTGAGGGTTCTTGCTCTAGTTGATGATGACGGCTTGACTTGCTTAGACTCCAAACCTGCCCCTACAAGCTTTTAGCTCCATTTATGTGATAAATTCTAGTTATTCTCTAAACTACATTCGTCAATTATTCTCAACTCGACCTGAAAGGATCCAGAATAACCTTGATTTTTGTGCTACATCGTGCAACAATTTTGGCCCCCTTGTACAAGCCCACAGCTCCTGACCTTGATGTCTAGATCTGGCTTTGGCTTTATGATCCTGGTCTTGTGTAGCATGGCTGAAGTCCATCTTGTTAGTAAATGGACTGATGCCTTGTACCTCACCAATTTGTCCACCTTGTTCACCATGCTCATTAGATCCATCATCGCTCGGGCTATCATTGCTATTATCTCTATTATCACGAGATGATTTTGGCAAACCAGGAACCAAGGGCTTAGATATCTCATTATCCATGTCCAGAAAATACGAGAGCCGACCTCAACTATCCAAAGACGTATTTTTTGAAACTTTAAAATGCTCAAGCTCAGAGGAATCACAGCTCATTATGCAGATGGAGCTCGAGCAGAGCTGGATTGACCCATTGCTTATCTCAAAGAGGGAGATCTTCCTCGTGACCCGAAAGAAGCTCGGAAACTCAGGAATCAAGCCTCCCGATCTATTTTGTATGAGGGCAAGTTGTATAAAGGTCGTATTCGCTATCGTTGCTGAGATGTCTCCGACCTTCAGAGGTCGACTTTGCATTATGAAAGGTGCTCGAGGGAATTTGTGGAAGTCATGTAGGAGCCAGGTCCCTGTCATAAAAATTACTTCGACAAGGGTACTATTGGCTGACTTTGTACCCCGATTTTATGGAGTATGTCAAGAAATGTGACCACTGTCAGAGAAATGCAAACATACAGAGACAGTTGGCCTCCGAGCTTACTCCACTAAGCGCATCTTGGCCATTTGTGCAGTGGGGAATGGATATACTTGGCCCTTTCCCAACGATATTCGGATAATGGAAGTTCCTCCTAATCGCGATCGACTATTTCACCAAATGGGTCGAAGCCGAACCGCTAGCAAAAATTACTGAGGCGAAGATACAGAATTTCGTCTAGAAGTCAATCGTCTGCCAGTTCGGTCTGCCCCAAACTCTCATAACAGACAACGGACGACAGTTCGCTGGGATGAGGTTTGCTGAGTTCTGTGAAGATCTAAACATCTTCCATTACTTCACGTTGGCGACTCACCCACAGGCAAATGGGGAAGCTGAAGTGACCAACCGGATCCTGTTGCAAGACATCAAGACGACTCGACAGAGCAAGGAGGCCTGGGCGGACGAACTCTACTACGTCCTCTGGACGTATCAAACTACTCAAAGGCTACCGATCGGGGAAACAATATTCGCCTTGGCCTTTGGAATGGAGGCGGTCATCCCAATCGAGCTTAGGCTCCCATCAGCATGGGTCATGGCCTTCGATGAGCAGCGTAGCTTATTGGATCTCAGAGCCAACCTCGACCTGCTGGAAGAAAAAAGAGAGGAAGCCCGGGTTCGGATGGCGGTCTACAGACGAAGGGTGGCCCGATACTATAACTCCAGAGTCAGAGGTAAAATATTTAGAGTGGGGGACTTAATGCTTCGGCGAGCTGTCATCTCTCAGCCTCAGAGCCAGAAAAAATTTGCCCCAAATTGGGAAGGCCCGTATGAGGTAGAGAAGGTCGTCCGACTCAGAACTTATCGTCTGAAGGAGCTCGGAGGAACGACGCTTCCATGACCTTGGAATTCAGAAAATTTGAGAATGTGCTACCAGTAATTTTCCTCCAATAAAACTCCATTTCAACGTTATTGTTTTTTGGTGCAAAAACTATGTGATGACAGGAAAGAAGCGATAAAAAATGGCCATGTTAGGAACAGGAGGAGAACCTCGTCCTAACATGAGCAAGTCGAAGACCTACAGTTATTTAAGACAGGAGGGAAGAGGTCCATTCAACGGCCCATCTGTGCCCCCAGTGCCATGTTAGGAACAGGAGAACCTCGTCCTAACATGAGAAAGTCGAAGACCTCCGGTTATTTAAGACAGGAGGAGGGGAGAGGCCCATTCAACGGCCCATCTATGCCCCTAGTGCCATATTAGGAATAGGAGGAGAACCTCGTCCTAATATGAGCAAGTCGCAAGACCTTCGATTATTTAAGATAGGAGGGGAGAGGCCCATTTAAGGGCCCATCTGTGCCCCTGGTGTTATGTTAGGAATAGGAGGAGAATCCTTGTCCTAACATGAGCAAGTCGAAGACCTCCAATTATTTAAGATAGAAGGAGGAGAGAGGCCCATGCAACAGCCCATCTGTTCTCCTAATGCCATGTTAGGAACAGGAAGAGAACCTCGTTCTAACATGAGCAAGTCGATGACCTCCGGTTACTTAAGACAAGAGGGTAGGCCCATTCAACGGCCCATCTATGCCCCTAGTGCCATGTTAGGAACAGGAGGAGAATCTCATCCTAACATGAGCAAGTCGAAGACCTTCGGTTATTTAAGACAGGAGGGGAGAGGCCCATTCAACGGCCCATCTATGCCCCTAGTGCCATGTTTGGAGCAGGAGGATAACCTCATCCTAACATGAGTAAGTTGAAGACCTCCGATTATTTAAGATGGGAGGGGAGAGGCCTATTCAACGGTCCATCTGTGCTCCTGGTGCCATGTTAGGAACAGGAGGAGAACCTTGTCCTAACATGAGCAAGTTGAAGACCTCCAGTTATTTAAGATAGGAGGGGAGAGGCCCATTCAATGGCCCTTATGTGCCCCTACAGTCCGTTAGGAATAGGAGAACCTCGTTCTAACGTGAGCAAAGTCGAAGGCCTCGTTCATTTTAGATGAGGTGAGAAGAGAGGCTTCGACAACGGCCCTAATGTGCCCCTACAACCCATTAGAAACAGAAGGAGAACCTCGTCCTAACATGAGCAAAGTCGAAGGCCTCGTTCGTTTTAGATGAGGTAAGAAGAGAGGCCCCGACAACGGCCCTAATGTGCCCCTACAGCCAATTAGAAATAGGAGGAGAATCTCGTCCTAACGTGAGCAAAGTCGATGGCTTCGTTCATTTTAGACGAGGTGAGAGGAGAGGCCCCGACAAGATCTTCTTCAACCTTGGCTGGAGATAAGATCTCTTCCGAGCTTCAACTTCAATAGGAGATAAGATTTCTTTTAATCTTGACTGGAGATAAGATCTCTCCCGACCTTCAAACTCAACAGAAGATAATCTCCTTCAACCTCGACTGGAGATAAGATCTCTCCCGAGCTTCAGCCTCAACGGATGTAGAGCCTGAAAAAAATTTTTGGCAGTCATTTTTTTTTATACTCCCTTCGAATTTCGAACTTGGGAGTAGGGGGACTATTGTTGGGGATAAACTCCACTCCCGTCGAAGTTCAGTCTGATTTTTAGCCTAATGTAACTGGTAATC
The DNA here is from genome assembly GCA_006176705.1 of Cocos nucifera. Taxonomy (NCBI): domain Eukaryota; kingdom Viridiplantae; phylum Streptophyta; class Magnoliopsida; order Arecales; family Arecaceae; genus Cocos; species Cocos nucifera. The sequence continues at coordinate 604,547 of QRFJ01000871.1, forward strand.
ACGGAAGAGCTTCGATCGAAAATTCTCCCAGCGGCCAAACCCCAGTCGAACTCAAGTAGGCAAACCCCTCCCGGACTCCTTCAGCTGTCGAAGTCGTTCAGCAGCCGAACTCCTTCCAGCCTTCTCCTTCAACCGGATTCCTTCAGGAGCCGAACTTCTTCCGGACTTCTTTTTCAGTCGGATTTTTTCAGAAGCCGAACTCCTTCCAGATTTCTCCTTTAGTCGGATTTCTCCACCAGTCGGACTCCTTCTGGACTTCTTCATTAGTCGAACTCCATCTGGATTCCTCCAACGGATTACTTCCAGATTTCTAGTATTTTCTCTGGATGATCCCCTCTAGCCCTATTCCCTTTAGGAGCTCGAACTCCGCTAGGATTGATGTATGTTAAAGCTTTTCACCAACCAACGTCTGCTTCATCCAAACTTCGACTATTAAATCTCGACGAACGGATACATCATGACAACGGACACCTCTCTCCATAACAAACTCCATGCAGCCTCGAGCGGCCCGCCATCGGACGGTTATGGTTGTCACTATCAGTCTACTGCAGACGACAGTAGCTCCGAGCAGTCTACTATCGGGCGGTGATGGCTGTCACTATCAGTCTGCTGCAGGATACAGCGGCCTCGAGCGGCCCGCTATCAGATGGCGACGGCTGTCACTATCAGCGGTCCCGAGCAGCCCGCTATCGGACGGTGATGACTATCACTATCAGTCTGCCACAGACTCCGTCTATAAAAGGGATTCTTCAGATATGTTTTTTCTAGGCTCTCTTTTCAAAAATTCTGCTGAATTCATTCCTGAGCACTTTATTTCTGTTGGCTAGAAGAGCTGACTTGATTGTCGGAGGATCCTACTGGAGCCACCACCACCGACTTCGGATGGGATTTTGTTTTGCAGGTCACCGACGGCGATCCCTTTTTTCTCAACTCCAGCTCGATCTGGCGTCAACCAGATTCTGCACCAACACTCAGAAAATCGAAAGATTTTCACTGGACTCAGGAATGCCAAAAGGCGTTCGACGAGCTTAAGAACTACCTCAGCTCGCCCCCTACTAGCCAAATTCGAATCTGGAGAGGAGCTGTTTCTCTACCTCGCATCTTTCCTGCGGTGCGAGCGGCAGTCCTGATTAAAGAAGAGGCGAAAGTACAGCGATCGATCTGCTACATAAGCCAGATTCTAAGGGATGTTGAGATCAGGTATGCAAAGTTGGAAAAATTGATTTATGCTTTTCTGATTGCAGCAAGAAGACTTCAACCTTACTTTCAGGGACATGCTATAACGCTCCTCACTGATCAGCCGATCAGAGCAATTCTTCATTAAACGGATGCTTTCGGAAGAATTACAAAATGAGCCATTGAATTAACAGAGTTCGACATCAACTACTGATCTCGGCCAGCAATCAAGAATCAGGCACTGGCCGACTTAGTTGAATGCACCATTTCAGATGAAGCCGAGTTTGAATAGAACGAGACCGGCATCCCGTGGTTGCAACCGAGCCTCTCCGAAGAAAGTGCTGATCTTTCGTAGGTTTTTGGGCCCTGTACATGGATGGTTCGTCCAACTCTGTTGGAGCAGGTGTGGGGTTAGTCTTAGTCAACCCCGATGGAGTCGTCGTCGAGTACGTGCTACGCTTCGAATTTTCTGCAACTAATAATGGGGCCGAATATGAAGCCCTGATCATCGGATTAAAAATAGAAAGAGAATTAAAAGTAGATCGGCTTCAAGTCTACAGTGATTCCTAATTAGTGGTCGACCAAGTTAGTGGCAACTATGAAGCACGAGAGAAAAGTATGATGAAATACCTTGAGAAAGTAAAGGATTTGACTCTGGTCTTCGGCAGTTTTAGCATTCGACAGATTCCGAGGGCAGAAAATACGAGAGCCGACCTCTCTAAATTGGCCACTTCAGCCCCAGCCGAACCGTTCAAAGTATTTTTTGAAACTCTAAAATGGCCAAGCGCAGAGGAATCACAACTAGTTATGCAGATGGAGCTCGAGCCGAGCTGGATTGATCCATTAGTTGCCTATCTCAAAGAGGGAGTTCTTCCTCGTGACCTGAAAGAATCTCGGAAACTCAGGAATCAAGCCTTCTGGTATGTTTTGTATGAGGGCAAGTTGTATAAAAGGTCGTATTCGCTATCGCTGCTGAGATGTCTCCGACCTTCAGAGGTTGACTTCGCATTATGGAAAGTGCTCGAGAAAATTTGTGGAAGTCATGTAGGAGTCAGATTCCTGTCACAAAAACTACTTCGACAAGGATACTATTGGTCGATCTTGTACCACGATTCTATGGAGTATGTTAAGAAATATGACCGCTATCCGAGAAATGCAAACATACAAAAACAGCCGGCCTTCGAGCTTACTCCACTAAGCGCACCTTGGCCATTTGCACAGTGGAGAATGGATATACTTGATCCTTTTCTAATGGCATCCGGACAATAAAAGTTCCTCCTGATCGCGATCGACTACACCAAATGGGTCGAAGACGAACCGCTAGCAAAAATTACTGAGGCCAAGGTACATGACTTCGTCTGGAAGTCAATCGTCTGTCGGTTCGGTCTGCCCCGATTTCTTATAACAGACAATGGGCGACAATTTGTTGGGACGAGGTTCGTTGAGTTCTGCGAAGATCTAAACATCTTCCATCACTTCACGTAGGTGGCTCACCCATAGGTAAATGGGGAAGCTAAAGTGACCAACCGAATCCTACTGTAAGGCATCAAGACAAGACTCGACAGAGTAAGGAGGGCTTGGGCAAACGAACTCTACCACGTTCTCTGGGTGTACCGAACTACTCAGGCTATCGATCGGAGAAACACCGTTCGCCTTGGCCTTTGGGATGGAGGCGGTCATCTCAATCGAGCTTAGGCTCCCATCAGCACGGGTCGTGGCCTTCGATGAGCAGCGTAGTTCACTGGACCTCAGAGCTAATCTCGACCTGCTGAAAGAAAAAAGAGAGGAAGCCCAGGTTCGGATGGCGGACTACAGACGAAGGGTGGCCCGATACTATAACTCCAGAGTCAGAGGTAAAATGTTCAGAGTGGGGGACTTAGTGCTTCGGCGAGCCGTCATCTCTCAGCCTCAAAGCTAGAGGAAACTTGCCCTAAATTGGGAAGGCCCGTATGAGGTAGAGGAGGTCATCCGGCCCGGAACTTATCGTCTGAAGGAGCTCGGAGGAATAACACTCCGACGACCTTGGAATTCAAAAAATTTGTGAATATACTATAAGTAATTTTCCTCCAAAAAAACTCCATTTCAACGTTATTGTTTTTTGGTGTAAAAACTATGCGATGACAGGAAAGAAGCGATCAAAAGTGGCCATGTTAGGAACAGGAGGAGAACCTCGTCCTAACATAAGTAAGTCGAAGACCTTCGATTATTTAAGACAGGAGGGGAGAGGTCCATTCAACGGCCCATCTGTGCCTTTAGTGCCATTTTAGGAACAGGAGGAGAACCTCATCCTAACATGAGCAAGTCGAAGACCTCAGGTTATTTAAGATAGAAGGGGAGAGGTCCATTCAACGGCCCATCTATGTCCCTAGTGCCATGTTTGGAATAGGAGAAGAAACTCGTCCTAACATGAGCAAGTCGAAGACCTCCGGTTATTTAAGATAGGAGGGGAGAGGCCCATTCAACGGTCCTTATGTGCCCCTACAACCCGTTAGGAACAGGAGGAGAACCTCGTCCTAACGTGAGCAAAGTCGAAGGTCTCGTTCATTTTAGATGAGGTGAGAAGAAAGGCTCCGATAACGGCTCTAATGTGCCCTTACAGCCCATTAGGAACAGGAGGAGAATCTCATCCTAATGTGAGCAAAGTTGAAGGCCTCGTTCATTTTAGATGCGGTAAGAAGAGGCTCCGACAACGGCCCTAATATGCCCCTACAGTCCGTTAGGAACAGGAGGAGAACCTCGTCCTAACGTGAGTAAAGTCGAAGGCCTCATTCGTTTTAGACGAGGTAAGAAGAGAGGCTTCGATAATGGCCCTAATTTGCTCCTACAGCCTGTTAGGAACGTGAGGAGAACCTCATCCTAACGTGAGCAAAGTCAAAGGCCTCGTTCATTTTAGACGAGGTGAGAGGAGAGGCCCCGATAAGATCTTCTTCAATCTCGATTGGACATAAGATCTCCTTCGAGCTTCAACTTCAACAGGAGACAAGAACTCCTTCAACCTCGGTTGGAGATAAGATCTCTTCCGACCTTCAAACTCAATAGGAGATAAAATCTCCTTCAACCTTGGCTGGAGATAAGATCTCCTCCGAGCTTCAACTTCAATAGGAGATAAGGTCTCCTTCAACCTCGGCTGGAGATAAGATCTCCCTTGAGCTTCAGCCTCAACGGATGCAGAGTTCGAAAAAGAACTTCGACAGTCATCTTTTTTGTACTCCCTTCGAATTTCGAACTCGAGAGTAGGGGGACTATTGTTGGGGATAAACCCTACTCCCGCCAAAGTCCAGTCTGATGCTTAGCCTAATGTAACTGATAATCACGGAAGAGCTTCGATCAAAAGTTCTTCCAGCGATCGAAACCCAGGCGAACTCCAGCGGCCGAACCCCTTACGAACTCCTGCAGTTGAACTCCTTCAGCAACCAAACTCCTTCAGCAGTCGAACTCCTTTCGGCCTTCTTCTTTAGTCGGATTCCTCCAAGAGCCGAACTTCTTCTGGACTTCTTCTTCAGCCGGATTCCTCTAGGTGCCGATCTCCTTTCGGACTTCTCCTTCAATCGGATTCCTTCAGGAGCCGAACTCCTTCCGAACTTTTTCATTAGTCGAACTCTATTTGGATTCCTTCAGCGGATTACTTCTAGATTTCAAGTAGCATTCCTTCCAAATCTCCTCTAGCCGTTTTCTTTTTAGGAGCCCGAACTTCGTTGGGATTGATGTATGTTAAAGCTCTTCACCAACCAACGCCTGCTTCCTCCGAACTTCGACTATTAAATCTCGATGAACGGACACATCACGACAACGGATATCTCTCTCCGTAACAAACTTCATGTGGTCCCGAGCGGTCCGCCACTAGACGGTTATGGCTATCACTATCAGTCTACTGCAGGCGACAGCAGCCTCGAGCGGCAGCGATGGCTGTCACTATCAGTCTGCTACAGACGACAGCGGCCCCGAGCGGCCCGCTACCAGACGATGACGACTGTCACCATCAGCTGCTACAGGCTCCGTCTATAAAAGGGATCCTCCAGATACGTTTTCTCTAGGCTCTCTTCTCTTTCCTAAAAACTCTACTGAATTCATTCCTGAGCACTCCATTTCTGTTAGCCAGAAGAGCTGACTTGATTATCGGAGGGTCCTGTCGGAGCCACCACCACCGACTCCGGATGGGACTTTGTTTTGCAGGTCACCGACGGCGATCTCTTCTTTCTCAATTCCAGCTCGATCCGGCGTCAACCAGATTCTGCACCAACAGGATCGGCGACCTCTTCTTCCTCAACTCTAGCTCGATCCGGCGTGAACTAGATTATGCACCAACGGGTTATCTTGCTTAGGCTCTTTCCTCTCATTTATATATTTGAGCTTTAGCCTCATATTTGTGGTGGACAAAATCCAAATCCCCACGCTATGCGGTTAGGCGATTTCTGAGTTTCATGTCGACCATGATAAATATACTCCAGTTGTGCTCACATCCACTTGATGAGATGGTCTGTGAGAGGACCCAAATGGTAGTCTTTCTCAAATTTGGTGCAAATGTGCCCCACCAGACCCAGCACTTCCTGGCATTCAAAAATGCATAGCCATATATGCATTTAAGTCTTTAGCTATACATTGATTCTACGAAAGTAAGAAGTTTCCTAATCATACCTAGCAAGGTTTTCAGTACTGGTATTAGGATCCATATCGGTTCTTGACCGGTTTGGTGCAGTATTGATTCCATACCGCACCGACACTTGGTATGGTGGAGCATGCCGATTCTGCACTAGCATACTTTTTTTTTTTCCTTTTTTCAATTTCTTTTCAATCCAATCAATTTTTTTTATTTTTGAATGATTTTAGATCCAAATTAATATTTATTTATGTTATATAATATTTGAATTATTCTAAAATAAAATAAAAAAAATCTAAAATAATGCATTAAATGTATTTAAAGCACAAAGCACAATATACTAATCTCAAGATCTCTACTGATCTAATTTCTCATCGAATGTCAATGACGCTCATATATATTTTGATCGTTCACATAATCAAGAGGAACATTAACCCATCCTTCTATCTAAATGGCATTGTAGTCTTGAATGCTCATCTTATAAGACATCTGCTTTGGATTGTAGGACATCTTAGATCTCTCGCTTAAGCTTTGGCTTTGAGAGATATCCTTGAATTGATGGTACGACTGTGGAGGGGCCCATCTAAATATACCAATAGCAAAATCCGAACCATAAGATGCGCTAGATTGTATATGATAGTAGCCAGTTGAAGACGATGCTTCGGATGCACCATATCCATAGCTACATGGATCATAAGCTGCTTGTGGATGATAGGATCCATAATGAGAGGATGAACCTAATACATCCATGGATCCTACTCTACATACAAAGTCATTTGCAGCTGCATTGTGTGCTGAACGACCTCTAGGAGTCCGTCGCCTATATGAAGTCTTATCCTTGCGGGCTCTATCAGCTCGTGCATCGTGGTCCCTATTCTGTATGATGTGTATACTGGAACTCACTGGTGAATCGAAGACCATCCTGTGGCTGTGTCTCATGAATTGTGGTATCTTGTCCTCCACTCCCTGGCCATTAGATCCATGAACATCATAATTGTCATCACTCTTCCTAGTCTTTGAATCTGAGTGAGCTCTCCTTCATTCTCTTTATTGGGGCTGCAACTTTCCTTTTTCTATCCTTTTGCTGAATAGTTGCCTGGCTTCCCCTCATGCCTCCTTATGACTGATTTTGCTGTGCCTAGGAGGATAGGTGTCTTCTTTTTGATTGAGATGGCTGGCCTCGTGTCAAAATTTCTTGCTTAAATCTTTTGGAAGATGTCTCGGATATGGAGTCATATGATGAATGACTCTTCTATAGCCCCTCAGACTGTGGCTGATCAGCTGGAGCCTTATGCGGAATATTTCTATCTGTTCATTGCCCTAGATCCATCCTAACCTCTCTAGCTATCAAATTGGCTGGTCATGGAGGAGATCTAGGCTCATCAAGCTTCAGCTCTTGCAGCTAGCCTACAAGCCATTTGATTATCAGATCCTCATCATCAAGAACATAATCATCTATCATTGGATTCGTGTACTTCAGCTGTACTTCTTCTTGGATGCATTTTATCCTTAATCTTAGATTGCAGTGAACATATATGAGATTATTGAGGTGCCTCTATGTTAGATGGTTTCTTTGCTTGCTGTGGATGAGGATGAAAGTTGACAAGTTGCACTCATAACCACTAGAGAAGACTGTTTGGGAAAGAATGTAGATAGCCACGTTTTTCAAATTATTTGCGGATTGTCCAAAATGAATCCATCATTTAGCTGCAAAAACATTAAGCAAAATTACGTATCAGATTGCATGAAATTAGTAGGCATGTAATGTTAACAAAGTCTTATCGTTATTGATATTTAATTTATTTGGATTTATCCTTTTTTTGCTTATGACAGTTGATGAGAGTCTAAAGCTGTCTGTCCCCTCCCTAAATTGTTTTGTCTATGTAGAATATATTTGTTAACAATATGTTACTGATGGAAGACTGGATCTAGTTAAATGCTCACACAGTTAACCTAACATACCTCTTATAGACAGTTATGATTTCTGGATCGGGCACCATCTTATATATCACATTATGGAGAGCACTCAGAAGCTCGTTATCCATATCCATCCAAGGTATGGTGTATTGGAACCTCAGATTCAGATAGTAAGCTATAGATAAATTTCATCAATGATTAAGCAAACTTGTACAAGTACAAGAGCAGAAAAAATTTTTAGAGGATTCTTGATTTCGTACTTACCTGCTAGATGTAAATCCCTACCCATTTGGTAGTCCCATCATCATCGCTCGATGATGTTGATGTATTCTTGGACATGTTTCGAATTTATTTCATTGATTTATTTCTTTGCCCTCTCCATCATGTTGTAATACCCCAGTCGCAAGGCACGAATCTTAAAGTAGGTCCAAAATAAATAAAAAAAGAAAGGGGTTCTTAAGGTCAACACGTGGGGAAGTGGGCGAGTCCAAATAGGACTTCTTTGCGATGGAAGACTGAATTTGAGTTCTCATCTCAGTTCTCGATTTCCCCACCATCGATGTAACACCCCACTCCTGAATTTGAGCGATGGTGCTACACCCCACCCTTTTGTAAGAGCAAAGAGCTATATTTTACCCTCAAATAAGGGCAAAAGAGATTTCTAAATCATAACTGAGCTGAACTATAACATCCTTTAATAATCTGCTAAAACAACTATCTCATTGTACTTATCATTTCACAGCCATCTCAGGGTTTCTTTATCAAGCTATGTTTACTACATATAATTTACCAAGCTGTATTTAATACATATAACTCAATGTTAGGATACAACTAGTTGTACATAGCTTAACATACATAATATACACCCCAATACTCAATCCAAAATAAGTCCCTCACAAGCTAACATGTACAATCCCAAAATGCTGATACAAAACTCCCGTATGCGGATGCTGAACTAAGATACTCCAATCTATTGAGAGAAGAAAAACATAAAACCACGTAATGAGAAGTCCCAGTGAGTGTATCCACTATTAATGGAAAACTTACCATAATTTTCATACTATCATGTATAGCATGTACCAACAAGCTTCTAAACAATTGTATAAAATAAATATGAATCACATAAAAAGTTCTTGTAAGCACAAAACTCTGCTTACCACCGACGATACTACAGCAACATGCTTCCATAGGAATTATTATGAGTAAGTGTACCACAACCACATCTTCATATCATAGTCACATTCTCCTATGAGCAGTCACATCCTGACACAGTCTCGTATAGATAACCATACCATAACACACTTACAGTGTATAACACACTCTCATATGAGCAGACTCCTCATAGCACACTCTCATATAAGTAGATGATACACCATAATACTCAATACACTCTCATATGAGCAAACTCCCCATAGCACACTTTCATATGAGCAGTCAACACACTACAATAGTCAACACATTCACGATATATAATACACTCGTATGAGCAGACTTCTCATAGCACACTCTTATATGAGCAGTCAAACCATATAATACCAAAGTCAATAAGCCCCTTTAGGCACATAAACCAATATTTAACTATGTACGGAAATGAACCACATAAGGGAAACCTTGTAATACCTTTAACTTACCAATGCTGTGCTATTTAAACCATGAGCATATTTATTTACTTATGAAATACACAATATAAGCTGCAAAGTATCAAGAGACTATTTTGTTTTTCAAATAATCTTTTTACATAGCAAAATATATTAAAAATACCATGGATGGATGGAATTCACTCACTTTCAACAGCCACTAGCTTATTCGCTTACTCAAAGCACATTTTTCAACTCTTTTTCTTTCCTATATCATCAATAAATACTGATTAATACAATCCGTCATGGTACAGAAACATAGGAACATATACTTTGCTTTTAGGTTAACACTTAAGCCTTTCCATCACTTATTTTAATCCTATCTTGCTTTGCTTTAGCTTAGGTTTTGCTAACCTCCAACATAAACATCAGGAACTGCAGCAATTCAATTGTATTTTTATTCCACAAATAGCTCTAATTTCCGCCAACATAGCTCCAGCTAATTGCTAAACCATTCAAATAATTCCAGCAAGATTAACAGCACAATTCATTTTTAAATTTCAGGTTTAAACTCATAATCTGATTCACTAACACCTCCCCTCTGGAAATAAGGATTAAAGCTTTAATTTAAATCTAACTTAAGGATTAAAATTCTTACCTCAAAAGATTTAAAATCCTGTTGCCATCAACACCAGCTTATTTTTTTTCCACAATCAACAACTTCTAGCTCTTCCAATCAATCTATAACTAAATTCTCTATCTCGAATTGAAATTCTATTTAAAATTAACCAAGAATAGGATCTTTGTCTGCCCTCCTCTCTCTAACTTGCTGTTGTGCTAGAGAACTCAAAACAACCCAAGAGAACACCAGGGACTAAAAACTTGAAATACAATAAATTTAAGAGAGCTGCTTGCTAGGTGTCACACCCTAGAGTTTCCACCCAATTTTCTACTTAACAGGTGTTGCTCTAATGATTTTCCAACTATTTATTTATATCCTCAAGCTGCTTTGTCATCCCATTTAAAATTACAACTTAACACACTCTCGGCTAAAACTTGCTCCTAGAATTTCTCGCTGATCGAGCTGGCTTGGCCCTAAATCAAGTCAGCTCGACTCTAAATTGGGCTGGCTCTCTCAGAAAAACAGAACACTTATTTCTATAGTCTAAGACTCGGGCCGGCTCGATTTTAATTCGGGTCAGCTCGAACTCCCGAGTTTCAAAAATTTTATTTCATACTCTATTCACAGCTTTACCCAATACTATTCTTATTTACATTTCTTTTTTTAAGTTAATGTCATTAACTTTAAAACATAAATATAAAGAAGGAATATCCCCCATTTGGAATCGATAAAAATATCGGAAAAATCAAAATTCTTAAGGATTAGATATCAAAATTTGGGTTCTAGTTCAAGTTTTCCGAAACCCAAAACTTTTAAAACTCTTTCCTTAGAACAAATAGGTTAAAGGATCTCAAAATTCATTAAAAATCATTTTGTGACTCACTAACATCTAAGGATCAATTACCGTCAATTTTGGTTTCAAGAAAATCCATATTTTATATAGCCCTCTATATAGGTGCTAGATTTCAGACCTAGAAAATTTTTAGGACTCGTAATGGCAGATAGTCATAATTTATGCTCAAATGGCTCAAATATGCCATAAATAAACTACTATGCCATAAATACACAAACATAAATCTTTTAATTTATTATTTTGCTAGTTCGGGATGTTACAATCGATCATCGCTAAACCTTTTTCCCTTTCTATTTGTTTGCCTACCGTTATTGGGTTCATCAGAAATTGGGGCCAAAGCTCGTCGGAAACAAGGTAACTAGCCTTTGAAAACCTTGCAACCCTTCTTCCCATCTTTTTGACTATTCGAATCATGATTTTTGGTGGGATAGTCGCCAGATTTTCTTGAAAAACGTAGCTCTGAAATTCCTTTGTTTTCCATCATTATTTTTGGTCTTTCCGGCACCGTTTACCACCGCCGGTCACCGGACCAAGTCGATTGTCACCACTAGGGTCTGCTCCTCCGAACATGGGGGTTGCCGGCAAGGAGAACCTTTGTCTCGGGAAGGATGCAAGTCCCCTATTCTGTTAAGGAAGAAGGAAAAAAAGAAGAAAAAAAGAGAAAAAAAGAAGTGTTTCTCTCTCTTTCCTCTTCCTCTCTCCTTCCTCTCTTCTCACTTTCTCTAATTTCGCTCTACTTCTCTAGAAAAATTTTACTCTCTCTCTAAAGGTGTCTCTATTCTAGAATTTTCTGGATTTAGAGAGATCCACTAATAGCTTTCATTAGATCTTGGTGCAGGATCTTGATTGTTGACTATTAGATAGCTAGCCTTATAAGGATTTAGGGTTTTTATTTTAAAAATTATCATTATTAAATTTTGATGAAAGTATTATTTTGGATATTAGGTTTTGAAAGAGAAATTTCTAAAATTATGTAGATTCATTAGAGTATATAAGAGGTAAGTAATGATCTATGAAAAAATATTATTTTTTTAATATTTATTTCCAAATCTACCCTACTTTTTATTTTATTTCCCAAAATATAGTAGTTGGGTTAAGATGGATGTGAGGTGGCGAAATCGCATGTTGAACATGCACTTTAAAAGATGAAAGTGCATGTTCAACATGCAGTGTTATGCTGAGGTAGAAAAAATAAAATATAAAATTGCATGTTGAAGATGCACTTTCAAGCATGAAAGCATGCTGAGATGCCACATGTTGAACATGCGGTTTTAACATACAATTTTTTTTTCTTTTTTTTCCCTCCCGTGCGTTCCTTTTTTTTCTTTTTATGCCGCTCTCGTGCATCGCACGATGGGTTAGACGGAAGGGCGCGAGCGGTTGCCGGTGCTTGCGTAGAGCCATGGGGGCTTGGGTTTCCCGAGGTCGGACGAGGGAAGGGGAGGGGACGGCGGCGGCACGGGGCCGCGGAGGGTGGTCACGTGGGGCGTGGTAGGCATGGGAGGCACCTGGGGTCGGGTCGGGGAGGGGGTTTCGTGGCGCTTGTTCACTAGAGTTGGGGAACGTGGGTTCACTAGAGCTGGGGTAGGGGATGGGGTTTGGTGGTTGCACGAAGTCGGGTGTGGCAGGAACGGTGGGTGTGGCATGGATGATGGTGGGGCAAGGCGGGGCCGCGGCCTGTGCTGCGGGAGGGAGGGGAAAGGGGTGCTGCATAAGGAAGGGAAGGAAAAAAAGAAAAAAAAATTTGAAGAGTAGAAGAAAAAAATCTTTAAATTTAATTTAAAAATACTATTTATATAATAACATATTATTTTAAAAAAATAATTTTTTAAAAAATTAATCATGTAATATTATTTAAAAAATATTATTTTTAAAAATATGTTATTATTAATAAAATAATAAAATGAAATGGAATTTTTTAAAATATTATCTTATTTTTTTTTCTTTTTTTCCTACTCCCGTGCAATCTTCGACTGGCGTGGGGTGGTGGTGGTGGTGCTGCGGAAGGGAAGGCAAAAAAAAGAAAAGAAAATATTTGGAAGGGGAAGAAAAAAGAAAAAATAAAAAAAATAATATTTTTATTATTGATTTAAAAATACTGTCTAATAACATATTACTTTTTAAAAAATTATTTCTTAAAAAATTAATAATAAAATATTATTTTAAAATTATTATTTTTAAATAATATATTATTATTAATAAAATAATAACATACTATTTTTAATTTTTAATAAAATAATAACATTTTATTATTTTCATTAACATAATATTTTATTATTTTTATCAAAAATATTATATTTTATTATTAATAATAATTTAAATAATAAAATGTTATTATTTATTATTACTAAAAAATTATTAATAGTAATTTAAATAATTTAAATAGTAACAAATTATTTATTATTATTAAAAATAATCAAAAGTATTAAATGTTATTTTTAAATGTTATTATTAATAAAATATCAAAAATAAAATAATAAAAATATCAAAAATAATAATTTAATGAAAAATAATTTAATAACGAATAGTAATAATAATCAAATGTTATTATTAATAAAATAATATTAATAATAATTTAAATAATAATAAATTATTTATTATTATTAAAAAGTAATATTTTATTTTTAATCAAACAATAATATTTTACTATTAATAAAAAATAATAATATTTTGTTATTTAGAAAATAATTTGTGTTCAAATAATATTTAAAAAAATCCATTTCATTTTATTATTTTATTAATAATAAGATATTATTTGAAAATAATATTTTTTAAAGTAATATTTTATTATTAGTTTTTTAAAAATTAATTATTTTAAAAATAATATGTTATTATATAAGTAGTATTTTTAAATTAAATTTAAAGATATTATTTTTTCCTTCCACTCTTTAAATATATATTTTTTTTTCTTTTTTTCCTTTCGTTCCTCCTACAGCCCCCCTTTCCCCTTCCTACCGCAACACAGGCCGCGGCCTCGTCCTGCCCCACCGTCATCTGCATCGCACCTGCCGTCCTCGCTGCACCCGGCTCCACACGACCGCTAAGTCCCCCGCCCTTCCCTCCCTCGGCCTTGGTGAACCCGCGTCCCCCAACTCTGGCGAACGAGTGCCACCAAACCCCCTCCCCGACCCTAGGTGCCTCCCATGCCAACTATACCCTGGGCGACCACCCTCCGCGGCCCCGTACCGCCGCCATTCCCTCCCCTTTCCTCCTCTAGCCCTGACAAACTTGAGCTCTCACAACTTTGCACGAGCATCGGTGATCGCTCGTGCCCCTCCGTCCGATTGGCCGCGCGATGCACGGGAGCAGCGAAAAAAGAAGAAAAAAGGAACATGTGGGAGGAGGAAAAAAAGAAAAAAAAATCATGTTAAAACCGTATGTTCAACATGCAGCATGAAATTGCATGTTGGACATGCACTTTCATGTTTGAAAGTGCATGTTCAACATGCGATTTTATTTTTTATTTTTTTCTACGTATGAGATGCCATGTCAGCATGAAACTACATGTTGAACATGCACTTTCATGTTTGAAAGTGCATGTTCAACATGCAATTTTGCCACCTCATGTCCATCTCAGTCCGACTACCGTATTTTGGGAAATAAAATAAAAAGTAGGGTAGATTTGGAAATAAATATTAAAAAAATAATATTTTTAAAAGAAGTCCAATGATCTATCTTCTTTAGATTTTTCATTTATAATATATTATTTTGAATATTGAATAAATTATTAATGGATTTATATGTGATTTATGAATCTTATGAAAATATGTTTTGAATGTAAATTGATATGAAATTTTGAAGTAATATTTGTTGGACTATTACTATAACTATTTTGATTTGGTTATGAAATATATATTATTCTATGAAAGAATTTCGATACGAATTAGATTTGTACTCTTGCTTGACTACGTTCGGAACCTCACTAATTGGGGGTTATGCATTGGCACTCTGAGCTCATGATTCTATTTTCAGTCCGGTCATAGCGTATAAGTGTGGTATTCAGGCCCCGCCATAGGGTATAAGTATGGTATTCTAATTCGGCCATAGGGTATGTGTGGTGTTCTAGCTCGACCATATGGTATAAGTGTGATACTCTAGCTCGGCCATCGGATATAAATGTGGTATTCTGGCCCGGCCATAGTAATATATGTGTGGTCATAGTTAAAGGCTGATGAGTTAAGTGTAATTTGTTTTGAATCAGATTTTTGAATATGATTGGTTTCTAAATTAGATATATGATTATATATATAAATATTTGAAAGATATTGACATTATTGAATTCATGTTTTGAAAATGAATTTGATTACGTTTGTGTAGTAATTAATAATTTGTATGTTGATATTTGCCATCCATTTTATCACATGAATTATCTGGTCAAGGTAATCATTGCTTATTAGGCCATCTTGTTCATTACTTTATATTTTACTATTTTATAGATTCAAAGGTATTGCTTGATTTGGGGATTTGATATGGGAGAGCGAACTAGAGGTAGACTTTGATATCTTTATTTTAGATTAGAATTTATTGAAGTTGATGGAACACTATAGAATTTTATTTTGTAAGACATTTAATTTAGTTATTTGAATTAGAGTTGAATATTAAATATTTGATTTTTGTTCTGTTGTTGCTTTATGATATGATGATGAGATGTTTTGCATGCTTATGGAGAGAGTTCTCCACGAGTATGTTGTGGTTGCTGCGACCCCTGACTCCTGATCTTGTGTCAGGAGCCTGACATATGTAATACAAGAAGTCCATTTGGAGGTGTTTCACTATCAACGGTTCAAAGCACTTTGTATAATGGCTCGATAGCTTTCACTATCTTATCGGCCCATTGCCAGAATGACTGACTCATCATCAAGTTCTTCACATGACTTCCCTTAGTACCGACCCTTGTATATTTGCTCTCCTGCCACTCGGTATTGATAAACATCTGATGTAAGGCTGCTTTCTTGTCCAGAAGGCTATTAAGTGCTATATAGTTTGTAGCAAATCGTATGACATTTGGTTTCAAGATCTCTCTCCTAATGTATTTCTGCATCAATGATAGGATCTATGTATGATTGTAGATGATCTAGTAATAGTCTGGGCTAAGTCCACTGTCTACTGCACGCTATGAAGCTTTCTAATATCCATCAATATAAGTTTGATGCAATGTGCAGCATATGGGGTCCAGTAAATATGTGATCGCTGCTCCATCAGCAACTCTTAGACGACCTTATACTGCGGCCTATTATCTATGAGGATTTGCATGACATTCTGCTCTCTTACTGCATCAATCACCTCCATCAGTCTCGAGGATGTACATGGCATCATTCATCTTATTTGAAGCATCAATTGACTTGTGAAAAATATTTTTCTATTCTAATTTGTCAAGAAGCTGATGATGCTCCGTCTGGTAGGATCGGTCCAACCATCACACATCATCGTCAGTGCATATGTAGACCATTTATTCTTATAAAAAGAAATCCATCTCTATAGATCTTTTTTGTTATTGTCAAGAAGCTCATCATAGATGTCTTTAGGTTCTGGAGGATCTATATACCAAGGCATGCAGCTTGTATGGATGAAATGGAAGAGCGATAGTATGTGTTGCATGATGCATTTGCTAGAATGTGGCTGAAATAAAATTATGATTCAATAGCTCGCCACATATTCTTCTTATCCTTCTTCAGCATACTGTCAATCATCTGCTGTTTTGAATCTTGGCTAGAGAAAGCCTATGGATCGAAGTCATGGATGGTGGCTCTTGCTGGAATCTCTCTAGAGGACTTCCTCCTACTACCAAAAGCCCCTTAGCATAGATGAAATAATATGCTTGCCTCTACTAACGGTCTTGCTGACTGAGGAGGTCCTCCTGAACTTGGACTCTACCCCCACAGTCGCAGAGCTAGAGCTCGACTCACAATATGGCAGTCCAAATCGTTCTCTATACTAGCCATCTCCCATAGCTAGTATTGATATCTGGACTCGCTTGAATGGCAGCTCAATTTGCGCCTCATCATTTGGAGCGAAGGCCTCTGATTTTCTGGAGTGATCGGAAGGTATCTATATGGCTTGACGGTCCACCTCCACCTTTTGCTTTGCCCGCCTTCGTTGCTTTGGAATCAGTGAAGTGGTTCATCAATTGCTAGACCTCTGGTTGGCATTTTCGGCACATGTTTATATTGGGGTAACCACCAGTCAAGTGCTGTTTCAACTTAGTTATCTCTCCCTTAAACTCTATATTGCACCATTACTTTTCCAGTGGTGCCAAGCCGAGAGCATCTCGCCATGGTCCAAACCAATATCATGCTCTAAGTCCTTACTCGATGGATTTATTTCTGCAAGTTTAATAATATTTTAAATATATTTTATGCTTCAAATAATACTTCTGAATTAGCTAAAATATACTAATTTTATACATTTTTTAAACTAATTATACATTTTTTATTATTTATTTAATTAAAAAATATATTTTTAATTATAAAAATTTTAAAAATTTATTTGAGTTTAGATCCAAGTAGAAACATATCATGGATGCTACATATATTTTTCTAAGCCTATGAATATACATCAAATGCTATTTACTTTTTAATTTTATTTAAAATTAGGCTAGGCTACTATGTGCATCATGCATCAAAATCTTCACAAATGGATACCAATTTTATGCTGAAAGTAGTTTGAATCATTTTAAACAATATTCTGATTTTACAATTATTTTTGAAATTTTATTTTTTAAAAAAAATTTTATTCCAAAAATATATTTTAAATTTTAATAATATATAGCTAATGAAAAATAATGACTTTAGTGTCATATATAGATCATCCAAAGATCTACAATATATAATGAAATCATATCAAAATAAAAAATTTTGGCATGATTTCCCTTTATTTTCCTATTTATTATTGATTTTTGGCTAAAAAAAAGCAAAAAAGAAAAGGAGAGAGGGAAACTTGGATTACCTTGAATCTGGTTGAAATCTCTTGATTTTCCGAAGAAATCACGAAAAATTTGATGATTTGTGGCGTTTCCTTTTTTTTTTTTGTTCTGTTTAAAAGTAAACAAATGAAGAGATAGCGAAGTAACGCCTCTTTGCCTCTCTGACATATAAAAGCTACCTAACCCACATCCCACCCCACGTCACTGTACAGGTCCAAACCGTGGTGAACTGACCCAAATTGGCCAAAACCGCGGTAAACCATGTGGTTTGGAGTGGTACCACATCAAATTGAGCGGTTTGATGTGGTGCGGATTGGTTTTTCATGATTTCTTGATTTATAGGCCTGAACCGGATTGATTCCATACCGATCTGGTTCGGTAGGGGGTGTACTGGGTAGTTCGGCCCAGTATGGAATTTTCATGAATTATCTAGTGATATTTTAGATTTTGGTTTCTTTGCTTCTTTCTTTGTAAAGCTCCTTTTCATGTCTCAAAAAATTTCCCTTGCTCTTTCAACATAGACTTCCTGTTAGTGGTCATTGATTTTAGTAAGTTAATATAATGCATAAGTACACTAATTGTCCTACTGTCATAGGCATGTAGTCTTTTATTATGTCACTTATAGCTTTTGTATGCCAGTCTGCATCACCTTCTAGTCTATGCACCACATTTTTCACAGCCATTAGTGGCTCCTCATCCAAGGCAATATTATGGTCATACTTGTACTTAGGATTTAAATGGTAGACTATACAGAACAAATAAGAAAAATATTTTTTTGAAAATTAAATGAACATTTAGAAAAAATTTGAAAAAAATACTCAAGCCTCTAAATTATGTGTGGATGTATCTTAAT
Source organism: Cocos nucifera (assembly GCA_006176705.1). Taxonomy (NCBI): domain Eukaryota; kingdom Viridiplantae; phylum Streptophyta; class Magnoliopsida; order Arecales; family Arecaceae; genus Cocos; species Cocos nucifera. The sequence goes on from QRFJ01000871.1 coordinate 623,064, forward strand.
TTTCATCAACTTTATGTTCATGATTTTGTCCAAATTTTAATCAATTGTCTAAGTCATTACTATAATTTAATTTGATTATTTGAGATAACTGTTGAAATTTAAAATTCATGATCAGTACTGAGAAATTAGCTTTAAGTTGCCTATACTTTTATCCTTTTCTACATTTAATATATATTTTTCTATTTTATTTTATAATTAAAAATATTTTAGAATCACAGAAATTCTGAATATAATTGTTCATGCATCTAAATTACTTGAGGGTTTATCTTAATTTTCCTCAACTTGATGCTCATTATGTTCATGAATATTCCAAATATTAGTCAATCATCTAATTAATAATTATAATGTAACATGATTATTTTTGATAATGATTTAAATTCATGATAAGTTTGCGGAAATTAGCTGTCTATTGCCTACACTTTCTACACCCTTTTCTTCAGTTACTATAATCTTTTTTTTCTAATTTTAAATAATTTTTAGTTAAAAATAGACTTAAAAACCAGGAAATTATTAAAAAAATTTGCTAGGATTCTTAAAGAACATGTATTACAGATAGTTCATATGTTTCTTCGAACATGAATAGTAACATTTTGGCTGGAATAATTTTGAATTAATTTTGTTTGGTGTGTATGTTCAGGTGTATTGAATGCACCTAAATTTATTCATAATATGCAAAAATTAAGTAGCATGGCTCTAATAATAAATTAAACATGTTACATTTTTCCTACATATTTTTTATTGTTTTAATAATTATTGTTTCTAAAAATAATATAATCTTATAAAAAATAAATATACATTGGAAAAAAATAAAAAAACTACAGTCTTGTAGCTTGATCCTTACTTTGTATTCTACATCATATCACAATTTTATGCTGAAAAACATTTGGCTTGATTTGTCCTGTTGTATTTCATTTTGCCTAAATTAATAGCAAAAGGAAAAATGCTCACCTTGATTAAAAACTTTCCAGAGTGGAAGATGGCGACACGATCCCCCAATCCTCGCACAGCTCTCCTCCCTTCTTTGCCTTGCTTTCTTCTTTTTCTCCCCTTGTTTCTCCTCAATGCCTTAATAATTACCAAAGGCAGACACGTGGGATCAAATCACACTTTTATCTGAGAAGAAACAAAACAAAGCACCATGTGCATCCAGCCTATCATATCTTTCAGCTAATGCACTAGAATCCTAGACTAAAGTAGTGACTTGTGACCATGCTATTTTTGAAAAAGAAATGAGTTCGGGAGTTGAGAGGCAAAAATATGGACCATCAACCATGGATGCATGGACCATGGGAACGTGGAGAGAGGATTGGAGCTTTCCCAATTGAAAAAAAAGGAAGGGATGGACCTTTGCAAATTAAGACTGAGTTTGTTTCCTTCTTAGCTTCTCTTGTTCATTCTCCTTTACCAATGAAGGATCCAAACTTCGAAGCTTCTTGCTTTCTCTTCGTACCTCCTTCTTGGTAAAGCTTCCGAAGCTTTTTGTCTTCTTCTCTCCATTCATCTTTCATGGTGAAGGCACCAAAACAAAACAACATGATCTCTACCAGGGAAATCTTCACAATGAAGGCCCCAAAAGTGGGTCTCCTCTGTCTTTGCCTCCTTGTTGATGCTTAATGGATAGGTGGATCAAGTCCCAAACTATGGGGATGCATGGACATCCTTGACCTGGATGGTATGTAGGCAGAATGGGTAGGAAAACCCTTGAATATGGGTTTTAGGATCCTCCACCTGCCCCAGGTCCTATTTTCTCATGGGAATGGGATGAGATGGCCATGACTTCATGCCGCTGAGATTTGAAACCTTGCTCTAAATTACTCAATAGACTGAAGACAAGCACAGCCATATACTCTTACATGTTCCAGCGAAAGTGTCATTCTATTTTGATGTACCATATCTGATTGTGATACACTAGAATGCTGATAACGTGCACAGAAATTTTATTATCATGTTATTTGGGAAAAGCAGGTTGCTTTATTGCCTAAACTGGATAGAAAGCATTGAGTCAAATAACTACTTTGTAGTACGAGACACACTGGCTAGGATGCAGGAGAGACCTGCATCTGTGAATCCTTTTTTGTTGTTCTTCTTCATTCTTTCTTGTTACATTTTCCCTGCTACAAATAGTCTTGTATGGATCTGTTCTTGATCTAATTCTTATCTTCTATGACAACCCATCTGTTTATCTTATGATTCTTAGCTATTCTTCTTTGGCCCATATTTGAGGGTCGGTCCAACCATCCACAATAAAATATATTTCTTTAAGCCCTTGTTCGTCTAAGTCACCTTCGCTTGGGACCCAAAATCTTTCATTCTTTCATTTTAACAATGAGTTGGTGATTATAAAAGCATCTTTATAGATTCAGTGTACATATTGTTTGATGGTTACACTCCTATTACTCTTAAAACCTTGAGTTATTTTCTCCAAGCTTCAATTGAAGAAAGGGTTATGGATTTGTTATTTCTTGAATGCATATATTCTAAGATTTTTGTATCCTAGAAGATTTCTAAATTGAATCAATAATTACTTTTTGATTAATGTGATAATAATAACATCCTAAATGGGTTAGTAATACTAAAGTTGATTGCGTTAGTCCAACAAGATCCTAACTATGAATTTTGGAATTTGTAAAGAATTGTCCTATTTTTCTTCTCAGATAGCTCAGTAATTTTCCTTGGACAATCTTTGCATGCAGATAAGGAAGGAGGCACTTTGGGCTTGCTTTGCAATGGCACCTGACTTTGAAGCAATGATTACAGTTAGTCTCTTATCAGATCGACATTTACTCTACATATCATATTGAATATTAAGTTCTTGTTCGATGATAATTTGCATAGAACTTTCTTGATATGATGATGAGTTAAAATATACCCTTTTAGCCTCTACCTGATATACATAATAGATGGTTCATTAAGTTGTGATGCATATGGTCTGAAAATATGTAAGCTGCCCAACTACCTTGGATCATTTGTCATGAGTCATTGGTGAAGCAAATAATTGTAGTATACTAATAATTGAACTACGTAGCTTTGTGAGTAGCTAAACATAGCGAATAGTATAGTATTGGGAAAATAGAACAATGGAAGCGATAAGAATTCTTTTTAAAACTCAAATAGTTGGTAAACGATATTTTATGGCATCAGATAGGTACATTTATTGATACACCTTTGTTCTGAAACCTTAGAATGTTTTTGAAACAATTAGTATTATCAATGTACATTCCTTTTTGTGCAAATTGTTTGGGAATGCTGAAACATGTAGAAGTAATTGAATACACTGGGAAACACTAAAACACTTGAATATGTGGAGATTTCAAAATGCCTAGCACCATCATTTCAATATCCACCAGTCAGGAGCCAACTATTATACTTGCTGGTCAGGGGTTTACTGATGCCAACTATTATATCTGCTAGTTAGGGTGCACATGATCATGCCTCTACCGAGACCTGAAGGCCAACAACTTGTTGCCCGGGGTCGCTGCATCATGTCATTATCAAGAACACGACGGCCAACAACTTTGGCCCCTGCTGGCTAGGGTCACGTCATAATATGACTGACCACAAGTGCTCATTTCATTTGCACAACAAATGAAACTTTTCACTTTTAGGCAATATAATGATTAAGAACATTCCGAATGACCGAGTCAGAAGCAATGTCGTTGTTACATTGATAGCAATTCAAATCATGATGACTTACAGTTGATAAATTAAGATGCCAAATAGTCATTCAGAAAACATACTTTTCAAGATTTGCTTGGCACAAAACATTAGAGAAAAGATCTGAAATTCATGAAAACTTCGATCATTTACTGATAGCATGCATATGTAGCATATAAAAATATTCACATTATCCAATAGATTGCTGAAATTAGAATCTATAAGCTACCTCAAGTCCTCAACTTTAGTTGGAAACAAGGACTTAAGAAACAATCATGGATGGTGGGGGAATAGAAACTTTTGAATCACCATAAATTCAATGTGATCATTTATAAAAATAGGGTGTTGACTACGTGCGGATACACGACAAGAAATGTTCCAAATATTCACAGCACAACTTATTTTCTAGCTTGCTGCTACTGTTTATTTCCTTCTCTTGCTACTTCCTACAAGTAGCTGAGAATTTTAAAGAGTTGCAAAACAGTAAAAAGACTGCAACGCCCTTTTATTTATAGATGGACTTGTAAGCATGAGGTGGTTAATTTAATAAGGACAAGCATGAAGTATGAGGTGGTAGGTTAAGCATTATGAGGTGGTTCATTTAAACATGAGGTTTGAATCCCTACCTAAACATGAGGTGGCTATCAAGCACAAGGTGACAGCTTCAACTTGCAGTGGCACAAGCATGAGGTGGATGCTCAGCACTGAGATGTCACTAGCATTAGGTGACGGCTTACTAGAAAACATGAGGTGACCATAATATTTAGCATTACGATGGAAAATTGAACTTTTCTTATTCCTACCTAGGGGTCTTATCTGTCATTAACTTAGAGTCCTTAGCAATATTTAATTTCCGTACAAAGGATTCATTTGTCTGACGATCCTATTTACACATATTAATAGTTGATATAATATGGTGCTCACATATACAAATGACCACACGTAGACACTAATGTTTTTCTATTCTATCCAAGTCAAATTTTCACATTTGACTTTGGAGTCAATCAGATCCTAAAGCATTATCAACGAACTTATCTTGTATGTTGGGGGGTTTGGTTTGTTGGTGTTCATACATTGAATTGCGACTCTCTATACCTCTGCAAAAATGACCGACTTTCCAAACTGTTTTTTCATCACCCAAAAAAGCAGTAATTCCTGTGCATGGGACTAACATTGGAGTTTATGAATTAAAGGTCATTGCACCAGAACAGATCCTACTTAAGACATCATTTATGAAGAAAAACAGCCTACCTTGTATCTATTTGAAATTCTGAATTGATCTTTTCTTCTTTCAAAATTGCTTTTTCTATCAATAGTAGGAATAATTTTATTAATTTAGTACAGAAAAAAACTTTACATGGCCTTCTTCTTATAGGAGATACAAGAGATAATACAGAGCACAATAATAGGAGCTAATCACTGCTACAGCTAGCCTACAATCAGACTTTCCTAATTTATAAGAATTGACTAAATTTGTATAGAATAAAATAGCTAAGGGAATCTTCTAATAATGGTAAGATAATTATACCAAAAAAAACTTCTGTTGGGGGTAAATCCACTCCTGCCGAAGTTCGGTTAGATATCTGATCGCTGAATGATCCCGTCCTGTAGCGACAACCAAGATTAAGCCTTGACTGAATTCGCAAGATTCCTTCGGACTTTGCTTAGATGAGCTTGAATAGCAGGGGTGGCCGAGCTCCTCCACCCCGGGCAGTCAGCCCTCTTTTGGTAGGACTTCTCTTCTAATCGAACTCCTCCAGGACTTCTCCTTCAGTCGGACTTCTCCACCTATCGAACTCCTTCCGGACTTCTCCTTCAGCCGGACTTCTCCATCTATCAAACTCCTTTCGGGCTGAAGGAACTTCTTTCGGACTTCTCCACCCATCGAACTCCTTCCGAACTTCTCCTTCCATCGAACTCCTTTTGGCTGCCCAGAAGGATCTCCGCACCAACTCTCAATTGACGAATAAAGATCCACGCACAGCTGATCTCGAGAACCTCCGAGCTCCTTTAGAACAACATCAGTGAGGGACGCTCCATCGTCTACAACCGTCCCATCCGAACTCCAGCTGGCACGTCATGACAACAGATACTACCCTCTGTAACAAACTCCACGTGGCCCGGAATGGCCCACTATCAGGCGGTTACGACTGTCACTATCAGTTTGTTACAGGCTCCGTCTATATAAGAGATCCTTCAGATATGCTTTTTTTTGGAAGCTCTTAGTCTCTTTCTAAAAGCTCTGCTAAAATCTCTTTGAGCACTTCATTTCTGTTGGTCGAAAGAGCTGATTTGATCATCAGAGAGACTTGTTGGAGCCACCACTTCCGACTCCGGTCGAGACTTGTTTTGCAGATCGTCGGCGACGGTCTTCTCTTCGACTCCAGCATGGATTCGGCATCAACCAGATTTCGCATCAAAAGGATTGGCGCTAGAGGAAGAAAATCTCTTTCTCTTGAGGTTTTCTTGTTCTTAAAAGAATGTTTAGCAGGGATCTCTCTTCTTCTCTCTCGGAGTTCTTCCCCAACTGATCTCACGAGGATGCCTCTCAGGAAGGCCTCGACTCGGTGGTCAACCGCCTCAGTGGCCAAATCTCATCCAAATCTGTTCGCCTTTGTCTCATCCCTGGCATCTTAAGTTCCGCCGACAGCAATGGTGGATGCAGAGTAATTTAACCTGTTGGTCTAGTAGGTTAGGAGCCTCACTGAAGCAGTGCAGGCCATACAGCAGTAGCAGCCTCCGGTGCCGACCCGATCGGAGTAGGCTTCCCCGGAATCCCAGGATCCAGTCTGGGGACAACCGACTTGGACGAGTCGGCCGGTAACTTTCGGAAAAGAGAAGCAGAGGGTAGAGAGCCCCTGTTTCGATCATGATTAAACCCCTGGGGGGACTTTGCCCCCATTCAGCCAGAAGACTTTGGAGATTCACGATCGTGAGGATCTCTTGGACCGAAAACTACAAGAAATGAATCGGTGGATCGAGGAACTCCGCCATGCTCCCTTTTATGGTAACGATATCTGCGTTGACCTTTCTTTTTCTCATCAAATCATGTAGGAACCAATCCCGCCGAACTTCAAGCTTCTCCAGTTTGAGAGCTATGATGGGACTACTAATCCGGTTGACCATTTGGAGGCCTTTCGAACCATGATGTTGCTCCATGGCGCGCCAGACGCCATCCTATGCCTGGCTTTCGCATCAATTCTTAAGAGAGTAGCGAGGAACTGGTACTCGGCCCTCAAGCCGAGTACTATCTTTTCCTTCGATCAGATGAGCCATCAGTTTGCGGCTTATTTTGTCAGCAGTCGACGTCCTCGACGAGGCTCGAACTCCCTCATCAACATCAAGCAAAAGGAGAGGGAACTCATATGGGCCTATGTCATCCGTTTTAACGCCGCTGCACTGGAGGTCCGAAACTTAGACCAATCTGTTGCAATGGCCGCCCTGAAGGACGGCCTTCAGAAGAATGATCTGCTGTTCTCCCTGGAGAAGTATCCTAAAAATTTTGCTGATATGCTGGTTTGGGCTGAAGATTATGCCCGAGCAGAAGAGGCCTTCAAGGCCAAGGATAGTGAAGCCGTTGAAGAGCGGCGAGTGGATGAATCAAGTATGCCCGTTGCTGATGAAAAGTCGAGAGAAGCTCGGCCGCACTCCCAAACTTCTCCCAAGCGTGAGCCCGAACTCGGACTCGAAGGCAAAGAAGTCCGGACAAAAGGGCACGGCGGGGTCCCCCTCAAAAGGTTCCACAACTATGCTCTCCTCAATGCTCCAAAAATCCCAGTGCTGATGGAAATCAAGGAGCAACTGTCGAGATCGGAGAGGGTGCGCACTCATTCTAGCAAGTGCAATCCCAACAAATACTACCTCTACCAGTGTGACCACGGTCACGATATTGAGAAATGCATTCAGCTTCAAGACGAGATCGAGGAGCTCATCAGCCGAGGTAGGTTTGGCCGATTCCTGCGACATCGGCCTGAAGGATGGGAAGATCGGCCAAGGGTGCTGCTGCAATCAGAGCTGCCAAGAAGGGAGGAGCAACAAGAAGATCGACCTTCGCTTGGCATCATCAACACCATCTTTGGGGGACTTCGGCGAGGGGAGACTAGTGGATCGGCGGAGCCCGCAAAAAGGTGGAGAACTAAGGAGCTCATAGCTTTCACCAATGAAGATGCTCAAGGAGTTCAGTTCCTACACAACGACGGGATTGTAATTTCTTTAAACATTGCTGATTACGATGTACGCCGCGTTTTGGTAGATAATGGAAGCTCTGTTGATGTTTTGTTTTATGATGCTTTCTCTAAAATGTCTATATCCAATGACCGCCTGGGACCTATGAACTCCCCATTGATGGGCTTTACTGACGATGCTGTGCCAGTTGAAGAAATAATAACATTGACTGTGGCTATAGGGTAATACCTAAAGCAAGCCAAAGCATAGGTCGACTTCCTGGTTGTGAAAGCTTCATCAGCCTACAACGCAATTCTCGGCCGACCTGGTCTAAATGCACTCAGGGCTGTAGTGTCAACCTACTATTTGAAAGTGAAGTTTCCGACAAGCTGTGGAATCGGGGAGATCAAGCTTTGGCCAAGTACTGTTACTCCATTGCCTTACAAAAGGGTGGCCATCCCGATCCTTGCCCAGTTGATGGGCTGGATGTCCGCGACGACCTTATTGAGGAGCGGGGTCAACCCATGGAGGATCTCGTGGCCGTCCCTCTAAATGATGGGAATACAGAACACACGGTGCAGGTCGGCTTCAGCTTAGGGGAGGAAGTTCGGGGGCAGCTCATCGCCCTTCTATGGAAGAATGCCGACATCTTCACTTAAGTCTCAATGGATATGCCAGGGATTGATGCCGGGGTCATGGAACACCGGCTAGCTGTTGATCCCAAATACAAGCTGGTTAAAGAATAAATTTGGGGCCATACACCAGAAAGGCAGAAGGTGGTCGGATTCATCCGAGAAGTCCACTATCCAAGTTGGATTTCTAATGTGGTCCTGGTTAAGAAGGCCAACGGCAAATAGAGAATGTGTATCGACTTCAAGAAGCCGAACAAGGCCCGCCCAAAGGATAGCTACCTCCTGCCCATAATTGATCAACTAGTGGATGCAACCTCGGGCCATGAGCTTCTCACCTTTATGAATGTCTTTTTCGGCTACAATCAAATCCGGATGGCACCAGAGGATGAGGAGAAAATTACTTTTATTACTGATCGTGGTTTTTATTGTTATAGTATTATGACCTTTGGGCTTAAAGATGCAAGCGTAACCTATCAACGCCTTGTCAATAAGATCTTTAAAAAGTAGATCGACCGCAACATGAAAGTCTACATCGATGATATGCTTGTCAAGAGCCGGACCTCGTCCAATCACATCGCCGACCTTGAAGAGACCTTCAATACCCTTCGAAGATACAAGATGAAGCTGAACCCGACTAAATGCGCCTTCAGAGTGACCTCAGAGAAATTCTTGGGGTTCATGGTCTCAAGACAAGGGATCGAGGCTAATCCGGAGAAGATTCGAGTCATCCAGGAGATGACCGCCCCAATATCAATAAAAGAAGTTCAGCGCCTGATCGGAAAGGTGGCATCCTTAAATCGCTGTCTCGAAGTCGGTCGAGCGATGTATGCCCTTCTTCCACGTCCTCAAGTAATCGAAGAACTGCTGGACGGTAGAGTGCCAACAGGCATTCGGAGAACTCAAGAGCTACCTCGGTTCGCCCCCACTGTTGGCAAAGCCTGAGTTTGGAGAAGAATTGTTCCTATACCTAGTGGTTTCTCCTACAGCACTAGCAGCGGTCCTAATCAAGGAAGAGACAAAAGTGCAACGGGTGATCTACTACAGAGCCGAGTCTCGAGAGATGTGGAGATCAGGTACACTAAATTGGAAAAATTGCCTTACGCTCTTCTAATTACAGCCAGAAGACTTTGGCCCTACTTCTAGGGGCACCCATAACACTTCTCACCGACCAACTAATCAAAGCAGTTCTTCATCGAACAGATGCATCTAGAAGGATAGCGAAATGGGCTATAAAGCTGATGGAGTTTGACATCAATTATTAACCTCGGTCGTCAATCAAAGCTCAGATACTGGTCGATTTTGTAGTCGAATGTACGATCCTGGATAAGGCCGAACCTGAGCAGAATGAGGCCAGCATTCCGTGGCTGTACCCGAGTTTCCTCGAAGAAAGAGCGGACCTTTCCGAAGGCTTCTATGCCTTGTATGTGGATGGCTCTTCCAATGCTTTCGGTGCAGGTGTTGAACTGATCTTGGTCAATCTTGTAGGGGTCATTATCGAGTATGCACTACGCTTTAAGTTTCTGGCAACAAACAACAGGGCAGAATATGAAGCTCTAATAGCGGGGCTCAAGATTGCCAAGGAACTAGAAGTCGATCAGCTTCAAGTCTATAGCGATTCGCAGCTGGTGGTGGAACAGGTCGGTGGCAACTAAGAAGCTCAGAAGGAAAATATGACGAAGTATTTTGAAAGAGTGAAGAGCCTGATCCCAGCCTTCAATGGCTTTAGCATCCAGCAAATTCCAAGAGTAGAGAACACCAGAGCCGACCTCCTATCCAAGCTGGCCACACTTGCTCCCAACGAGCTTCCCAAAGAAGTATACTTTGAAGTCTTGAAATGCCCGAGTACGAAAGAACCGCAAGTTGTAATGCAGATCGACCATGAGCCCTATTGGATCGATCCATTGATTGCTTATCTTAAAGATGGGACACTCCCCTATAATCCGAAGGAAGCTCGGAAGCTGAGAAACCAGGCCTCCCAGTATGTCCTCTATTAATGCAAACTGTATAAAAGGTCGTACTCCTTGCCACTTTTGAAATATCTCCGACGTTCTGAAGCTGACTTTGTACTATAGGAAGAGCATGAAGAAATTTGTGGAAACCATCTGGGCGCCAGGTCCCTTTCTCACAAGCTACTTCGACAAGGTTACTACTGGCCAACCCTGCACCACGATTGTGTTGAGTATGTTAAGAGATGCGACTGCTGCTAAAGAAATGCGAGTAGACAAAGGCAGCCAGCCTCTGGGTTTATCCCACTAAGCGTGGCTTGGCCATTCGCACAATGGGGGATGGATATACTTGGACCCTTTTCGATGGCATCCGGGCAATGGAAGTTATTCTTAGTTGCGATCGACTACTTCACCAAATGGATCGAGGCCGAACTCCTAGCAAAAATTATCAAAGCCAAAGTACAAGACTTCGTCTGGAAATCAATTGTTTACAGGTTTGGTCTGCCTCGAACTCTCATAACGGACAATGGGCGACAGTTTGCTGGGATGAGGTTTGCTGAGTTTTGCGAAAATTTGAACATCTCCCATCACTTTACGTCGGTGGCCCACCCACAAGCCAATGGTGAAGCAGAAGTGACTAATAGGATCCTATTGCAGGGTATCAAGACGAGACTTGAAAGAGCAGGGAAAATTTGGGTGGACGAACTCTACCATGTCCTTTGAGCATACCGAACTATCCAAAGATTATCGATTGGGGAAACACCGCTTGTCTTGGCCTTCGAAATAGAGGTGGTCATCCCAATTGAGCTTAAACTTTCATCAGCATGGGTTGTGGCCTTCAATGAGCAGCGTAATTTGCAGAACCTCAGAGCTAACTTCGACTTGCTGGAGGAAAAAACGAGAAAAAGCTCAAGTTTGGATGGCTGCTTACAGATGAAGGGTGGCCCGATACTACAACTTTAGAGTCAAGAACAAAGTGTTTAGAGTGGGGGACTTGGTACTTCGGCGAGTGGCTATTTCTTAGCCCTAGAACCAAGGGAAGCTCACTCCAAATTGGGAAGGATCCTACGAAGTCAAGAAAGTCGTCCGGTCCGGGACATACTATTTGAGGGAGCTGGGAGGAGCAGATCTGCCCCAACCATGGAATTCGAAAAATCTATGGATATATTACCAATGATTTGGTTGCAATGAAATCCTCCTACTTTAACACCCTAATTTTTATTGTACATCTGTAATGATGAAGGGTTACCTCCCGAACTTGATCATGTGACGAGCGCAGCCATGTTAGGAATAGGAGGACCTCATCCTAACGTGAGCAAGATCGAAGACCTCGTTGACTTAAGACGAGATGAAGGAAGAGGCCCTCACAACGGCCCTAATGTGCTCCTATAGCCATGTTAGGAACATGAGGACCTCATCCTAACATGAGCAAGGTCGAAGGCCTCGTTAACTTAAGACGAGATGAGAGAAGAGGCCTTGACAACGGTTCTAATGTGCCCCTACAGTCATGTTAGAAACAGGACCTCGTCCTAACATGAGCAAGGTCGAAGGCCTCGTTGACTTAAGACGAGATGGAAGGAGAGGCCCTGACAATGGTCCTAATGTGCCCCTACAGCCATGTTAGGAATAGGAGGATCTCGTCCTAACATGAGCAAGGTCGAAGGCCTCGTTGACTTAAGACAAGCTGGGAGGAGAGGCCCTGACAACGGTCCTAATGTGCCCCTATAGCCCTGACAACGGTCTTAATGTGCCCCTACAGCCATGTTAGGAACAGGAGGATCTCGTCCTAACATGAGCAAAGTCGAAGGCCTTGTTAACTTAAGACGAGATGAGGAGAGAGATCCTGACAATGGTTCTAATGTACCCCTATAGTCGTGTCAGGAATAGAAGGAGAATCTCGTCCTGACATGAGCAAAGTAGAAGACCTCGTTGACCTAAGACGAGGTGAGGGAAGAAGCCCCGACAATGGTTTTAACGTGCCCCTACAGCCACGTTAGGAATAGGGAGAGAACCTCGTCCTAATGCAAGTAAATCCGAGAATCTTGCTAACCTAAGTCGAGGAAAAAAAGGTGGCCCATCCAGTGATCCTAAATAAACCCCCAACCTAAAGCAAAGGGAAGGGAGAAACCCTGTCACCAATCCTCACATGCATTTCTCCTACGACTATCCGACCGTATGAGATGCGAGAAGGAAAATCGCACCCAAGTCCACGAAAAGAACCTCGGATAGGTATCCACAACAATCACTTCATCGAAAGACAACACAGAAGAAAGTCAAAGAAGGAAAAATGAAGACACAAGCAAACATTGAGTTCATGTAAGGCGAATAATGACGGAAAAAGGTACCATCTTATTATAAATATAAGTTCATTACAGGCAAAATAAAGATCGACAAGATCGATTACACGAAAAAAAAGGAGAAAGGCTGAAGCCTTAAGACGGATCGGACTCAGATTTCGGGCTATCGGCCCTAGCGATCACCAAGGCCTGCTTCAACCTTAAGATCTCTTCATCAAGCTCTTTCTTTTTTAGTAAACCATCTATATACATCCTGTTGATGTGTTGAAACTTGCCTTCAAGCTCTCGCCGCTGCTTCCTTAAGACTTCGGACTCGGCCTCCGCATCCTTAACGACTTGCTGCTCATAGGTCAGTTGGAGCTTCAGCCATTGCACCTCAGTCTTTTCTACCCCGATCGACTCTGAAAGCTCGCCGACAATCTCCCTCAAAGAGGCAATCTCCTCCGACTCCTTGCTTATGCTAGCTTGGTAGCTGTCATTCAACTGTTTCTAGAGCCGAGCTATTTTGCCATTGGCAGCACGAAGCTTTTGCTCGAGTAAAATATCCTCTCACTCCAACCTAATCGATAGGTATCGTAGACGAGCTCAGTATTGTGCAACTGTTTTTGAAGCGTGGAGAACTTCAACCAGTCCCACTCGTATCGTGCTTTATCAGAGGACCATGGTGAACTCTTTTCCAGCAACTGGATCTTCTCCTTCGCCGCTTTAAGCTCGATTTCGAGGGAGTTGATCTTTGCCGTTAACATCCAAGACTTGCAGTTGGCGTTTTTCTTGAGTTCAGTGAACTTTCTCTCGAAAATGCCCTTCCGGATGCCGAAGTCTGCAGAGTCCTTCATGTGCAAATTCTGGAGGTGAGTGACCTCTTTGGTCGCCTCCGAAGCATTTTTCCGAGAAGCCTGAAGGTCGTCCTCTGTCTTCTTCAACTTCTTCAGATGGTAGACTTCCTTCTTCATGCTCTTTATTAAGGGCTTCAATGGAACTCCCTGAGGTGAGGGGTCGGCGTCGATTGGAGATGGCGGGTTATGACCTTGATTAGGGAGAGGATTCTGGATAACATATGGCATAGCACCAATGTGAAGAAAGGTATGGACAAAAATGAATTCGCTTTCATTTAACTAGAAACTTTCAGGTACAAAGCAAGTCGATAGAGAAAAAGGAAAAGATACAACTACTCCAGGTCCACAACCTCGGAGGGTGCAACGGTAGGAGTTGGGATGCTCTCGGCAGGCTCAGGTACCTTTGAAGCAGGCTCGGGCGCCTCCGCAGCAGGCTCAGTCAAAGAAAGATCGGCCTCGGTGCTGGACGGTCCTGCTTTAGCCTCCTTTTCCAGGAAGCCGAGGTTGAGCTCGGGGAACCTCCGGGCCATCCTGCCTTCATAGAGCTCGAAGCCCTTGATGAACGCCTCCTGGCTGAAGGCGATGTTCAGGTTCTTCATTTCGGAGGTGGTCTTAAACTCCATAGCTCAGGCCACTGCCTCCGAAATGGACTTCGCCAATTGGGCCTCCAACTCGGCAACCTTGAGTTTGGCTTCTTTCTTCTCCTCTTCCTCCAGAGCCAACGCTGTCTTGAGTCCGACCGAGATGGACTCGTCCCTTCGAAGTGCACCACGCAGACTCTCACTTTTTGCCGTCTTCTTCCCCGCGAGGTGCTCAGCCTCGACAGTCATCGCCTGAAGGCGATTGATCTCGACCTGAAGGTTTTCCCGGACCTTCAGCAACTCCACCTCCAGATGATTTGCCCTCTTGAGGTGGGCAAGTATGTGGTGGCCCGACTGTCATGAGCAAGTCGCTATAAAGTGAAGGAAGAAAGGGCGAAAAAATAAAAAAAAAGTATGGCGAGATGATTACCCTAAGGACGGTCCCGAGAGACTCCCAGATGAGCTGCCTCTAGTCAAGATCGGCCAGGCGGTTCACCTCCTCGGGCAGGACGAACCTGTCAGTCAAATCTCGAATGGTATCCTGGTTACCGAACGGGTCCGCCCCAGCCTTCACTGCTATCTCGGTCGGGCTCGTCCAGGCGCACCTTGCGAGCCTTCTTCACGATGGCCGCTTTTTCCTTCCTCTTCTTTTTGTCGGTAGGGGGATCGGGCATGTGATCCCTGGAGGGGAGATTCGCAGGCTCGGGGGGAAGAGATTCCCCCTCGACGACGACGACGCGGTCGGTCGAGATGGCCTTGTCTCCCAGGCGGACCTCGAGAGCGGCATCGGTGACGGCAGAAGCCATAGGGTCGGAGGAGCCGACCTTTGCTCGTTTCGAGCTCTCACCTGGGGCCTTCCCCTTTTTTTCCTTTGGGCATAAAAGCCCTTGGCGAGCTTTCCTGCGGCATCGGTGTCTATTTTTGCAGTAAAGAAAGATCACGATCAGCCGAGGTATGCATCAAATTTCACAAGAGTCCATACATATATACAAATGCACTTAATACTAGTAGGATCAAGAGGGCTCAGCCCAAGGTTGAACAAGGTTTGTTCCTTTAAAAGCTCGGGAAGACCAGGAGCTCGGTATGCCTTAAGCCTGCTAAAAGACTCGAGGTCGGCTTCATCCAAGCAAGGAGCTCAGTGGATGGATTCCCTAAGGAAGCCCCAAGGAGGAAGGTCAAGTAGCAGAGTTGGGCATTGGACGAAGAAGTACTTCTCCTTCCAGCTATGAATGGAAGGAGCGTCTTTCAGCAACCCCTTCTTACCGAACTGAGGGGAGAAGTACCACCAGTCCTTTGCGGAAGGATGGTGTTTGAAGGTATAAAAATTTTGGAATAACGAGATTGTTGGCTGAACTTCGACTAAGCAACAGAGGAAAAGGAAGCTGATTACGAACCGAAAGGAGTTCAGTACTACGGAGGCAAAGGAGATGTTCAAGAAGCGAAATTGGGCGACTACAAAGGAAGGAGATGGAAGTCGAAGCCCGGCACGCAAGGCTTCTAGATACAAACAAAACTGACCGACTGGAGGCGAACTAGCACGGTAATCTGATCCGGAGATCTCAAGGTCGTACTCCGGCGGGATGCCATACTGTATCCTAATCAGGGAGGTCATTTGGAGTAAGGATAGAAGGGATGGTGTTCAGAACGAAAGATTGATGGGACGTTCCTAGGCTCAATCTTGGTCAGAGGGGCAGGGTCTTGGAAGGCCGGTCCAGACGAGCTCCAAGAACCAGCGGATTAGGAAGTTTCAACAGATATCCAGATCGAAGTAAACCCCCCGAAAACCCCCCAAAAAGATGGAAAAAATGAAGTGCAAAAACTTGTACGAAATAACCGAAAGAACAAGAAGCAAAAAAGGCAAGAGTAATTGAAAATAGATGTTGAGAGGCTGACCTAAGTTGATTAAGAATGACAAAGAGACGATGGGTGTGACGAGAATCGGATGGAGGAATGCCTGAAACCAGGGAAGACGGAGGGAGGAATTGAAAATCTCAGACGGAAGAAAAGCAGGTGCCGAAGGAAAAAGAAGAATCAGGCAAGAATGAATTTCGAAGGTGAGAGAAGGCCTTAAATAGCCAAGGGGAGCTCGAGACGATTATGATGGTAGACCTCGTTCGGCCAGACCGCGAGTGCCGCGTGTTCCACTCATCATGGCAGAGTAGTGGCTACGGGCGAATCCTTAATTGCGTCGTGCCTGGGGCAGTATTGCGGCGGGAAAGCCGAAGGACCGTCTTCTCGAACTTCGAATTTAAAGAACTTTAACGTTGGCATGGTAAATGCCAAAATGTCTCGTCCTGACGAGCGCAGGAAGCCAAAAAGAATTTTGGCAGCCGCATCTATACTTCCTTCGAATTTCGAACTCGAGAGTGGGGGGACTATTGTTGGGGGTAAACTCGCTCCTACCGAAGTTCGGCCGGATATCTGATTGCTGAATGATCTCGTCCAGTAGCGACAACCAAGATTGAGCCTCGATCGAATTCACAAGATCCCTCCGGACTTCGTCCAGATGAGCTTGAATAGCAGGGGTGGTCGAGCTCCACCCCGAGCAGTCAACTCTCTTTTGGTAGGACTTCTCCACCAGTCGAACTCCTTCCAGACTTCTCCTTTAATCGGACTTCTCCACCAGTCGAACTCCTTCCGGACTTCTGTTGGCCGAAAGAGCTGACTTGATCGTTGAAGGGTTTTGCCGGAGCCACCACCTTCGACTTCGGTTGAGACTTGTTTTGCAGGTCACCAGCGACGACCTCTCCGACTCCAGAATGGATTTCCATGTCAACCAGATTGCGCACCAACAACTTCAATATCAGCAATGATTTGGAAATAACTTAACCAAATCTTCAACACTTTCCCTCAAGCTGGCTTGAAGATATCTTTCATTCCCAGCTTGCTAATCAAATTGTCAAATTGCTTCTTACGTAGCCCCTTCGTAAGTATATTAGCAATTTGATCGGTGGTTGGAATGTATGCCATGCAAATTAGCCCATTATCGAGTGTTTCTTTAATAAAGTGTTTGTCCACTTCCACATGTTTTGTTCTGTCATGAAGAACCAGATTATGAGCAATTGAAATCATTGCTTTTTTATCGTAGTATACTTTCATGGGTGATAGATCAGAAATCTTCAAATCTTCTAATAATCTTTTAATCCACATCACTTCACAAATCCCATGGGCAACTGATCTAAATTCAGCCTTTGCACTACTCCTAGCCACCATATTTTGTTTCTTGCTTCACCAAGTAACAAGATTTCCTCCAACAAAGGTGCAGTAGCCAGAAGTTGATCTTCTATCAATTATACTTCCAGCCCAATCTACATCAGTATAGACTTGAACTTGTAGATGTCCACATTTTTTAAATGATAGGCCCTTTCTAGGAGTCTTTTTAAGTATATCAAGATTCTGTACACAGCATCAAAGTGTTCCTTTCCTGGTGAATGCATGAATTGACTCACCATGTTTACTACAAAAGCTATATCTGGACATGTATGAGATAAATAAATTAGTTTTCCAACAAGTCTCTGCACCACATCTTCGGGTTTGGCGGATTGTAGCTTTAAGTTGGGTTCAATTGATGTTTCAACAGCTTTACAACAAAGTAAACCTATCTCACTAAGCAAATCAAGTATATATTTACGTCAACGTTCTCAGACCCATCCCAAATCGGGCGGTTCGGAGCGTGCCGAACCAGACTAGTGGGGAATCGAGATGGTTCTGATGGTGAAAATGGTACACGCCGGTGCCTACGAAGAAAGAGAGAAAAATAGAGGTAGAGAGAGAAAGGAGAGAGGGAGAAAGAGTGGTGTCGTCGGAGGCTTGCGGTGGCCACTGTGGCCGTCGGAGGGTTGCGGAAGTCACAACATTCCAGTGACTCCCGATAGGGCTCGGTTAAAAGCAAGAAAGAGAGAGATAGAGGGGGAATGCGTACTGGAGGCATGCATGGCTGGCGGAGCGGACGTTGGAGGTTGCCGGGTGGCTACTGTGGCCACCGAGTAGCAGAGACCACGTTGGCAGGCTGTGGCCGCAGAGCAGGAGTGACCGTCCCTATTTCTTCATCGAGTTTTTTAAAAAGCTCGATGAATGGTGAAGTCGGCAAACCCACTGCCGGCTTTATTTTTTGAATTTTTCTTTAAAAAAGTCTAAAATGAAGCGGCAAATCATTTGCCGGCTTCATTAAAATAATTTTTTTTAAAAAAAACTAAAACAGTGTAGCCGGCAATGGGTTTGCCGGTTTCATTTTTTTTAGTTTTTTTTTTTTTTAAATCGTGAAACAGGGGTGATGCTCTTGTTTCATGCCCGTGGCATTGCCCGCGCGGACTACGCCATTGGGCGGCCACGACGGCCAACTAGACGCTGTCCGACAGCCTCTTTAATCTCTTTTCCACTATCATCTTCAGTCTTCCCCCCCTCTCTTTATTTCTCTCTCTCTTCCTCCCTATGTCGGTTCGTGCCAGTCCGGTCCGGTATGGACTCGTACTGATCCATACCGTCGGCCGGCTGGCATGGGCTCCAGTACCGAGTCCGCGAACCTTGATTTACATTAATTGACAAATATACTTTCCTTAGATCTAGCGAATTCCATCCCAAGAAAATATTTCAATATACCCAAGTTCTTGATTTCAAAGTCATCAGCAAGTCTCTTCTTCAATCTTTCTAGTTCAGCATTATCATCACCAGTCAAAATTATATCATCCATGTAAACAATCAAGATAGCTCTTTTCCCTTCATTTGAATGTTTATAAAACATAGTATGATCTGCTTGACTTTGAATGTAACCATGGCTTTTTACAGCTTTCCCAAAATGTTCAAACCAAGCTCTTTGAGATTGTTTAAGGCTATACAAAGACTTTTTTAATCTACAAACTGTCTTTACCAAACCTTTCCTCGAACCCAGGTGGTAGACTCATAAAAACTTCCTCTTTTAAATCTTCATTTAGGAAGGTATTTTTTATATCCAATTGATGTGAGGGCCAATTGGAGTTCATAGCCAAAGATAGGAGAATCTGAATTGAGTTACCCATAGGTTTGTGTAAACCTTTTTGCCATGAGCCTTGCCTTGTACCTTTCTATGCTACCATCGGCCTTGCACTTTACAGTAAACACCCATTTGCACCCTATTGTCTTCTTATTCCTTGGCAATTCAACTACTTCCCAAGTACTAGTTTTTGTAAGAGCATTCATCTCTTCCATAACTGCTAACTTCTAATTTGGATCATCTAGTGCTTTCTGAATGTTTTTTGGAACAAACAAGTGAGATATTTTAGAAGTAAATGCTCTATGATTATTAGAGTCTTTGATAAGATAAATATTTGGCAATAGGGTGAATGGTACATTTTTGAATGCCTTTCCTGAGGGCTATAGAAAGATCAAGATTTGAGGGCTCATTGTTAGAAGGTATAATGGAAGAAGGAATTGAAAAAAAAAAAGAATTACCTGGAGTGTTTGGTGGACCATCCCTCGGAGATTTTGGTTGATCTTATGCTGGAGTAATAGGTAGGTCTTCACCATTTTTATGAGTCCTTATTAGTATAAAGTAGAAGCTCACCTTTTTGTAGTATTTCTCCTCCTGTTTGTGATACATCCATACTTGGTAATGGTTGACAAAAATTTCCTTTATTTCCAATATCCTAAACAAATTTTTCCTAAGTTTGTATTTCAAAAAAAATAGGAGAAGTGGAATTGGGAATTATATTAAGTAGAAGAATAGGAATGTTCCAAAAATTATCTTTTTCTGTTTTTCTCCCTGAATATGATCTTGGTTGAAGTAAGGTTGATTTTCCAAAAAATAAACATTCATACTTACATAGACTTTTCTAGTTTGAGGATTATAACACTTGTATCCTTTCCTATTTGGAGCATTACCTATGAAAATACATTTTTCAGCTCTAGGATCAAGTTTAGATCGAAATTTGTCAGGTATGTGAACAAATACGGTGCGCCCGAAGACTTTTAATGGCAAATCAGTTTATATTCTAGATTCTGGAAAAGTTTTTTTGAGGCACTCTAAAGGTGTGACAAATTTTATAACACGAGTAGGTATCCTATTAATCAAGTATGATGCCATTAAAACAGCTTCTCCCCATAAATATTTTGGACATGCATAGAAAACATGATGGCACGGGCTATTTCAAGTAAATGTTTATTTTTTCTCTCCGCAATTTTATTTTGTTTAGGAGTATCATGATAGGTAGATTGATGTTGAATTTCTTTTTCTTTCAAAAAATTTTCCAAGCAGTCGTTAAAATATTCTGTTTGATTATCGAAGCAAAATATACTGATTTTTGTTTGAAATTGATTTTCCACCATGTTATAAAAATCTTTGAATAGTTTTTTTCACTTCAGATTTTTCACTCGTCAAGTAAATCCAACATAATCATGTATGATCATCTATAAAAGCCACAAACCTTTTTTTCAGATAAATTTGTAACCTTTGAAGGCCCCCAAACATCACTATGAATTAAATAGAATGGTTTAGAAGCTTGAGAGGGTTTTAAGATATAAGTAGAATGATGGCTTTTTGATAAGTGACAACTCTCACAGTGCAAAGATGAATAATCCAAATTTTTAAATAAAGTAGAAAATAAATGTTTAAGATAAGGAAAACTAGGATGTCCTAGTCTAAGATGTCAAAGTATTATTTTTTCATGAACAAAATTTGAACTAATACTACTAAAACCTTGAGCTTTTTTATTACTAAAGTAGTCATCATCAAAATAGTAATGACCATCTATCATCCTAGCACTGCCTATCATCCTCCCCGAGCTCTGGTCCTATAATGCACAATGAGAATCAAAGAACGAAACACGACAGTTAGAATCTTTGGATAGTTTACTCACAGATGAGAGATTACAGGCAAGTTTAGGAACATGGAGAACTGATTTAAGATCTATATTCTATGGGAGTTTGATTAAGCCTTTCCCTGTAATAGGTGAGAAACTACCATTGGCAGTTCTAATTTTTCATTACCAGAACAAGGAGATTAGGTATTAAATAGATGAGAAAAACTTGTCATGTGGTCAGATGCTCCTGAATCAAATGATCCAAGGAGTAGAATTTGAACAAGATAAAGCATTAAAGTCACTACCTATTTGAGCAAGGTAAACACTAGGCATACTGGATGAGGAATTGAATTTTAGCAGTTTAGGGAGATGATCCATCTGTTATTGGCTGAAAACACTGGTCTCAACTGCATTAATTGTGGAGGCCTTCTCTCTTCTTTCTTCCGAGAAGACTTCTCTAATGGGAGAGAGCAGTTGTTTGCCAATAATCCTCCCCCTAACCTCATTGAACTCAACATTGAGTCCTGTAAAGACTCGGATGGCAGGAGAAGACTTGGATGAATTGTCTGACATGATAACAATAGAGACAAAAACAAGAGGCTGCACAAGGGCACAGGAGCAAAATATTGTCTTGCTCTGATACCATATCAATAGTAGGAATAATTTTATTGATTTAGTATTTAAAAAAGAAAAAAACTTTATGCAGCCTTCTTCTTATAGGAGATACAAGAGATAATACAGAGCACAATAATAGGAACTAATCACTGCTATAGCTAGCCTACAACCAAACTTTCTTAATTTACAAGAGTTGACTAAATCTGTACAAAATAAAACAGGTAAGGAAATCTTCTAATGACGATAAGATAATTATAGCAAGAAAATCTTCAATATCAGCAATGATTTGGAAATAACTTAGCCAAATCTTCAACATTTCCTCATCCAAAAGTCAATAGTTTTTCTTGCTAAAGGGACTAGTTATGGAGTCTATGATTCAATTTCATCAGAATCTATACCTACTTTGGCTCATTAATGATGATAGAAGCATATGCCAAGACAGTCATATTTGAAGGTAAGAATGACAGATCAAACAGTTGCTTCTTGGACTTTGTTTATGAGGAAAAGCTACCTAACTTGTATATATTTGAATACCCCATTGCTTTTAAATGATTTGAGCCCAAAAAATGCTTGGATACTTTCCCATGATGGTGCATTGTGCTGGTCCGTGATGCACTTATGATGTGTCCTTCCTACACATTCTGTTGGACAAGATGTGATACATTTTCTGTCCACCCTTGCAGATTATAGCTATTGTTCTGATTCTATTTGATCAAACACTTTCTTTTTACTGCAATGTCTTTAAAAGATGTAATGTAGTGCTTGGGCAGCCAAAAGACCTTAAAGTCTCTAGGCAGGGAGGCGTGGTCAAGCCCCTTAAAAATAATGAATGTAGAAAACTAATAATTATTATCCAAAAAAATGACACATGACATAATAAATAAGATGTAAGTCAATTGGAAGCACCAACATGGTAAAATTCAAGGACCAATTCATGCATAAAAGGTCAACCTCCATAACATTATGAGGTGCACCTAAGTGACCTGCCTAGGAAGCCGAGGAAGCCATGTTTTTAAACATTTCTTCATCAAACAGGCAAATTGATAAAGGCACCTCCGCTTCTGATTTTTGCCCTTAAATTTTTTCTCCCCCTTGCAAGGCAAGAAAGAGGGTTGATTCACTAGAAAGGGGACTATTTTCAGAGGCATGATCAGATAAATTCAGAGTCAGGGATTTGGAGTTTGTATTTGAAGTAGAGATTAAAATGGTGTAGAGAGCTTGCCTGCTTTGTCTGTAATTGTAGATACTCGTAGTTTATTTCAGATAGATGAACTTCCCAAGCTTCTCTTCTCACAGATCTCTTCTTGCAGGATGTCTGTGTTCCTTTATCAAGGCTTGCAGAATGCATATCAAAATCTAAGCAAGAGCTTGATGCATCACCACTGTTGTGGTATTGTAATTTTGGTTAAATTTTCAGCCAAACTGGATTAAATTAGAACAAAATGCTAGTACCATACTGGTGAAATGTGCTTCCATTGTCTCTGTAACTTACAGGAAGTCAATCACTGATTATCTAATATTATCATAAATTCTGTCCATGATTGCAGCATGGTTATTGCACATGCTGGTGATGGAAATTTCCACACGATTATTCTCTTTGATCCAAACCAGAAAGAGCAGCGACAAGAAGCAGAGAGGCTAAACCATTTCATGGTACACACTGCCTTATCAATGGAAGGTACTTGTTTCTTTTGACAGGGTATGATAAATTAGGTTTCTACCAATCAAGATCAGATACTTTGGACATATACAATTAGAATGTCTATTAACATGACTGGTCATTTTGTATCGTAACCTGTTTTCTGCATGTGCAATTTGATGCTGATAGTTGATAGTTCCATGAAGCAAACCATTTTACTGCTTTAACAACCACAGTAGTTTGTTTTACTGAGAAGGACGGTATTACATGAACCATTTTGTGATATGTGGATTATGTTGGACAAGCATGATAAACAATTAGCACATTGTTGCTCATATCATTATATGATTCTGACAAACCTTATTGAGGATTGCTTTATGCAAGCATCTTCAACCAGGAAACCAGGAAATGCTGGGTAATATCTCTTACCATTTTAGTTAATCAGCTGCTAGATACATACATACATACGTGGTGCCTATAAAATCCCTTTCGTTCATAAGTCATTTAGATAGAGAAAGCACTGTCACGGATGATAAGTACATATATCAATCATTACAAGCTGCCTGTAAAATCCCTTTGGTTCTTAAGTCATTTAGGTAGAGAAAACGCTATGTCACAGATGATAAGTACGTAGGATTGACTTAAGAATGAAGGATTACTTGATGGATAACTATAATTTCATTAAGCAATTAAGCATTCCAAATTCAAGGATTAAAGACTTTGTTCTTTCTTGTCTGTCCCTGTCATCTTGGCTTGGACTAATGAGGAATAGGGTCTTAGGACAGGTCTAGACCTCGGGACCTACTAAACTGGCATCCTGGTTTCATGCCCATAGGTACCGAGTGGTACATGCCTGGTAAGGGACAGGAATTAATACCAACTAGAGCCAAACTGGGGCCTAGAACAGGTGGTAGCCTCTTGCTCTATCTTGCTTACATGCGAGAGAGGGAGGAAAGAGAGGAGGGAAAAAGAGTAGAATAATAGTAGAGTATGGGTTGGTTGGCGATATGTGCTTCTCTGTGGTATTACAACCTTTATGAGGTGGATGATGTGGATGACTTGGGTCCAATGTCCTCATCTGAAAGGGCAATAGCTTCGATAGCCTCCTCGTCCTGATGTTAGGGATCAGTGTTTGCCAAGGTGCGGATCACCAAATGGTTGAGGGAGGAAAGAGAGGGGGAGTCTAGACTAGAGTGAGTGGAAATCTTTTCTTTTCAATTGTTTCATGGGATGCTAGCTGCCATCAGTACCCGCATGGAATTGTCTCAGCTGTGTCCTAACTCAGTGCCTAACCTCATACAAGTCAATAGAGGTCCCCAAGATTTGAACCCTTAATTTTAAAAAAAAAAAAAAGGGACTCAAACTTTCAGACTTTTCTTGCCTCTATAATAAACATTATTTGGAGAACCTTGCATTTACTAAAGAAGAAGTGCACTTGTATTAGTTAATAAAATATGTACACTCCTAACTTATGTTTCTACAGTCATCTATTTCTCTCTGTGGTGTTTTATAAGAATTTCAAATGTGAAAGGAGGAGGGATGGCATATTACAGTAACGGAATAAATATATAGAATAGCTTGTACTCTTGTAGACTGCCAGTTGTGTGCTGCAATCAAAGAAGCAACACAATGAGTGACCCTTAAGTGCCCAGCCACCAAACTAGGCACATGAATGATATCTGTATGTAGGAACTCTGAAAGTAGCAGGTGCCTTGCCTATTGAGCTGCCCTAGCAACTTGGTGGGACTACCTGGGTGCCTAGACCCATCTTTAGCAACTCTACTAGGGATTCTGTTGCTCATCTAGCTATCATGAATTATGAGGTTTTGCTTCCTTGTACCTAGGTCAAGTAGTTTATAGTGCAAGTTATTTTTAATGTGAAACAGCTGAATTCTTTTTTTTACTATTTTTAGTAGGCTTAATGCATAGCTTTACAATGCGAATGCTATTTTATACCTTATAGCTTTACTCTAACTTTACTAGAAATGGATTGTGAGTGTTACTTTGAGAGAAGACATAATATTCTATTAAATTTGATAGCAACTAACTTGCTACATGTGTTAGGATTGAGGAAGCAAATTGGTCATTCTATCACTCGATAGAATGATGTTCCAAATCATTCGAATTCTCTCTGTGTTTGATTTTTCCATTTGACTCTTTGTTCAGCATTGGGCTGAAAGTTTATGGCCTAATCTGTTTTCTTTTTAGGTCAGAGCAGTATGTAAATACCATATTTGGTTGTTATGTAGCTAGCTTAGAGGCTTTGGGCTGCCTTCTAATGCAAAGAACATCTAGTTTATTTGTGGAGATGCTCATGATAAGTTAAACCAGGATCACCAGGATCACTTTTAATTTCACACGAATATGATTATCATTTTTTTTATGGGATCCTTTAGCTTTCTGCATTGTCAGATTACATAAAAGTAGTAAGTAAACCTGGATAATTTGATTAATGATGTCTCTAATAATTAAATATTAAAATAGACATACATTTATTTTATATATTTTATAACTGCATATTTTTTATCACAGTTTGGCCGTGCTTGTTTTGATCATTTCTTAAGGGTGGGTATGGTATGTGTGCTGTATTGCATGTGCCTGTGCTTTGAAATAATTGGTACACCCATGGTGCAGTTTTTTTGTATTTTTTGTTTCCATGCAATGCTTTTTACAAGAAATATGATTTAGTGTCCTGGTCATGGTCTTCATCGTGTGCTGATGTTTTTGTATTGCTAATTTATCATAGGGCATCACATAACTTGCAATTATAAGTGCATTAAAAACATTTGTGTTAAAATTAACTATTGAAAATGAAACGGTTACAGGAAATGATTGAATTAGCTGAAATGTTTCTGTTTTCAATTTGATGAGGCATATGAAATCATTTCATAGAACACATAGCATTCATTTAATTAATGACTATTATGTTTACAGTTTGATGAACTATGATCGTATATTCTTAATGGAAATTATTGAATTTAAGGTTAACAATTGAAACGATTCACAAGGATTAATTTTGTAGGTTCATTAAATCTGGAAAATACCTGTGGAATATATAACTTGCAATTTTCTACCAATTATTCTTGATTTTGATGTTGGATTCATGCTTTGGGGATTGAATCTGTTAATCAAAGGTCATTTGATCCACTAAGCCACCAACAGCAAGATTCCCATGTTATTCTTTAAATAAAAAACTAAATAATCCTTGAATTTTTCAAAAAGAATAAAGAAGGTTGGAAATAGGATACCAAGCTAGAATACTTTTTCTAACCAGAATCTCCAACTCCTTGCTTCAATCCTGTGAAAATTGCACTAGAGGGCTGCAAGCAAACTGAGGGTATTGCTTTGTTTGGGATTGAGTCAGCTTCATATGGGTAGAGTCAATCATGATACAGCTTGGGTCACCTTGTTATAGGTTGAGCTGGGGCCATTACACGCAGTTTGTGGTTGATTAGCATGAATATATACCACAACCACTCCCTAATCTCCTAGTTGGTACTGTATGTATCGACTAGTATGGAGCCCGTACAGTTGGAACTTTACTGTCAATATGCATGTGGCCATTGGATAAGTATTGCCTTGGAAACAATTCTATAACATAAAGCAAAAGGATAATTAATTTTCAGTTCATGCTTGATGCTGCTCTATCGCATAGAAAATGATAGAAACATTTTAATGAGTCAGTCGTGTTGATGTTTGGTGTAGTCATACAACTTGTATATAGGTACAATACTTGAGTTATGCATTGGAACACTTTTTTTTCTATAAAGTTCCTCCCTTCTCCATTGCAATATAATGTTTTCTCACATTAATTTTGGCAGGTTTATTATAATATATGGACTATCAAAATTCAAATAACCAAAGAACTCCCTATACATACACACACATATTCCATTATTATGTTTAGAAAAGAACAATATATTTGAAAATTTCTATGATACGTGTGCTGGTCATTGGTGAGCATGGCATGTGCTGTCTCCCCTTACTGCCAATGCATCCCGTGGGTCAGCATGGTTGTCCCAGGTTGTCACACCCTGTTCAATGGCCATTTTTGGCTGCACACTGGGTGTTCTCCTTTTTGTTAATGTTTTAAATCTACTCCTTGCTAGGTAGGCTGCCTTTGATGCATTAAAATGTAAATTTTATACAGTCATTTTGATTCAATCATTTGAATACATGTATATGCATCTCAACATATGTAAGAAAATAAATACTAATGAAATTGCAAACTAATTCAGTATTAAAAGGAACATTTTTGTTAGAACTTAACTGTGATCACGTACACAAATTTCACACCATCTTCACCTCACTGCCCCAGAGTGCATGGCAGGCTTGTAAATGTCGTTGTTGGTTACCAGGTTCGTGATGTACCCTCAATATAGTTTCAGATCACTAGTTTGTGTGGTTTGAATAACTCCAATTATTTTTTCAGGTTCAACTCAAATTACTCAAAAGAGTTGCTTGAGAAACATGCAATTACTGTAGCATGTGCATGATTCTATTTGTAACATACTGCCTTTTTTTTTTTTTTTTTGAAATGTTACCTTTTAGTAATAATAAATACTTCTTAGAAAGTAATTTTTTTAAGAAGTTCTAGTGGGGTACTAGAAACAACCTGAATGAACATCATTTTGTTTGGTTATTTCAAAATTAAAGTATTTTGAGAATTTCCTTTTGTGCAACCCAACATATCTTTTTTTTTTTTAATTGGCTAAAAAATAAATGACTGTGAACTAGTTTCTAGATCTATAGTATCAAGATGTATACTAATTCATTCATGCAATACTTATGCCTTTTATCTAAACTATTTGTCACTAAACAGGAACATGTACAGGAGAGCATGGTGTTGGTACAGGAAAAATGAAGGTAAACTTTTTTTTTTCCTGTTTTTAAAAGTTAAGCCATTTATTACATTGACATGGTATTTGGCATGGCATCATACTTAAGTTGTGTTCAAGCATTCAATTGCTATGGGCACATTGTTGCAAAGTGTGGGACATTATCAAGTTAAAAGAACGTATTTTAGTAAAATAGAATGGAAAAATTAAGACCATTTTGCAATGCCTAGAAAGAGTTTGTCTGGTATTTGGATTTATTGCAAAAGTTGAAGAGGAGTTACTGGTAATTGTATGCAAGGTTTTAAGTTCTGGCAGGATAGAGGGGGGGTGTCTCGGTCGTTCCATCCCGTTACTATGAGAAATTGGGACCGGGATGGGATTGGGACTGAAATTCATCCGTGCAGGGAAAGAAGAAAAAAAGGAATGAAAGAAAGGAAAGAAAGATGAAGGAAAGAAGGAAAATGAAAGAAAGAAAGGGACAAGAAAAATAATGAAAGAAAGTAAAGAAGGAAGAAAGAAAAGAGAAGGAACAAAAAGGAAAGGAAAAAAAAAAGGCACAGGAGGGATAAGAAAAGAAAGAAGAAAAAGGAAAGCAAGAAAGGTAAGGAAAAAGGTAGAAAAGTAGGAAGAAAGTAAAGAAAGGTGAACAAGAAAGAAAGAGAAGGAAACGAAAGGAAAGAAGATGGCAAGAGAGATGGAGAGTACCTATAGGATTCTGGACCAAGACTACCACTGGGATGAGATGGGACAATGGGACAATGATTTTTCTTCTTTCCTTTCTTTTTTTTCTTTGATGAGAAGAGAGCTCTAAGCCACCTAATGTTTAGGATAAAATACGAATGTGAATTATAAAAACTGGAGATCTCTGCTTCTCCTAGTGCTAGTTCCCCTGCACCCCTTTACAATAGGTAGTCGACTTTTCCCACAAGAATACAAAACTTTGTAAAGCTTTTCCCAATGTTGCAGTCAATACAATCCCAAAAAAAAAAAAAACTTAGGGAGCTTCTTAAAGTCTCTTGACAAGAAGTTCCTTTTATAATATAGATTCTTCTATTATATTCCTTCCAGATGCTCCAAATCACTGCAAAGACAAGTAGACCCCAAGTTTGGAATTCTTTTCTTCCTCCAAACCGTCCACAATGATGACAATGAGGGAGCTTTCCCTCAGATTTCTAAGGTCTGAACTTTGAAGTAAGGTTCGCAAAACTAATACCGAGAATTGTATTGGTATGTATGGCCGGAATGTATGGTATGCACCCTATACTGAGATAGGCTTCCAATACTAATTCTCCTTTCCAGCCATGGTACCATCCAAAACTGGGTAGTATGATTTGTTACCAGGCGATACAGGGCGGTTCTACCTGGTTTGGACCTGTATGGCCCAATTCGGCTTATATACTGAACCGAACCTCGGTACCATATTGGTATCAGTATGGTACAGCACAAACGGCATGGGTTAGTATGGCATATCTTGGTCTGAGATATTCCTTCCAACTTTGTTCTAAGAAGTTGCAGCTCAAAAATAAGTGAGAATCATTTTCCTTCTATTGACAAAGTACTCATTGTTTTTTTACCATCAATTCTTTGCTCATATTGTTCTTGGTACTTGGTCCAATGCCACCCACATGAAGATTCTAACCCCATCATTAATAAACTTATACATTTTTTTCACTGAAATCCTTCCTTCTAAATATCCTTTCTACCTCACAATATGTCCCTCTGATAGAATTCTGGAGTAACTGCTTCCAAGAAATTTGCTCTGTACATTCTTCCGGTACCTCCTGATTCAATAACGCGTGAACTGTAAAAGCCCAACCATTTTTTGCTTCTTCTAAATTGTGTAGCTATGGTGCAAGCCTTTTTATCCACTACCTGAAACAAAGATGGAAAAAAATTGCAAACTGAATTTCACTTAAGCAGGCATTGATCCAAAATCTTATGGTCTTACCACCATGGGAGAAAGTTGATTCCATAAATGCCAAGTTTCTGCAAACGTCTTTCTGCCAAGATAACATCTTTCTACAATGTTTACTCACAAAAAGCTTCAATCTGATATTCCTATGATAGTTCAAAGAGACCATCTTTCAAATGAAACTTTCTTGTCTCAAATATCTCCATCGCCCTACAGCAAGCAGAGCCATAATCATCCTTTCCAGGTTTTTTTATCCTAAGCCTCCTTGGTTTTGCATACTGTTCCTTATTTAATGAGACAAGAAATCCCTGCAACTTCCTCTTCGTTCCAGAAAATTGTTTTACTAATACCATCAATTCTTTTAACCACCCAATCATTAGCTTACATACTGGCATATAGCATGCTGGAATAGCCGGTAGAGCTGAATTTACCATTGCTTGACTTTCTCCAATGAAGAAAATTTTACCTTTCCATGCAGCTAGCCTTCCATCTACTTTGTTAATCTCTTCCAATTGTCATTTTCAGCTTTTCTATCTGACAACAAGAGTTCAAGATAATTAGTAGGTAGATTATTTCCCTTGAAATCCAGCAGTCAGGACTAGGATTGCAACTCTTCCTGTGTGTTTCCACTCAACTAACCTGACTTTCCCTGAAGTTGACTGAGAGCCTCGTTAGAAGTTCAAAAGCATAAAGCGTAAGTTTGAGGACTGGTACCTGCTTTACTCTGCCTTGCAAAACAGCATTTTATCATCTGCATATTGTAAGATAGTAGTGCCTTCTCCATTTTTGTTCTCACCAATTCCTACTAACAAACTCCGAATGATTCCAAATATTGTCTAGTGATCTACTAATGCCATTACCAGTATCTGTAATGGCTGACAGGATAGGCCATATGTTTTGATTTTTTTTTTTGATATTTTTGATTTTTGGATACTGAAAACATTCATTAAATTAGCTTCCTAGACGTGTTCCTTTTAACTCTCATCCTTGCCTTTGGAGACCCGCACCCATAAAGGCACATTGGTAGCATTTGCGGAAATGACAGGAGAAATCTCGTTTTTGGCTTTTCTTATGGATTTATGACCTCGTATAAATGATTCTAGATATATTTTTCACAAATGTATATGTCAACTTTCTGTACCAAATTATTATTTGTTCTCAAATCTGAGAGGTTGTTGTTAATGATTCTATGAGCATGTGTTTAGATTTGTCTTTGGGCTACCGTACACGTTGGAACATTTGGGTCAGGATAGAGTCTCAAGTAAGGTGCACGGGCTCAGTACTACAACCTATGCCGGTTGTCAGCCAGCACAGTATTGTACCATACCATACTGCACCGTACCATCAATAAAAAAAATCAGAAAAAATCCCACCCAACAGCCAAAAAAAAAAAGAAAAAGAAAACTGCACCGTACTAGTACATTCCACCCTATACCAATTCGTACCACTCCGTATCGGATCAAACCGTCCGGTATCGGCCCGTACCATACCAAACCGATCAGTTCAGTTTGGTTCAGGTCATTTTTCGAAAAATCGGTTTGAACCATTCCGGTTTTCTGCTGGTACGGTACGGTATGGGATGTACCGGCTGGTTCAGACTGGTACGGAATAGCATAGTCTCAAATACTAAACATGTAGTTTTTTAGCTCTAGCTTATTAGTTGATTTAAGATAAAAGTCTGAATTCCATTTTAAATCCTCTCATGCATAAGATTTCTAGATTTTATTGCTTTCTTTCCCCTTTGGTACACATGAGATTTTTCTGATGTCGGTGTGCTTGTTTTATTCAATTCAGTACCTTGAAGAAGAGCTTGGCATTGGGGCGTTGAGGACTATGAAAAGAATAAAAGCTGCATTAGATCCCAACGATATCATGAATCCAGGGAAGCTGATTCCTCCTCATGTCTGCATTTGATGTCATATGTCAATTTCTTACACATCCCTGTTCAGAACGAGTGTTAAGAAAGGTTTTCTATTTGAATAAACTAAAATAAAGCTGTGAAGATGGTCAAAAGGCACCATGGAACCAACACTTGTAGGAATGATAAGGGCCTCAATCTGAAGGCGCATCTCAAAAAGTAAATAATAAGGGTTTGTGTATCCTTTTTTTACAATATAGTGTTTTTCCTGAAACAGCTTTCTCATAAGATATCCTGGTAGCTCTATGATAAATAAAAATTACCACTGACTGAATCAATGAATATATATATGAACTATTTCTCTGCTCCTATTAGCAGATTGTGCAGCATGAACCTTACAGCAAACATAATCATTCAAATGGTGTTGCATATTAACTAATCATAATATTAGTTTTGCATTCTAACTTATGGCAAGATCAATGGAATTAAAATATAGTTTCTTCATTTTCACAGAAGACTCATAAACATGCCACATGAATCTGCTTTCTCTCTCTCGCCCCCCACACCCCCTTTCTCTACCTCTATTTGGAGGTCGAAACAAGATTCCAAGCCTTCTAGAATGTGCTCATAAAAGGGATGTGGGTTTTAAGGCTTTGGATACACTATTATACTTACAAACTTGGCAAAGCATTACTTTTTAAAGAATTTTCAAATACACTTTGGAGAATTGAGAAATATTATGTTTTGTGCATGAGTTGTGATGGTAATTGTATGTTTATGAGTCTGAGCAGAGGTAGCAAATATATTAGTGATGGTAATGGTTTTTTTCTCCTTTTTTTCATCGTTCTTCATGCATTTTGTTTCACCATTACCGGCAAGACTGCGATAGAAGATAGGATGGATGATCAAAAGGCCCATCTTCCTTTAAAGTTTGACCTCCTGATAGTATTCAAGGTGTGGTAGGCCACCTATTCTTGCCCTCTAGCAAGTTCATCTCATCCCAAATGCATTTTGCACTAGCTGAAAATCTAACCTTCTATTAAACTCTCCTAAATGTTATTTGTATCATACAGCTGAATGGAATCTTTTTAATTAGGATTTGGATCAAATGATATTGTGATATATTAGGCATTACAGTATAAATTTAAGAGTGGCACTGTTAAATGATTTTGGGATATATTTGGTTGCATGGAAAATTACTTGATTTTTTTTTTTTTAGATGTCTAGTTTTCTATTTGTTTTGGTGAAAAAAATTGATGAATTTGGAAATTTATAACTTGATTGCTATAGAATTTCTCCTCTTCCATGGAAAAGTTTTCTATTCTCCTGAATGTATTTGCAACCAAAGATACCCTTAATATTTGTGCGAATATTCATTAATTATTCCATAATTGTTAGCAAAGAAATTTGGAAATGATGATATTGATTATTTTCTTATCCTATCATTTCTTAATTATAATATACTACGATGTAGACCCTCTCTAAATTGTAGAAAGTCATTCCACACATTGCAAAAATACAGTTCATATTAAATGTAATTATCACTAAAACTCAAAACTTAAGAATGTGATAGAATATTTGGCCAAACATGAAGAGTTAATACCTTTAAATATGAAGAGATCTGGATATTGTACGAGGTTGTGTGAAAACTATATGGTCAAAATCTTGACTTGTAATTTGCATACATACAAACATAGGTGGCAATGCTATCCCCACTTAATTTAACTTGTTAAACATCGGCTTGGATTACCTATTTAATAAAATGGGTTAGGTTTGGATTTGGATTTTTCATCCATTTTATAGATATGACGGCTTTGGGTTGAAAGATTTTTCATCTATCCTGTATTTGATGCGACTTGTATCTCACCCAAGAATGCCACCCTTATACACCAATATAATTATATTCTATATGTGTATATCCACTTAGATTTGGTACA
The DNA here is from genome assembly GCA_006176705.1 of Cocos nucifera. Lineage (NCBI taxonomy): Eukaryota > Viridiplantae > Streptophyta > Magnoliopsida > Arecales > Arecaceae > Cocos > Cocos nucifera. The sequence goes on from QRFJ01000871.1 coordinate 656,746, forward strand.
AAATGTATGTAGCACATGTACCTGAATTTGTAGGCATGCATGTCTATGTTTTGATGTAAAAAAGAGTTTTCATTGAGAATAGCTATGTTAAAATATTTCAAGTATGCTAGCTAATTATGTTTTCTTGGATAACTGCACTTCTATAAACCAAACGTAAGATGCTTCACTTTGGCTAGGAACTCAACATTTTGATTTCCCTCAAAAAATGTCCTAGAAGGGGCAGGAGGGCTGTCTGGTGTATTGTAATTGAATTTGCCAAGATTTTACTCTAGGTGATCTAGGAATCTTGAGCTGAGACCTTTTAATATGACACTACAGCAAATGGTGGTGACTTTGCTTTCTCAACCGACATTCTTGTTCTTTGGACAATAAGAGCAGCTTATCAAGGAGATTGTGTATGGAGCAATTAAGCAGCAATGCCGAATGTGAAATTGTAATGTATGCTAGAGCCAGGACAAAAGATGAACTTAGAATATTGTATGGGAGAATGGGCCATTTGATCCCATCTAATTAGCTTGACGAGGTGATTTGGTGATGGCACCCCTTAAATGCCTTCACTGTAGGCAATGCATATTGTTGCGTTCAATCCACTTGCACCCATAAAATATCGTCTGAAAATCTACAAAATATAGTCCATATTGGTTGGAGTTTGCTTCGGTGGAGATTTTTTGATGCTTAAATTAGAAGGATGGACTGATCGAACAGGAAAACGAAGAGCAAAAAAATAGAGTTTGCTCTCAAAAAGTATTATCTGTCTCCTCAAACTATCCAGTTTATCTTTCTTTTATAGGTATTGGAGTGATAACTGCTTGGCACGTGGATCCCTCTTTTTTTGGTGTAATGTAATCGTAGGTAGGTAGTTAGAACCATCCACTAATCGTCATTATCCACTCTTCTAAGGGACGGTTTTGTATAGCCGGTTGGGAGTCGGAGAGGTTGTTTGGAGAGCTCCTGCTAGTTAGTCGATTGGTTTGGGATCGATCGATTCGATCGATCGGCTGATTTGGGGCCGACCGATCATCGGTCGGTCAGTTGATTCTCTGCTGACCGATCGTCGGTTGGTTGGAGGACTTAAAATCGAACAATGATCGGTCGGATGGCTCGAGGAAGGGCGATTGATAGTCGTCCAAATAATTTCTGACTGATTGTTAGTCGGTCTATCGAATTGCATGCCCATCACATGGTAATGTGTTGGCATTTCTGTCGTTGTATCAGTGGATGTTCGTTGGAGACCGGTGATCAGTCGATTATAAGCTGGTAAGTTGGGTGGTAGATTAACATCTCCAACAGTTATCTCCCACATCCAAGTCTGATGCGATGATTTGACATTTTATCTTGATGCATCGAACGCAGGGGGTTAACACGTGGCGTGGTTTTAAATTTTATTCTGTCGCCTGCCATTAATGATCACCACGATCTTCGATAAATTTGTTGTCCGATGCTTTAGGGATTGCAACAGTCGTCATTAACGAATGCACGATTGTGGAGCCTGAGGGTTTTGACGCTCAACCGTTCTTTGATTGACACATGTCAGCATCTAATGAGGCTTCTGTGCATCTCGATCGTCGGTGGGTCCTATATATACTGGTCCCTCTTTTCGAAGGTTTTCTTTCCATTGCTTTCAACAGTAGTAGCTTTTGGGAACCTTGCTTATTCTCTAATCCTTTAGTCCTCAGGTTCGAAGTTCGAACCTCCTTTTTGACATCTTTGTTTCTTTCTTTTTATTTTATTCGCGTCGTAGTAGTTCGTCGCGAGGTCTAGCAGCCGAAGCTTTCACTCTAACAACATCAGTTGTGGAGCGGCTTCGAGATCAGTATCAAATCTCGGAGGAGTTTTGGTTGTTGGCTCCTGGCTTCGACGGTTGGGTGAACTCGTCTCCATCAAGTTTTATAGCCTTTTATTTAGAGAATCTTAGGTCGGGCCTTAGATTTCCTATTTCAGAGTTCCTCTGGAACATTTTTTACTATTATAGGGTTTGTCCAGTCCAGTTGGCGCTGAAACCCCTCTAATCGTCACTCGATCGGAGGAAGATATTATTATTATTGATGCCCAACTGCCATTCCATCGTTGGTAGCTCAATCGACTGTTGCTATGCCTGCCCCCCGATCAACTCCAATTTGCAGGGGGCGTTCATTGTCTCCATCCATGCTGGGAGTGATATTTCTAGCCATGTGTATACAGACTCTGAGCGAATCGACGTTCAGATCCTAGAGGATGGGTCGGCTCTTTCCGAACCCCAGTTGGTAAGGAACTTGATCCACGCTATTCTTCTCCCGAGTGATTGGGAGTTGAAGAGGCATCGAACTTTAGGCAAAATGTTCGGATCGTTCTACCTGACCTTCATTGGGGTAAGCCGATAACCTCCCACTGTCTTCTTCTTCTCTTTTTCTTTTTTTTTCCGCTAACTTGATTCATCTTTTGTGAATAATGGGCTCATGACATGGCCGAACTTGAGTTGGCCTGCCGTAGAATGGCTGATCTTCGGCATGCATGTTTCGACTCTATGTCGGCTGCAAATGCCGAACGTAATGCGACAATCCATTGGTTGGAGGAGCAAGAGAAAGAAGCCACTACCTGGGAGAATAATTTATTCGAGGAAGTCTCCCACCTCAGAGCCGAACTTAGGTCAGTAAGAGCTGAACTTGAGTTGGTTCAATCTAACCTTAAGTCGGCTCAGGTGGAGGTGAAGGTTCAGAGAAGTTGCGCTAAGAAGAAAAAGTGCACGGTGTACAAGATGAAGAAGGATCATGATAGTTGGGTCATGGAGGCGGAGGACTATCATCGAAAATGGCAGTTTGCTGAACGAGAGGCATCTTCGGCCAAGGCGGAGATCCAGTTTCTGCGACAAGATTTCAGTTGGGAGAAAGAGCTGGGTGTCGAGGAATTCAAGACCTCATCCGACCTGAGGATCCGGATCCTTCGAGGAAGTGAAGTTTCCTATTGGATCGGATTTGATGATGGTCGGGATGTTGTCCAACAGCTCTTTCCTGATCTTGACCTCAGCAGCATCGTTGTCCCTGGTGCTGAAGAAGAGAAAGAGGGAGGAGACAGTGCTGAAGAAGAGGAAGAGGGAGGAGACGATAGATCATCCATAGGCCCGGTGGACGATGGTGCTCCCATCATTGTTCTTGCTTCAACTGAGTCGGCTATTTTTGCAGTTTCTGTCACTTCAGTCGAAGGTACATCGGGTCCCTCTGCACCGACGGGTTTGGCTTCCCAGTTGGCTGTTGAAGTCCCATCAGAGAACAAGAGAGTTGCTCCGATTGAAGTCATTCCGCCGACAGACGTTACATCGATGATTGAAACTGAAGCCATTCCCAGTTAACCCTTGGAGCAGTCGGTCGTCGAGTATATTTTGTACTTTTGTCTATCTTTTAAAACTTGGAGTTTGAATTTTGTAAGGACCAAAGGTCCATTTGTTAACTTCTTCTTGAGTAATAAAAAACTTTATTTGCACTTGTTTCTTGTTGTGTAACTTTGCTTTACACCGCGACTGCAAATACTTTGGTTGATCGGTTGTTGACCATCCGTTCATCGGTTTCACTTAACCAACTTTTGGCTAACTTTTAAATTGACTTTGAATCAGATTTTTTGCTAATATTTAGTCATTTGTTAGGGCATTTATAGGTCGGGGATAAGCCAACCCTAAGTTGGTTTCTAATCGACTATTAGTCAATTTTTTGCCAACTAATAATTAATCGGATCATTAAGGTGTTTGATGATCGGATTTAAGCCGACCATGGATTGGTTTCTAATCGACTTTTTGGTCAGTTTTCTACTATCCAACACTTGATTGATTTTCATGATGGTCGGGTGCAAGCCAAACGTCCTTCGATTCGACCATGGCCAAATCGACAAGGGTTGTGTTCTTTTCTAGTTGAGACAAACCAACTAGTCCACAACTAAAAGTTTGATGCTTTTCTTCTTTTATCACTTGTAGGGAGGTTATGCATCAACATTATTCGCTAGTCAACCAATCGGCGGTTCTATTGTAGGAAGCCGATCACACCGACAATTTGAGATATCCGATCGAAGGTGGTTGGAATGTCGATTGCCGATCGTCCTTCTTTTGTCGGTTATTGGATTCCACTGAGCGAAATATGCCAATCATTCGTCGGTTACAATACTTAACCGACAGTTGATCGATCGGATTCACTTCCATTGCTTTTTAGTTTGTATCAATTTTCATCTGGTCGACTTGTTCGATTTTCAACTGACTGATACGTCGATTAATCGATCGTTGTGTATGGAGGAGACATCTTTGCAAAAGACTTCACAAAATTTTACTTTTTGCGTTTGTCTAAAGTACATGGAATTGATTTCATTGATAATACACTTTAAGATTGGTAGCATTCCACGTTCGGGGGACTTCAACTCCGTCGAGTGTTTTGAGTCGATATGCTCTAGGTCGAAGGGTTTCCATCATCTGATAGGGCCTTTCCCAATTTGGGAAGAGCTTTCCTTGGTCCAATGGCTTGGATACTTCCACTTTCTATAGGACTAAGTCTTCTGGACGAATCTCTTTCGATTTAATCCTTCTATTATAGTATCTTGCAACTCGCTGTTGGTAAGCAATCATTTTGAATTATGCCTATTGTCGAACTTCGGGTAATAGAGCTAGGTCAGCCCTTCGGCGGTCTAAATTACTTGACTCATCATACTTTTTCACTCTCATTGATGGAAGTTTGATTTCAACGGGTATCACTGCTTTCATCCCGTAAGACAGGTTAAAGGAAGATTCGCCCATTGGGACTCGGAGAGTGGTTCGGTAAGCTCACAACATCGAAGGTAGTTCTTCTATCCAGAGGCCTTTGGTCTCGTTGAGCCTGATTTTCAAACTATGGAGGATTGTTCGATTCATAACTTTCGCTTCCTCATTTGACTGTGGATGGTCGACGGACGTCAGCTTGTACATGATGTGGTACGTTGCGTAGAAATCTTTGAAATTTTGATTGTCAAACTATTGGCCATTATCGGTTATGATTGTATGCGGGAGTCCAAATTATAGATGATAGATTTTTGAACAAAATTCTTCATTTTACTTTTCGTAATTTGCGCCAAAGGTTTAGCTTCCACCCATTTTGTCAAATAATCGATGGTGATGACCAAAAATTTTCTTTGCCCGGATGCTGAGGGAAAAGAACCAAGTATGTCGATCTCCCATTGAGCAAATAACTATGGTGCTATGATCGATGTCAGTTACATCGCCGACTGGCATTGGATATTCGCGTATCTTTGGCATGGCTCATATCTTCGGATGAACTCGACCGCATTCTTTTGCATTGTTAGCCAATAATATCCTTGTAGAAGAATTTTATAGGCGAGGAACTTGCCCCTCAAGTAGTTTCCATAGATTCCTTCGTGGACTTCTCGAAGTATGTAGTTGGCATTGGAAGGTCCTAGGTACTTCAATAGCGAAAGGAAGAAAGACCGCTTGTCGAGTCGTCCGTCCATCATGACATATTGCAAAGCCATCCATCTTAAGTGCTTCACTTGTGATGGATCGTCGGGCAAGGTTTCTTCAGTCAGATATTTGACAATTGGATCCATCTAGCTTGATTCGTTGCTGATCTGCAATACTTTTTCTATCCTTTCGATACTTGGCATGTCGAGGTATTCGATGTAGGTTCGGCCAAGTTCATTAGGAGCGATGACGGCGAGTTAGGAGAGTGTGTCGGCCCGAGCATTCTCTGCTCTGGGGATGTGCGAGATGTCGAAGTATTTGAAGGTAGAAGTTTCGTATTTCATCTTCTCCAAATACTTTTGCATCGTTGGATTGCGAGCTTTAAAGTCATCTTTGACTTATCCCGCGATGAGTTAAGAGTCGGTGAATATTTTTAGTTCTCCAACACCAAGCTCCTTGACGATTTTCAAGCCAACTTGAAGAGCTTCATACTCGGCTTGATTGTTCAAAGCTTTGAAATTAAATCAGAGAGCATACTCGACGACTATTCCATTGGCATTTGCCAAGATGAGTCCCGCGTCGCTTCCAAGAGCATTTGATGCCCCGTGACGTGTAACACCCAAGCCGACTTATGATCAGTTTCAAGGATGTTTTCCGTCGACTTGTGAGTTGTTTCCTCTTGATTGGGTTTGTCGTCCGAGATGGTACATTCGACAATAAAGTTGGTCAGAACTTGGACTTTCATCAACGGGCGAGAGCAATATTGGATGTCGAATTCACTAAGCTTTATTACCCATTTCGCCATTCTGCCTGAGGTATCTGGTCGATGCAGGATGGACTTCAAAGGATGGTCGGTTAAGACATGAATTATATGGGCTTGGAAGTAGGGCCAAAGTCATTGCGCCGAATGATCAAGGCATAAATCATTTTCTCCATCTTTGAATATTAGGTTTCGGCATTATGAAGGACTTTGCTTGCATAATAAATGGGTTGTTGTACTCGACTTCATCCTCTCTTACCAGAATCGAACTAACAGCTTCATCGGATATGGCCAAGTATAAATATAGAGGTTCTCCTTCCATCGACTTTACGAGCAATGGAGTCATTAGGTATTTCTTTAGCTCTTCAAAGGATCGTCGGCATTCGTCAGTCCATGAGAAGTTTTTAGTCCGCCGTAGAGTTTTGAAGAAAGAGAAACATCTTTTGGTGGACTTGGAGTTGAATCGACTGAGTGCGGTGATTCTTCTATGAGTTGTTGCACCTCCTTCTTTGAGGTTAAATATTTCATGTCAATGATTGCCTTTATCTTCTCAAGATTTATTTCGATTCCTCAATATGAAATAAGAAAAATTAAGAAACTTTCCGACTGTCACTTCGAAGGCACATTTGGTCAGATTTAGCTTCATCTGATGTTGTCGGAGTGTGTCAAAAGCCTCTTCTAAGTTTCGGACATGGTCCTAACTTTGGATGTTTTTTACCAGCATATCATCGACATATACTTCCATATTTCGTCTAATTTATGGCTTAAAAATCTTGTTCACAACCGTTGGTAGGTCGCTCCTATATTTTTAAGTCCGAATGGTATGACTTTATAGCAATAAATTCTTTTATCGGTGACGAAGGTAGTATATTCTTCATCTTTGGATGTCATTCGGATCTGGTTATAGCCCGCAAAAGTATCCATAAAGCTTAGGAATCAATGTCCTGAGGTTGCATTGATAAGTTGATCTATTTTTGAAAGAGGAAAACTATTTTTCGGACATGCTTCGTTCAAGTTGGTATAATCAATATAGATACATCATTTCTCATTGGCTTTTCTCACCATAACGATATTTGCAAGCCAATCAGGATAATAAGCTTCTCTAATGAAGCTTGCTGCGAGGAGCTTGTCAACTTCTTCGTCAGTGACTTTCTGTCATTCGAGAGCGAATGGTCGCTTTTTTGTCTCACTGGCTTGACGTTTGGATTAATGTTCAATCTGTGAGAGATTACTTTTGGAGGTATGCCTAGCATGTCGGTTGCCGACTAAGTAAATACATCACCATTGGCTCTGAACAACCGAATCAGCTATTCACGCTTCATCATCTGAAGGTGCGATCCAATTTGAACAACTTTAATCGGATCATTCTCTTGCAACAAGATGGAGACCAACGGTTCGGTCGGCTCATCTTGATTTTCATCTTTTCGCTGATCAAGGCCTTATAGCGGCAAAGAATCTTCTGATTTATCCTCCTTTGTAGCGATTGTGAGGCAACATCGGGCGATCTGTTGGTCGTCTTGTATCTCTCCGACTCTGATTTTAGATAAAAATTGGACTAATAAATGATATATCGATACTATCGCTCTAAGGGCATTGAGTCTCGATCTTTCGAGTATGGCATTGTATGCTGAAGGAATTCTAACGATCGTGAAAGTCAAGATGACAGTGCTTTGTTGGGGTTCTGTTTTCGTGGTTAATGTAAGATCTATCTCTCCCTCAATATTGATGGCATCTCTAGTAAATCCAACTGAAGGGATGGAAACCCTTCGGAGGTGCTGTGTCAACAACTTCATTCGGGAGAAGGTAGAGTAAAATAAAATATTAGTCGAACTTTCATTATTGATGAGAATTCTTTTTACATCATAGTTTGTTATCGTCGTCGAAACGATGACAGCATCATCATGGGGAATTTGAACTCCTCTTACATCATCATCCGAAAAGAAAATAAGTTTGTTGAATCGTCGTTTCTTAGTCGATCCTTCTTTGGATGTTGCCCCTCTAGCTCTCGATCGTTTGGAGATCATATTGATCACCCCAATCGTTGGTCGGTTCTGATAAACTTCCTTCAGCATTGATGGTTGATCGGCCTGAGATTGAGTCGAGCGATCAAGCTGGTACTTGGCAAGAAATTTTCGCCAGATGGGAGCCTCGATCTCATCTTTCAGCTGGAAGCACTATTCGATGACCATAGTTGCGATGGAACTGGCAGTACTTTCTTTTGTCTTTTCCTTAGTTTTTCATTGGTGGGGGTTGGTGAAGGTAATTCTCCTCCTCAATCTCCATCAAGATCTGCGCATGTAGAGTGGAGAGGGGAGTATGGTGTCGTACTAAATTTTCTCATTGGTCGGTACTGAGTTTAGTCAAGAGAAAACTATTTTTTTGTTTGGAGTGGGTCGGTTTGGTCCCGTAGAAACGTCATTCTTCCGTTGCTTCTTCTTCTTCTGATCTTTTTCATTTGATTGGTGCCAGTCAGATGCACCTTCTTCTACACGAATATATTTATCCATACGCTCCAAGAGCTTAGCATAGGTCTGAGGGTGGTTTTTGTCCAGTGAATAGATGAATCGAGAGCCCCGTAGACCTTGCTTCATGGTCGAAATGGCCGCATCCTTGTTGAGATTTTGGATCTCAAGCGTGGTGGCGTTAAAACATGCCACGAAGGCTCGAAAGGTTTCTCCCTCTCCTTGTTTGATTGAGAAGAGTGTCGAAAGTTCGTGGTATCCTCCTGTTAGTGCTAAAGTGAGCCATGAAGGAGTCTTCAGCTGCTCGAAAGAGTCGATGCTTTTTGGTCGGAGCCCAGAATATCAGGCTTGAGTAGCTTTTTGAAGGATGGTCGAGAAGCCGATACACATGAGGGCGTCATTTGCCTCCTAGATCATCATGAGAGCTTTGTAGCTCTGAAGATGATCGACTAGATCAGTGGAGCCATCATATGGCTCCACTTGCGGTATCTTGAACCATGATGGAATTGGTTTGTTTAGGATGCACGAGAAGAAAGGAGCAGTCTGGATGTGGAGTCCCTCAAAGGACCCTCCTTTAGCATCCTCCTGGATCTGGACCAGTCGACATTCGATTTCTTTGAGCTTCTGCTCGTAGGTATCGAATCGATGCTAGCGAGGTGTCTTGGGGTTGATCCTCCTGAGGAGCTGGTTGAGGAGGAAATGGTTAAATCTTGAGGGGCTTTCCTCTTGTACTGACCTCGACGAGGAGGCAGGGAAATGAAGCATCATGATCGATGGATGACTCCTCGCGAATGGTGGGGGGATGGAGTTTCTGCTTGATGAGAGCATCGAGATGGTTGCTCCGGTGAAGGAGAGACAGAGCCATGGAATGCCATACTGAGCCGAACTATCTGGTATAGTCCAAATCGAGCCAAATCGATGGAAAATCGATCCGATTCGATGTTTTTTTTTAAAAAAACACATCAAACTGCACCAAACTATTGGATTCGGTATGGTTTGGCATCAAACTGCTCAAAATCGGATGGTACCTGGTGGTTCGGCTCTAAACCGAGCTGTACCAATAAGGGGACAAGGGGTTAGGGGGGCTGGGATGATTTTATACTTTTATTTATGGGATGGGGTGGGCCAGCTAATAATAGCCCTTGCCCCTTTTTCTTTGCCTCAGACTCTCAGAGTCTGAGAGTTTGAGAGCATAATCTCGGACTCTCAAGATGCCGAGAGTGTGAACGAAGCCTAAAAAAAAAGAAAAAAAAGTTAAAAAAATTATCACAACCTCAAGAAGATGATGATTTTTGATCGAAAATAAGGTAATCTAGTATTCTGTTAGTAAATATTTTATTTTTTAGAATTTATATCTAAAAAATAGTAAAAAAAATAAAAAAAATTATGTCAAAATTTATGATTTTGGTATGATTTTATTATATATTATAGATCTTTGAAAGATCTATGCAGTGATACTAAAATCATTAATTTTTATTAATTATATATATTTTTTAAAAAATATATTTTTAGAATAAAAAAATAAAAAAAATAAAAAAATTATGAATTCATAATATTGTTTATGACAGCTGAAGCTATGTATAGTATAAATTTTATGTCCGATTTTAAAATTTTTGATGTATCATATGCATAGTAATCTAGGTTTAATTTTGAATAAAATAAAAAAATAAATAGTATTTAATGTATGTTAATAAGCTTAGAAAAATATATGTAGAGTTTATAACATATTTCTGCTTGGATCTAAGCTTAAATAAACTATTTAAAATTTTTAAAATTTTTATATTTTTAGTTACTAAATATTAAAAAATATAAGATCTTTTGATAAAAATTTAATTTTTATAGATAATTATTAAAATGATATATTTTATTAAACTTGCAAAAATAAGTAAAAAGAAGGATATAGAACGTGATATTGGTTGGGAGCATAGCAAGATGTTCTTGGCTCGACACCATTAGAGATGTAAATAGTATAACATAAAGTTCAAAAGAGGAGGGATGACTAGGTTGAAGTATTATTTGGCTGGTGGTTATCCCAATGTGGCCATATATCGAAAATGCCCGTAGGAGGTCTGACAGCTGATGAAGAAATATCTTGTTGATTTTAAATCAATGAAGAAGGCTAAGCAGAAGAGAGTAGAGATAGACTGTCGAGCTGTTGAGCCACCTTCTTATTACTTTGGAGAGTCAAAGCAGGCCTCCGCTCCAGATGATGAGGAGGCATAGATGGAAGCTACCATTTGGATGAGTATGGATGATCAATACCATATGAAGAAGATGGCTAGATGTAGAGAATGATTTGGACTGTCATACTATGAATCGAAATTTGACTCTATGGCTGCTGAGGAAGAATCCAAGTTCAGGAGGACCACTTCAGTTAGGGAGACATCTAGTAAAGGTAGGCATAGTATTTTATCTATGCTGGAAGTATTTGGTAGTAAGAGGAGGTCCTTCAGGAGCATGGCAGTAGGAGCCACCATTCATGATTTGGATCCACATGTTTTTCCACTAAAAATTCAAAATAATAGAGGATTGACAGTACATTGAAGAAGGATAAGAAAAAAGACATGTAGCGAGCTATTGGATCATGATTTCATTTTAGTCATATTTTAGTAAATACAGTAGATAATACCTACTATCGGTCTGCCATTTCAGCCATACAGGCAACCGATCCAAATGTAGATCTCCCAGCACCGAAGGATATTTATGGTCAAGCTTCTTGATGATAATAAAGAGAAGCTGTAGAAATGGATTTCTTCTTATAAGAATAAATGGCCTACATATGGATTGACGGTAATGTGTGATGGTTGGATCGATCCTACTAGACGGAGCATCATCAATTTCTTGACTTATTATGATAAAATAATATTTTTTTATAAATCAATTAATGCTTCAGATAAGGTGCATGATACTATGTATATCCTTGAATTGATGGAGGAGATGATTGATTCAGTAAGAGAGCATAATATCGTGCTGGTCATTACAGATAATAAACCTTAATATAAGGCTGTTGGAGAGTTGCTGATGGAGCAGCGACCATATATTTACTGGATCTCATGTGCTGCATATTGCATTGATCTCATATTGATAGATATTGGAAAGCTTTATAGGATGCAACAGGCAGTGGACTCAGCCCAGACTATTACTAGATTCATCTACAATCATACATGGGTCTTGTCATTGATGTGGACATATACTGGAGGAGAGATTTTGGGATTGGATGTCATCCAGTTTGCTATAAACTACATAGCACTTGATAGCCTTCTAGAGAAGAAAGCAACATTGCATCAGATGTTTGTTAGTGCTGAGTGACAGGAGAGTAGATATACGAGAGTCGGTACTGAGGAAAGTCATGTGGAGAACTTGGTGACTGCTTAGTCATTTTGGTAATGGGCTGATAAGATATTGAAGGTTATCAAGCCATTATATGAGGTGCTTCATGCTATGGACAGTGAAAGATACCCCCAGATGGGCTTTCTGTATCATATGATGGAGAGAACAAAGAAACAGATCAGTGAGATAGATCCAAAATATGGCCAAAAATATATCAACATTATCAAATGTCGCTGGAACTATCAGATGGATAGGGATTTGCATCTAGCCGGTAAGTACAAATCCAAGAGTCCACTAAAAATTTTTTTCTTCTACTTATATGAATCACTCATTCATTTATAAAATTTATCTACAGCATACTATTTGAATCCAAAATTTTAGTACACCATTCCTAGGATAGATATGGATAATGAGCTTCTTACTGTTCTTCATAATGTGATATATAAGATGGTGGATGATTCAAAAATTGCATCAAAGTGTCTGCAAGAGGTATGTTAGAGAGGATGAGATATGAGTATTTAATATTTTAACCAAATTCAGTCTGTAATCAACTGCATATTTGTTAATATAATAAATATATTTTTACAAATAAAATAGTTTAGAGAGAGGACGGACAGCTTTGGAGTCTCATCGGCTATCGTAAGCAAAAAAAGGATGAATCCAGGTAAATTGCATATCAATAATGAGAAGACTTTGTTGACTTTATATACCTACGAATATCGTGAAATATGATAAATAATTTTGGTTAATATTTTTGTAGCTGAATGATGGATTTATTTTGGATAGTCTGTAAAAAATTTGAAAGCTATAGCCATCCGCATTCTTTTTCAGACAGTCTCCTATAGTAGCATGAGCTTAATTGGTTGACTTTTGTCCTTATCCATAGCAAACAGAGAAACCGTCTGATATAGAAGCACCTCAATGATCTTGTATATGTTCATTATAATCTAAGATTGAGGTTAAAATGTATTTAGGATGAAGTACATAGATTCGATGTTGGGTGATTATGTTGATGGGGATGAGAATCCGATGATTGGATGGCTTGTAGGCCAGCAGCAGGAGCTAGAGCTTGATGAGCTGGGATCTTTTCCACGATCAGCTAGTTTAGTAGCTAGGGAGATCAGGATGAATCCGGGGCAATGGATAGATACAAATATTCTATATAGGGTTCGAGCTGATCAGCCACAGCTTGAGAGCACATGGAGGAGTCATTCATCACATGACTCTATGTTCGAGACATCCTTCCAAATGTTTGAATAAGAATTTTTTAGATGAAGCCAACCATCTCAAGCTGAAAGAAGAGATCCATCCTCTCAGACATAATAAAGTAAGAAAAAAGATAAAGCAAAAGGAAAATAATTGTAGCATCCTCGAGAGTGCAGGAGTCAGCTGGTTCAGATTCGGAAATCAGGATGAGTGATGATAGTAGTGATGGATCTGATGATTAGGAAGGGACTAGAGGATAAGAAACTATTGCTCATGAGATGCAGTCATAGGATGGTATTCGATTCACCGGTGAGTCTCAGTTTACACATGCCACATAAGATAGGGACCACGGTGCATGAGCTGATAAAGATCATGAGGATACTATTTCATATAGACAATGATCTTTTAGAGGTCGTTCAGCATACGATGCAGTTACAGATGATTTGACACGTGACGTAGGATCCATAAATATATCTGGATCATCCTCATATTATAGATCCTACCATCCATAGGCAGCTTATGATCTATATGGATATGGATATGATGCATCCGAGACATCGTCTTCTAGTGGCTATTATCCTATGTAGTCTGGAGCTTCTAATAGATCGGATTTTATTACTGGCATATTTTGATGGGCCCTTTCATAGCCATACCATCATTCCAAGGACATCTCTCAGAGCCAGAGTTTGAGCGAGAGATCTGAGATATTTTACAATCTAGAGAGGTTATCTTATGGGATGAATATTTAGGACTATCGTACTAGTTGAATAGAGGGATGGATTGATGTTCCTCCGGAGTATGAGAATGATCCAGATATCCACGAGCATCACAGATACTCAATAAGATTTTAGATCAATAGATATCTTGAGGTTAATAAATTATTTTTTTATATCTTAGAGATTTATACATCAAATATATTTAATGCATTATTTTAGATTTTGTTATTTTATTTTTTAGGGATGTTAGAACTTAGAATTATTAAATAACTCTAAATTAATTTAAAAATTATAAAAAAAATTAGAATGAAAATTGAGTTGGAAAAAAAGAAAGAAAACTGGTATGCCGTGATGTACCGATCAATACGGCACTGGATGGCATGGTACTGTACCATACCGGTCAGAAATCGATACGAAAATCGGTATCGATTCCTGAATCCTTGGGTGGAGCACCTTGATCCACGGCGGCTATGTCTGGATGGCACTGCCTGTGTCACTGGTCCTTTAGCCACCACGCGCGATTGTTGCTGGAGGCTGTGTACAGCTTCTGTTAACATCCAGACCTGCTGTGTTAATGCAGCTAGTTGCTGGGCTTATGCGTCCGCCATGACCGTCGGATGCGAAGAGCTCGGTTCCGCCACTGACGGCGGTGGAGGGGGAAGTGCTTCTCGCCGGGATGATTGATCGGTGGAGCTGTGTGAGTTGCGAGCGTGCGTTTCACCATCGTAACGGATGATAAAACTTTACTAATCATTTTTGATTTCCCCTTCCTGGCACGCCAAGCTGTTGCATCCAATCCACCTGTGTCCGTAAATGATTACCTAAAAATCTATAAAATAAAGTCCATACTGACCGGAGTTGGCCCTAGCTGGAACCCTCCGATGCTTAAGTTAGAAGGATGGACTAGTCAAACAGGAAAACGAGGAGCAAAGAAGCAGAGTTTACTCTCAAAAAGTATTGTTTGTCCCCTCAAACTAACCAGTTTACCTTCCTTTTATAGGTGTCAGAGTGGTAACTGCTTGGCACGTGGGTCCCTCTTTTTTTGGTGTAATGTGATTGTGGGTAGGTAGTTAGAACTACCCACTAATCGTCGTTATCCGCTCTTCTAAGAGGCGGTTTTGTATAGTCGGTCGGGAGTCAAACAGGTTGTTTGAAAAGCTTCCGCCAGTTAGTCGGTTGGTTTGGGACTGATCGATCAGTCAACTGATTTGGGCTGATCGATCATCGGTTGGTTGGCTAGCTGATTCTCTACCGATCGATCGTCGGTTGGTTGGAGGATTTGAGATCGAACAATGATCGGTCGGATGGCTCGAGGAAGGATGATTGACAGTCGTCCAAATAATTTCTAACCGATAGTTTGTCGGTCTATTGGACTGCACGCTTATCAGATGGTAATGTATTGGCATTTCTGTCGTTGTGTCGGCAGATGTCCGTCAGAGATTGATGATCAATCGGTCACAGGCTGGTGATTCGGACGGCGGATTAACATCCCTCAACACATATGTGCTTATGAATTGTAGAGGAGTCTTTGAGGAGGTTGTCCGAGCAATCAAGAAAACTTTGTTTCCCATGAAAGTTAAAGTTTTCATCTGACATTTTTTGTTTTAATGAAATTTAATGGCCAAAAAACTTATTAAGAACAATTGGTCCCACCCTCAATGCCGTGCAATGTGTGGGTTGGAGCCTAGATCCAGAGGTCACTTGTTCATCACCTGCAATTCTGCCTCTGCTATCGGCACTGGTTTGCTAGTGCCTTCCAACTTGTGAAAGAGATTTGGACATTTTGGAGATCTGCTCAGGTCAACCAAAGCTCCAGGGCTGGAGTATATGTGGAAGCCTTTGTTCTTTGTGGTGCTTGTGGCTCAAGGAAACTCTGGAGTATTGAATTGAAAGTTCTGGAAAGCATCCTTTTTGGTATAAAAGATTGGACTTCATTGACACCATTGAGGAACTTGGAAAAGGGTCGAGCTTCCTATAGCTCTTCTACACTATCCTTGTATTAAGGAGGACACCCATGCCATGCACGTAGAGGACTCTCTATTCTAGGCATGGCTAATGAATAGAAAACTAATGCTTGAAACCTATATTAGGGAACAAAGTTCATTTGCAAATAGCTTATGCTTTCCACAATAATTTCATTCAATTGTGCACTAAATCTGCCTGCATAAAAAATAAAGCAATGCATTATCTATTAAAAATTAAATAGAGAATGTCTATTTAAGTTGCAGGCATTCCAAAGCAATGAAAGTTGCAGGCATGAGTGTTGTAAGAGTGTCTATTATGGCGCAAGTCACATGCATATTTTGTTGTCACTGAATGTACGAAAAACAAAAGGATACAAGTGGGAATTTCTATCATAAGAAATAAATACTTTCACAAGAGGATTTTCCCATGGTAGGACCATATAAGCTAATTATTTTGTATATACTTTGTAAAAGAATTTCTTTTACCATTTCTTCGGTATCTCCAATGTGGGAAGTATGGTATGCCCTAAAAGCTGTTTGGTATGTTGAACAAATTACTTTGAGATGTATCATAGATATCTCTTCTATACATGGTCATAAACAAAAAGAGGGTTGTGTCACTCTTTTGCCTTTGAGCCAGAAAAGAGCCCAGAAATTAGACAAAATGACAATGCAGATGGTAGTGCAATCCACAAAAGAGAATTGGATCATTCTGGATCCTTAAAAGTTGTCTACAATGAGGTTGGGTATCACTATTATTACGTATAGTGTTCAATAAATTGATTGAAGTAGCTTTTTTTTCTCATGATCATCAGGATAGTTGACTTCACACCAGCATAGTAAATATGTTTCATATTGAATAGTCCGTGATGTAAGACATCTCTTGGAAACCATAATTGTAGTTGGAGATATGGATCTCACATGTACAACATGCAAGTGGACTCTTGATTTGAGGATTTAACCATCCATTATGATTTTGATTTAATAGATTTGAGGCTAGAGCTGTACATCGATAATGTTACCCTAGATTTTCTTCTTGATAGAGTGCATACTAGTTTATTGTGTCCTATCAAAGCTGGGGATGAGGATTATTTTGACAAAGAATCTTCCTATGGCATTTTATCCATACTAGAACAAAAATTGTAAAATATAGGTGTTTTATACCAAGCAGTATTTTATATTTTTAACTGAATCATTTTCATAGTATAATATTATTGTTTATCTTGATGTAACAAAATTTTGTTCAAAATTAGCTTTGCATGTGCATTGGTTTTCACAAATATTTTTTCACATGAGCTAAGTTATGATGGATGGTGAAATAGATTACATATGGGTTTGATTATGGTATTCCATACCGGTTCAAATCAGTCGGTACATCCTATACCATACCGTACCATAACGATAGAGAATCGGAATGGTTTATACCAGTTTCTTTTTGAAAATAGCTTGAATCAGATCGAATCTGTTGGTTCGGTACGGTATGGGCCGATACCGGATGGTTTGGTCTGGCATGGGCCGATACCAGATAGTTCGATTCGGTATGGGACGGTATGGCATCAGTATGATGCGGTTTTTTTTTTTTTTTTTTTTTTTGCTGTTGGATGAAATTTTTTTGATTTTTTTTTTTAGCGGTACAGAGACAGTATAGTATGATATGGTATGGGACTATACCAACTAATAATCGGCATGGATTGCGGTACTGAGTTCGTGAATTTTGGATTTGATAGTGCTAATTATATCTCAACAACCAATTTAGGATAAAGCAAGGTGTAGGGACTAAATTGCAAGAACGTGTGGGAATGGAAACTTTTATATCAATTCTAGCTACCAAGGATTAGCATGATCATGCAATTTCATGATTATACGACTTTATATGAGGAAGCTAGTCCATTTTGCACTATTGTGACTATAGTACATTCGTCAAGTAAGATGGGATATAGTAGAGTAGAAATCAAAGCTGACTTGTCATTGTCAATTTCTCATCTCTTGAGCCCTCACCAAACTCAGGCTCAATATTATTAAGCAAGTGAACATATCCTTGGTATAGGGGTTGGTTCATGTGGGCTAGTATAAGAATTATTGGACTGATGTGGTGAACCAAACCTGGACTCAACCTTGGTTTAGGGTTTCCATGTAGTTGGCTCCTAGGACCAAGCCTAGATGGCTGACCATATGTAGAAACCCTAGGGTGGCTTGTCACAACCTAGAGTTTCCTAGGCAGTTGCCAATTGCCGTGATTTAACCATAGTCGGTTGCCAGCACCTAGGATTTCCTTGGATGGTGCCACAAAGGCCCACAATATCCACCCTAAGGCCGCCTATCTTAGTATAATAGGAGAGGAGGGGATGCAGGGTTTGATGAGGAAGTGGAAAACTATGAGAGAAAGCCATAGCTATGGATGCCTAAGAGCATGCATAGAAATCTAAGACTGCTACCCAAACAAGAGAGAGCAGTAGTAGACCTGTCAATGGATCATGTTCAAATCAAAACTTGAATATCTAGATCCGGACCCGATCTTAGTTATTGGTATCGGATCCGGATCCAAATATCCGACAAGTCTGGTCTTAAAGTACCGGACCCAGATCCGAATGAATCCCGGATATCCGGACCCAGTTCTGAGATCCGAAACTGAGATCAAGAGAATGAGAGAGAGAGGGGGAGTCCAGTCGTTCGCCTGCGGCCAGCGAGTGAGATCGAGAGAGAGGGAGGGGGTCTAGCAGCCATCGGTGAAGGACATTGGGAGAGGGAGAGACTGAGAGAGAGAGAGAGAGAGAGAGAGAGAGGGAGGGAGAGAGGGAAGGGGTGATGGGCGGAGCCACGAAGGGGAGCTAGGGGAGTTGCAAGGGGTGGAGCGGTGCGATGGGCCACAAGAGGTGCCGGGGGATCTATAGGGGGTGCGGGTGTGCTAGGGGAGCCATAGGGGACGGGGGCGGTGCGATGCCACGATGGGCCACGAGGGTGCTAGGGGAGCCGCAAGGGGGGGCGAGGTGCAACGGGCCATGGGGGTGCCAGGGGGAGCCATAGGGGGCGGGGGCGGTGCAACACGGCGATAGAACATAAGGGTGTTAGGGGAGCCACCGCAGGGGGCGTGGGGGTGCGATGGGCCACTGACGAGGCTGCTAGGGGAGCCGCAAGGGGCGGGGGCGGTGCGACGTCGTGACGAAACATTGGGTCAAGGAAGCCGCAGGGGGTGGGGCGGTGCGACGTCGTGATGGGTCGTAGGGGTGCTTCGTGGGGGGCCGGGAGAGGGCGAGAAGGGTGGGGGTGTTTCACGGGGGGCCGAGGGACTGCGGAGGTGGATTTTGCGAGGGCCAGAGCCAGGGGAAGGCGAGATTGCGAGAAGGGGGGTGTTTCACCATTCGCAGCGAGTCGGGACTTGGAAGAGGGCGAAGGAAAAAAGATTTAGATTTTTTATTATTTTTAATATATATATATATATATATATATATATATATATATATATATATATATATATATATATATATATATATATATATATATATATATATATATATCTGTGTGTGTATGTATTATTTGGGTCTTGGGTTTATCGAGTCTAGATATTTAATATCCATATTCTATCCATTTAAGTTATGATTTATCGGGTCTGGATTCGGTTTTGGATAAACGGATCTGATGCTAATACCAGATCCAGACCCGTCGAATAAATATCCACAGATCTCAGATCTGAATTCGGCCCGTTGACAACTCTACTAGAGAGAAATCAGTATGAAAAAATAGAGATGAGGAAACTATTGAGCAATTCTTGGAGGGCTTACCTGGTATGAGTACTACTGTGGTGCCTAGAGAACCCTCCATCCATCTTCTTCCATTCTTTTATGTTCTCATATTATCGATGATGTATTAATTTATCTTTGTATGCATGAGATCTTTATTATTAAAAAAAAGCAATCCAATTCCGATTGTTTCATTCTATCATGATGTTGGAATGTATTAGTGTCCGTTAGAGTGATATTAAAGCAATAGATTCCTCTCTAGATAAGATCTAACTTTCACTGTTATAATAGATTTATAATTCGTATTAGATTTGTATATATGGATTTATACTTTTATGGGCTGTTTCTTATTATGCATTATGTAGATCGCATGTGAAATTGTTGGTTTTGGTTTCTCCATCTCTAGCATGAGATAATGTTTGTAAAAAATGTTTGCATAATTATTTCAGAACTGATATATATTGATTTATAGAAAGTTTTAATTAATCATGCATATTGTGCTATACCATTCAATGGGTGAAGTTTCTATTTCATAGATCTTATGAGATGAGAGAAGAAAGTCACCCATTTTGTTTTGTTCGACACTTCGACATAGAATGGTTTAGGTTCATCTCATAGGATGAGATGATAATTTATGTTACATGAAAAGGTGCTAGCCGTCACATATGTCTGGTTTATTTAATTTATTCCTTGCTTTTTCATGAACTATTGGCCATAGATATTTATAGATCCGACTGCATGCATCCTTTTCTTCATGGAATGAGGTAACAAGGTCCATCTTGCCTGTCCACAATGTTCTGTTGGGAATAGGATGGGTGTATTTGTCAGATTGATTTTCGTATTGACTTTGTCCTTATCGATCTCTGGTTTCCTAACATGATGTCATCCACATTTAGTCCCAATCAGATTAGCATAGCGAATGAGGTAACAAGTTCCATCTTGCCTGTCCACGATGTTCTATTGGGAATAGGATAGGTGTATGTTTGTCAGTTTGATTTAGTCTGAGTTTGACTAACTACTTTGTTTGAGGTTTTTTAATTTGTTCTACTAGTTTCATGTACCTGATGGACAGTCTTGGATCTTCAGCGGGATAGATTAGGATTAGAGTCTAATCTGAAATCGTGGCCAGTCTTAGATACCCAACTCAGATAAAGATCGATTTACTTATTGAATTGTGCTTATCAATCTCTGGTTTCCTAACATGTCGTTATCCCATTTAGTCCCAATCAGATTAGCATACTTAATGAATATTATTGTTTCGGTCAGTTATAGAGGTAGAGCGGTCGGTCTTGTGTAGGAATGCTGGAGTGATCTGCAAAATAAAGTTCTAGTCGGAGAATTTGACTTCGGCGAGGATCCTCCGATGCTCAAGTCAGTAGAGAACAAAAGAGCAACAATAGATTCTCTGAGAAAAATTTCTTGCTTAATTGGATCCTCATAGTTTATGATATTTATAGAAAAAAATATCTTGTGGATGTTGTGTTGTTTCGTTAATCTTGAGTCACTAATCATGTCATTTTAATATTACGGCTGTTTTCTTAGAATGCGGAGGTCATTACTAGCATGATCTGGATATTTTATATATTTCCACGAGATTAGGCAAAGTGGGTAACAGTTTGATTATGACTGGATTACAGTTGGACCGTCGCTTATCCTCAAAGAAAACTACCAAATATGTTGAAGAGTTATTCGCCCGAGGTGGTTTAGGAGGCTTAAGCATTGGACAAGCTGTTGTCAAAGAAAATAACTCGGAAGTACACCTTGGTTCGTCCTTCAGATCAGAGAGTATGAGAATAATATCTTTGTCTCGGTGCATTGGTGCCTTTATGCTGGTCCGAGGTACTTTAGCCACTAGTTTGACCGATTTGAGGTATTTACATTACTGCAGTAATACTATCTCGTAGTACTGAGTTTGAAAGTTAGACGAAAGGACTATTCTTGAGTAATGCCTCAGATCACAGAGATAGACCCAAACTTATTGAAGATGTCAGATTTGAAGGTTCTTCGAAAAAGAGTGGTGGAGCCTATTGGCGGTCAATCTACCCATGCCAAAGTTAAGCGTCTTCCTGCATCGTCAACCCCTGGGTCGGAAGAGCTTGAGTCTTATATCGTCGATGATTTTAGGATCATGAGGGTTCACCCTGACACAGGCTTGTTAGTTCTGGAAGAAGGTTAAAGAAGCCAGACTGAATGTTTATTCAGCGAAGCTGTATTGAGTTTGTCGGCTCCTGACATTTTTGACTTCTTTTCAGACGATGAGCTAGCCAAGGTTGCTGGGACTTCTGGAACCGTGCCAACAGGACTGAAGCTCGAGGCTTCTACCTTAGAAGATTATGAGCTGGTGAGCAAGGTGTTCTCTAAGTTTCTCTATCCGGTTGATGCAAATAAATTGCTATGTGAGCCTCGCAAGATAATAAGGCAAAAGGCTCTAGACTATTTTATCTGGATAAGCGGAGCTAGTTATTATGCTTCTTCTGACTTCTTTGTTTTGAGATGTATGTTCGTTATATGTAATTCGAGGTGTTTTGACAGCTCACCCATTATATGAATGGATACATGGAGTGCTCTATCAAGCTCTTGGTTGAAGCAAGGAAGCATAAAACTAACCTCGAGACACTCAAGATTACAAAGGACAAGGTCGTGAAGGAGGCTAGAGAGGCCTCCATGAGGGCCGATGCTACCGAAAGAAGAGTTGAGGATTCCAAAGCGGCACTGAGGGGAGCCATGGTGGAAAACTTTTGGCTGTTAGGTATTTAAGAAGCTCTGGCAACAAAAATAAGGGAGCTTAAAACTCAGTCTGCAAAGATAGGAGAACTCGAGGCTGAAGTTATAGAGGTTCAAACCGCACTGAAGGTTGTGGAAGAGAAGATAGCTGAGCTCTAGAGCAAACTGGAAGCGTGGGTCAAGGCCATTGCTTTGAAGGCTATCGAGAGATTTTAGGCGTCAGAGGAATATCACAACGAAAAAGTTGAATTCAGACTAATGCTTATGATGAGGAAAAATGCTTCGTCCAAAGCAGAGTGGCTGCTCACTATCCAGAACTAATCTAGACTTCTTGGATAAGGTTTTGGAGCCCCTTGTTGCTGATGCAGTAGATACTCCTATACCAAAAAATATTTCTTAAATATGTTGTCTTTTTATTTGTGTACTTAGGCTTATCAAGATTTTTGTAAAGAAAATTTTACATAAATGAAATTTTTTTCTTGCTTTTAATGACTCTCTTCGCTTTATCTTCTCTGTTTTGCTCTGATCTGAAGAGTTAATTCAAGACTTCTCAAGTTGTGCTTTCGATTAGAGAAATTATAGAAGACTTGGAGTGATTTCTCTTTTAAGAAAATCCAAGGCGAGGAACCTCGGATTGGAGAATTTCTGTTGAACTTAGTGTTCTCTGAACAAAGGAGTTTAAGTTTCAGTCGAAGGAAGCTCGGATAAGTCGATCCTAACCATCAGATTCATGAATCGATCTTCTCGTGAAACGTGTGCATAATTTTATGGAACATGCCTACTTTTTTACATAGCTTTAAATACGCACAATTTAAGAAACGATGTAATCGTATTTCTTACATAAAAATTCTAGTGCATAGCTATGGGGTGGCAAAGTTGTCAAATCTTGAGTTTGCACGTGGCATGACTTGATGGGAGCAATTATGACGAACTTTTCATTTTATAGGAGACTTCCATCTTCTTTTCTTTCCTATAGCTAGATTTTTCTATGAGATGATGGTAGAGCGGGGCGATCCCTTAGAGAGAAATGAAATTATGCTCTTTATTTGGGCCACTATCATCTGCCTGAAGAAGCAAAATGGCCTCAGTAGGCTTTGATTGGTTCAGAGATGCTCATGACATACGTTTTGGTTGTAAAATATTTGTATTTTCGATCCTGAGATATTTGTCATTTATATCCCATATTGGAGGCGGGCATACCCTCGGCCCTGAGGGATTTGTCATTGTTCTCTTACTTTGGAAAGGCAGAGATTCGGTAACTATCTCTATGGTGCTTGTGTGGTGCACTACCTCCGAGGGGGAGGAGGATGGGGTCGTCTGCTACTCGCGATGAAGATCTTAATCGCTTTCTTTGAAGGCAGGCTCCCTACGCTGTGGTTTCTTTGAAGACCATAGTTTCGAGGCATCGAGGTCATAAAGAAAAAGCTTTGGGACTGCATTATGCAGTTGTCCACCATAAAAGACTTGATCGCCTCTTGGGACACCTACATGTATTTGCATCGATGCAGGCTTTTTTTTGGCTGTGGCTTCTTCTAATACCATGGCTCAGAGCTGCGAAGAGATAAGCACCCAGTGAATGTGATCTTGAATTGGCCTCGGCATAATACCAAAGTGAGAAAGATAGCAATACACCTGCATCTTGATCCCGTAGGGTTTGTTGTAATTTTGATGTAAAACTTCCTTCTATTTTTCTTTCTTTTTATTGCTTCTATAAGAGCAATGCTTGTATTATTGCTTTTGTGAGAGCTTTCCTTCTATGAATGAATATACGGTTTCTTCATAGCTTTTTCACTTGTTGTAGTCAGTGTGAACTTTAGGGAGGCTAGTCCCGATCAAAGAAGTCTTTTTGAGATGTGTTCTAGCTTAAGAAACCTTGTTAAAATTTTATTCTGACTAGAGGAACTTTGTTAGAGTTACTTCTGATCGAAGGAGCTTTGTCAAGATGAGTTTCGATCAAAGAAACTTCATTGAAAGTGATTTCAATCAAAGAAATCTACCGAAGCGAGGTTCCGATCTTGAGAAACTTTCTTGAAAGTGATTTTGATCAAAAGAATCTATCGAAGTAATATTTTGATCGGAGGAACTTTGTTGAAAGTGATTTTGATTAAAGAAATCTATCGAGGCAATGTTCTGATCTTAAGGAACTTCATTGAAAGTAATTTCGATCAAAGAAATCTACTGAGATGATGTTTTAATCTAAGGAACTTTATTGAGAGTGATTTCGATTAGAGAAATCTACTGAAATGACATTTCGATCAAAGAAACTTTGCTGAGAGTGATTTTGATTAGAGGAATCTACTAAAGTGACATTCCGATCAAAGAAATTTTGTTAAGAGTGATTCTATTCTGATCAAAGAAACTTTATTGATAGTGATTCCGATCAAAGAAATCTACTAACATGATGTTAGAATCAAAGAAATTTTATTAAGAGTGATTTCGATTAGAGAATCTACTGAGATGACATTCTAATCAAAGAAACTTTATTGAAAATGATTTTGATAAAAAAAAGATCTACTGAGGTGATGTTTCAATTTGAGGAACTTCGTTGAAAGTGATTCCATTCGGATTAAAGAAACTTTGTTGAAAGTGATTCTGATCAGAGAATTCAACTAAGATGACGTTCTGATCGAAGAAACTTTGTTGAGAGTGATTTCGATTAGAGGAATCTACTGAGACGATGTTCCAATCTAAGAAACTTCATTGAAAATGATTCTGTTCTGATCAAAGAAATTTTGTTGAGAGTGATTTCGATCAGAGGAATGTACTGAGATGATGTTCCAATCAAAAAAATTTTGTTGAGAGTGATTCCGATCAGAGGAATCTACTAAGATGACGTTCTAATCAAAGAAACTTTGTTGAGATTATTTTTGGATCCTTCCTATCATGTAAGCATGAATCGATGAATTTGAAGATTCATTTATTCAACATTACGTGAATCACTAATAGTACATGTATAAGTTGGCCGAATTCCAAGGCCTAGAGAGTGGAATCCCATTTAGTTGCTTGAGGCGATAGGTTCCTAGGCGTATTACTTCATCGACCTGATAGGAGTCCTCTCAATTGGGTGAAAGCTTTCCTTGCTCTGTGGGCTGTGAGACTTCGGTTCGTCGAAGGACAAGGTTGCTAACTTGGAACTCTTTAGCTTTGACCTAAGTATTGTAGTATTTGGCCACCCTTTGGCGATAAGTAGCCATTCTCATTGTAGCACTCTCTCTACTTTCTTCGATTAAGTCGAGGTTAGCTCGAAGCCACACTGGATTGATGTCTTCTTTATACTTCCTCGATTCTGAGGAAAGGGAGCCCAAATTTCACGAGTATATCGCTTCTATTCCAAATGCTAAATTGAAGAAAGTTTCACCAGTGGAAACTCTTTGGATGGTTTGGTAGGCCCAGAGTACGTGATGAAGTTCATCTATCCATAATCCTCCTGTCCGGTCTAGCCTAGCCTTTAAGCCTTGTAGGAGAGTTCTATTAGTGACTTCTACCTCTCCATTCGCTTGCGAATGATCCACGAAGATGAAGCATTGTTCTATTCCATCATCTTCACAAAACTCATGAAGTCGAGTGCCATTGAATTATCTACCATTGTTAGAGATCAATACTTTAGGAAGACCATATCGGCAAATAATTGATTTCCAAATGAAGTCTCTAACTTTTGCTTTGGTTATGCAGGCTAGAAGCTTGGCTTCGATCCATTTTGTAAAATAGTCAATGGCTACGAGAAGAAATTTGTGTTAGCCTGAGACTCGAGAAAAAGGACCTTGGATGTCCAACCCCCACTGGGCAAATGGCAATGAAGCTTCGATAGGGGTCAGAAGTATTGTCGGTTGATGCTGGACTCTGGCATTTCATCGACATTATTCGCATCTTCTGACAAAACTTTGTGCATCCTGTTGCATTATGGGATAATAATAGCCTTGCCAAAGAATCTTATAAGATAGGAACTTACCCTCCATGTGATTTCCATAGATCTCTTCATGGACTTCTCACAGGACGTAGTTAGCTTTGAACGGGTGTAGACACTTTAGAAGAGGTAGAGAGAAGGATCGATTGTATAGTTCATTATTGTGTAATACATATCGAGCAACCTTGTTCCTTATCTTTCAAGCTTCTTTTCGATCAGATGGTAGTTCGTCTGATCTCAAATACTTCAGAAGAGGATCCATCCAGCTAGGCTCTTCATCGATTTGCTAAATGATGGTAGGGTCCTCTAAGCTCGAGGTTTTTATGATCTCAAAATAGGTCTCTCTTTTTAGGTCGGCGGGCAATGATGATGCCAACTTGGACAAAGCATCTATCCTGGTGTTCTGTCCTAGAGACCTACTGAATATTGAAATTTTGAAAGCATGAGGTTAGATTTTTTATCTTTTGGAGGTATTTTTTCATGTTTTTCTCTCAAGCTTCATATTTAACTTTAATTTGTCTGACCACCAGTTGAGAATCGCTGAAGACCTTCAAGTGCTGGGCCCCAACTTCTTTGACAATTTTAAGGCCTGCGATTAGAGCTTCGTATTCCACTTCATTATTCATGGTCAAAAATTCAAAGCGTAGGGCATATCCAGCTACATCTCCTTCAGGATCAGTCAAGATTAGCTCGGCTCCTAACCTTGACAAATTTGATGAGCCGTCAACATGTAGGGTCCATAATTCTTCAGGATCTGATCCTACGTTTTCATCATCTTTCGAGTTTACGAGGTCTTTTGATCTTTCTTCAACTTCTCCTTTCGAGTTTTCTTTGTCTGAAATGGTGCATTCGAGAATAAAGTCAGCCAAGATTTGGACTTTGATGGAAGGTCTCAGTCGGTAATGTATATCCAACTCTGAGAGTTCTAGAGCCCATTTTGCTATCCAATCCTAAGTATTTGGATGATGTAGCACTGTCTTGATTAGCTGGTCTATGAGCAGCACCATAGTGTGAGCTTGGAGTAGGGTTGGAGTTTTCTTGCTATGACAACCAATGCAAAAATCAGCTTCTCTAGCTTGAAGTATCTAGTTTTTGCATCATGAAGGACTTTATTGATATAATAGACAGACTTCTGCATCCATCCTTCTTCTCGAACAAGAACCTTGCTGATTGCTATCAGAGAAATAGTAAGGTACAATAGAAGCTCCTCGTCAAGCTGAGGCTTAGTAAGCAATGGCGCAGAGCTGAGGTACCGCTTCAATTCTTTAAAGGCTTTTTGGCACCCCGGGGTCCATTGAAAGTTCTTCGACTGTCTGAGGGTCTGAAAAAAGGAAAGATACCTCTCAATCAATCTAGAGACAATATGGTTGAGAGAGGCTACTTTGTCGGTGAGGCATTATACTTCTTTAACTATTTTTGGTAGTGTCATCTCTAGGATTGCTTTGATCTTCTTTGATTTATCTCGATGCTTTTGTGTGAGACGATGAAATTGAGAAATTTGCTAGCAGTAACTCCTAAGGTACACTTCGCAAGATTCAACCTCATCTTAAATTGGTGAAGAGTGTTTAAAGTCTCCTGGAGGTCAGCGACGTGGTCTGGTGTTGCACAACTCTTGACTAGTATGTCGTCAACATACGCCTTCATGTTTCGGCCTATATGATCTTTAAAGATCTTATTCACTAGCTTTTGGTATGTGGCTCCTATATTTTTCAAGCCAAAGAACATCATCTTATAACAAAAGAGCCCATGGTCAGTAATAAAGGCTGTTTTCTCCTCGTTTTCATGTATCATCCAGTTTTGATTATAGCCAGAGAAGGCATTCATAAAGTTAAGAAGCTCATGTCCTAAAGTTACATCTACTAGTTGATCGATTCAGGAAAGTGGATAACTGTCATTGGGATAGGCTTTGTTAAGGTCGGTAAAATCGATGCACATGCATCATTTTTGGTTGACTTTCTTCACTAATATGACATTTGCTAGCCAGTCCAAATACATTACTTCTCTAATGAAGCTCGCTTTGATTAGTTTATCCATCTCCTCGACTATGGGCTTTTAGTGCTTTGGGGTAAAACTTTATTTTTTTTGCTTTATTGGGTGACAAGTTAGATCCACCTTCAGGTAATAGGACATCACCTCTGGATCTATCCCAGGCATGTTTGTGGCTGATCAAGCAAAAAGATCCGCATTTGCCTACAAAAGAGTGGTTAGTCGATTTCTCGTTACCTGATTCAGGCATGAGCCGATCTTCATAGTTTGATGACAATTCTCCTTTCTCAATAAGATCTACAAGAGTTCCTCAAATGGTTGGGCATGTTCTTTGACCAAGTCATCTTGAGTGTCCAGCCCTATCTGGAGTTCAGGCTGGATTTCTAGTTGGATCTCTGCTCAAAGCTTGGTGGCAAAGCACTGTCGAGCCATAGTTTGATTGTCTTAGATCCATCCTACTCCATTTATCATTGAAAACTTTGCCATTAGGTGATAACTAGATATCACAACTCTCAATGTCTAAAGATTGGGTTGCCCAAGAATCGCATTATAAGCCGAGAGAAGCTTAACAACAAAGAGGTTTACCTAGATTGTCACTTGTTGAGAGGTGTCCACCATGATAGGTAGTTTAATTATGCCTTCTGGTGTCACTGAACTTTTAGAAAAGCTCTAGATTGGTGTGTTAAATCTACTTAACCGATCAGAAGTAAGTTCCATTCAGGAAAAGATAGAAAAATATAGAATATCAATCGAGCTTCCATTATCAATAAAAATGCAATGTACATTGTAATCAGCAATATTAATAGTAACAACCACTGCATCATTATGTAGCTGTTGTATACCTTCTGCATCCTGCTTGGTGAAAGTGATGGTGTCCTCAAGTCTGTCCTCTAGTCTTGGCATCTTTGCCACCACCGACCTAAATGACCCCTGGTTATCATATGGATTTCACCTCTGAGAGGTTGTTCTTCTACCATCATTGGTTCATCCATCTCCTGTACTGGCACTGGCATCGAGTGTTGAGGCTGACAAGGTGGCTGTCGAGCTCTTGAAGGGGGTTAGCGTAGAGGAGTTCTTCCTGAGATGATGTGATTCAATCTTTTCTCCCTAATGATCCTCTCGATTGCATCACGGAGAAGGTGGCAATCTTCAGTATCATGGCCATGGTCATGATGGTAGAAGTAGTACCTTGTAGGGTCACGATGTTTAGGCTTCGTCCGCATCTTTGGAGACTGAGGAAGCTCGGTGTGAATTTTTTCAAAACTTCTCCTCAAGAGACATTCAGAGGTGTATAATTATAATACCACCTCAGGAGAGAGCGTTGTCGGTCTCTTCTTTGAGGGCTTGGAGATCGGCGATTTCTAGATGACCTTCATGCTTTTGCCTTCAGGATGAAAATCGAGAGCACTGGTGGTAGGTCTTCCTCTTTCTTGGGGAGCACTCTTTATTTGGTCCTGCTACAATAAATTCGATAGGTACATTCTCGATGAAGGATTTCTCCAAGCAAGAATATTTCTCCATTTGGTCAAGCATTCCAGTGTAGTCTTGAGGAAAGGACTTTATTAGCGACCTCTTTAGATCGTTCTTCAGGAGTCCACCTATTAGGATAGTCATCATGATCGATTGATCTAGATCACGGACTTTTAGGATTGCTGCATTATAGTGGCTCACAAAATCATGAATCGACTCCCCCTCCTGTCGGATGGTGTTGAGGTAGTTGGACTGCTTCTATTATTTTCAACTGCTGATGAAATGCACAGCCAAAGACTAGCTCAACTCTTCAAAAGAGTGGATTGAGTTTTGTTTTAAACTCGAGTATCACTGCTGGGCTGCCTCTTTGAGAGTAGCAGGGAATGCCTAATAGAGGATGGCATCTGATGCTCCTTGAAAGAGCAACACCACTTTAAAAGTCTTTATATAATTGATGAGGTCAGAAGTTCCATCATAGGTCTCGAATTAAGATAGCTTAAAATTAGAAGGTAGCGGCTCTTTCATTATTTTTGGATCAAAAGGTGGCTTGCCACTGAACCCATCGTAGGGTCGAGCCGAAGAGATTTTGTTGATGGTTTCGATCCGCTTGTCAAGCTCTTCAAGCCTCTTTTCGATGACTACGTCCTAGATGGTGCAAGCCTCAGATTGTTGAGGAGAGTAGTGACTAGGAGTGGAACCATGCCCTGATTATGGGCTAAGAGACCGTTGGTGAGTTTGTTGAAGGAACCAGATCTAGAATTTCACAAGTGGATCTTGAAACATTTTTAAGATCATATAGCGAAAGACTTAAATAAATTAATTATTTATTTAAATAAAAATATAAATATCTAGATCTTAGATCTATTATATGATCAAGGTATAATATTAAATCAAAAATTAAAATTAAATAAGAAAGTAAAAGATTGATCAAATCAACCTAGATCTATACTACATCAAATGCAGGTATGAAGTTTATAGATCATATCTATTACCTGAGCAAGTTAGACGTTCTAACTTGCTGATCTAGACTTGAGGATGATGTCACAAACTACACATGCATCCGACCTCTAGGAGTCGTCCACACGAGCCTACAATCTCTGATCTGAAGTTCGATGCAGAAAATCAGCACATCATGCTAGTACTATGTTGATCCTTCTTCGACGATCGATTCGATGCTCCCTTCTTCAAAATTTGGACTCTCTAAAATATGAGAAGGAAGATGAGAGTTTACTGATCTGAGATTCTCTCAGAAAAACTCAAAAAAAAGGAGAGATTGAAAATAAAATAGCCCTAAAAGAAGACCCTCTTCTTCTTCTCTTTTCTCTCACCTAGACACCTAGTTTGGTGCCTATGGAATCCCCACGCCCAAGGACCCTCTTCCTTTGATTTTTGCACACTCCAAACCTCTTCCAAAGCTCTATATTTTATAAAAATGTTAGAACAAAATTCATCCAATAAATAGAGAAAAAAAAGAGTCCAAATTAGATCAAAATCCTGATTAGGAATATCCAAACATGGGAAGTTGTTGGGGCGCCAAACTCTTGGGCGCCTCCTCTACAATTATTGGAGTGGACCAGCAAGGTAAGGTGTATAAAAAAGGAGATTATTTTCATAGAATAAGAGAAGAATTAATTAAAAAAGGGGACATCACTCAAGGAAAGGTGTTTTGGTCAACAAGGATTCTATCTTATAGAATCCTAAGCAAAACTAACTCCTCTTTTGACTTAGTCTTCCAACAAATTACCTTATAAAAAAAGGAGGAGAGAAAGAGGGCATGAAAAGACATAAGAATGGAGAATTTTCACATAAGAAACAAAATAAAAAGGGCATGGGACGTGAGGATTAAGTGGCACAAGTGATAGGGAGTCCTAGTCACACTAGGACTCCTGTTTTAACTTGGTCAAACAAGATCTTTTAACCAAATAAAATTAAGATTAAACCAATCTAATTAAATAAGATTCTAAATCATTTAATAACTTAATTAAATTAGATTAAATTAAGTTTAATTTTGATTTATTTTTTAATCAAATTAGAAAATTATGTTAATCCGAATCTTAGTTAGACTAGGACTAGTTCTTCCTTGCACTTGGCTTATCCAATAAACTAATTAGACTTGATCCAATCAAATCTAAATCAAATCTAATTAAATTATATTTAATTAAACTTAATCTCAGTCTATTGGCTTAATCAAATTAAGCCAATTAGCAATTCAATTACTAATCGATCCTCCTGCAACACTTGCACTAGGTTAAATACCAATTGTATTGATTGTTTAACCCTAGAACGATTCTTAATCATTGATCAACCATTCGATCAGATTATAAGCTCTAATGTGTGTAACCTCATAGGTCTGAATCTAAGTCAATAGCATAAAAATAAATTTTTATACCAATCGAAGTGACCATCTAGCAATGATACCCGATGGCCGGATAGGTCGAAGGTGTAGAACACCATCCTTAGAACCCATGCGAATATAGTTTTCATATAATTCATCCCCTTGACCATAATGCTCGTAGGATATTTCAAAGTTCGACTGTCAACTCTGATAAGGTTGTCCACATTGTATTTCAAAATATCAAATCTATCTTATAGATTACCCTGGTCAAGATTTTGCTATATTGAAATATAGTGATACATTTTTCTCCAACTCTTGGAGTGGTCAATTCCATCTTGATCATACTCCAACTTCGTAAGTACTTGACTGTGCCCAGAAGCCTTCCATTGTTGAATTAAAAATTCAGTTAGTTCGATACCAAAGTACAGTGAGTTGCTTGCAAGTCACTGAGGTGATCTTAGGTCTAAGGGATACTTATACCTTATCCCATTTGAGACATTCTTGATAGCAGAATGCTCTAAAGTTGGTCACGTTTAATGACAATGTACCCATATATCTTATCTGTATGTCATACCAGTGTCTCCATCCTTCTTGGTTAAGAGGACAACCAACCTATATGGCGTATAGCGATCTATGCTCGATAGACGCTGTTGTCCTAATTAACAGTCTATCATTTGGTCATGAATAAATTTAAGGACTAATTGATAAATTCTTTTTTTATCGAAACTAAATAGTCCTAAGAACTTCATCACAATAATGGAGTTCATTAGAAGATGTAAACTTATGATGAAAAAGATGCCAAAATATTTTTATTAATTAATAAATTAATTATAATTATAAAATAGCTCAATCGTTAATAGGTTGATAATTGACTTTGGAACATAATTTTCAATAACTCTCACTTATTCTAAAGCCACTCGGCATAGTATCTAATACCCATATTTTACTTATGGTTGTCGAACTCCTTAATTGCCCGGACTTTAGTGAAGGGGTCGGCTAGGTTCTTCTTTCTATTGATCTTCTGAAGATCAACGTTACCATGATCCATGACCAAATAAAAGCGGCATAGAATGTGCTTTGTCCGTTAATGTGCCTTCGGTTCCTTTTCTTGAGCTATGGCGCCAGTGCTATCGCAGTAGAGTAGGACTGGACCATCAATGGAGGGTATTGCTTTGAGCTCGATGATGAACTTCCTCAGCCACACAACTTTCTTTTCTGCATCTGATGCTACCATATACTCTGCTTCACAAACAGAGTCAGCCATTGTATGCTACTTGAAATTTTTTCAACAGATAGCTTCACCATTTAGAGTAAAGATATATTCTGACACACTTTTACTGTCATCATGGTCAGATTGAAAATTGGAGTCTGTAAATCCCATAAGCTTCAGATCTGACTCACCATAAACCAACCATTGATTCTTAGTATTTTTCAAATACTTAAGGATGATTTTAACCATCTTTCAGTGATTTTCTCTAGGATCAGACTGGTGTCTACTCACTACTCCTAGTGAGTATACCATGTCTGGTCTCGTACATATCATTGCATATATAATAGATCCCACTACCGAAGCATATGGAATTCTACTCATACGCTCTCTCTCTTTAGGAGTTGTCAGACAATCCTTCTTAGAGAGAAAAATTTTTTAGCCTATCGGAACATAGTCCTTTTTAGAATTTTCCATATTGAACCTCTTCAGCATAGTTTTTATATACGTGGACTAAAATATACCAAGCATCCTGTTAGATCTATTCCTATAGATCTTCATCCCTAGGATGTAGGATGCTTCATCCAAGTCCTTCATGGAGAACTATGATGACAACCAGACTTTTATTCCTTATAGTGTAGGGATGTCATTCTCGATTAAGAGAATGTCATCTACGTACAAAATAAGGAATACCACTACTGGATCATTTATCCATTTGTAAATGCAGGGTTCTTCTTCATTCTTAATGAAGCCATACATTTTGATCACTTTATCTAAATGCATGTTCCAATTTCGAGATGCTTGCTTTAATCCATAAATGGATCTCTAAAGCTTGCACACTTTGGACTCATCTATGGATGTGAACCCTTCAGATTGTATCATATACACTTCTTTGGTCAGCTCTCCATTTAGGAAAGCTATCTTCACATCCATCTACCAAATCTCATAGTCCAGATGGGCAGCAATGGCAAGCATGATCCGAATGAACTTAAGCATTACTATAGGAGAGAACATCTCGTTATAGTCAATACCATAATGTTGACGATATCCCTTAGCAATCAGACGAGCTTTATAGGTCTCCACCTTTTCATCTGCGCTCCTCTTTCTTTCGAAGACCCATTTATATCTAATGGATTTAACCCCTTCAGATGGGTCAACTAATGTCCATACATCATTGACCTTCATGGAATTCATTTTGAATCTTATGGCTTCTAGCCATTTCTCGGAGTCGGGTTTTTGCATCGCATCTATATAAGTGATCGGATCCTTATCATTCTCATTGAGTTTGATGGGATCACCATCCTAGACCAAGAATCCATAGTGTCTGTTCGGATGGTGCGGTACTCTATCGGATCATCTTAATGGTGCGGGTTCACTAGGCTTTGAATTTGATCTGATCAAATCTGACTTAGGTTCAATATTTCATGTTAGACTTTCTACCTATTGAACTTCATCAAGTTCAACCTCAGAGGCAACAGTTCTTTCACCAAGAAACTTTTTTTCCAAAAAGATTGTCCTAAGGCTGACGAACACCTTTTGTTCATTAGCATGGTAGAAATAGTATCCTTTGACCTAGGTCCAAGTTTGTTTGTAACTAACCATTTGACATAAGTCGGACACCCCCAAATCCTAAGGTGTGAAAGTGCTGGCTTATGTCCTATCCATATTTTATGTGGAGTTTTAACTACAGACTTACTTAGAATCCTATTTAATAGATAATAAGCTGATTTGAGTGCATATCCTGAGAAGGATATCGACAAGCTGGCAAATCTCATCATGGATCGGACCATGTCTAATAAAGTTTGATTTCTTTTTTCAGACACACCATTATATTATGGTGTTCTAGGAGGAATCCATTGAGAGAGAATTTCATTCTCTCCTAGATATGTGAGAAACTCACCAGAAAGGTATTCTCCTCCTCGGTCAGACTAAAGAGTTTTAATACTCTTTCCAATTTATTTTTCTACTTCACTTCAAAATCGTTTGAATATTTCAAAAGAATCCGACTTATGTTTCATCAGATAGACATATTCATATATGAATAGATCATCTATGAATGTGATGAAGTAGACATATCCACCTCAGGCACTTTTGCTCATTGGTCTACATACATCAGTATGTATAAGACCTAAGAGCTCATTGGCTGTCTCACCTTTTTCAGTAAAAGGTGACTTGGTCATTTTAGAAGATAGGACTCATAGATTGAAAGTGATTCACAATCATTAACTTCGAGGATTTCCTCTTGAGTCAATCTATTTATTATGTTCTTGTTTATATGTCCTAGCCTATAGTGCCATAAGTAGATATCTGATACACTCTCTAATCTAGGGTGCTTGCTAGTATAGTAGACTACATTAATAGATTGTGATAACATATATACACCATTATTCAATTATCCATAGAAAGCAGTAACACCATTCATAATGACATTACAAACTCTTTTTTTTATTAAAATTTTATAATTATTCATGGCCAAAAAGCCTACAAAAATGATAATTAAAAAAAAACTAGGACATAAATAACAATCACTAAGAACAACGGTATGAGATTCAAATACAAATTTCAAAATTTCTAAAGTTAGAACTAGAACTAGTCTTCCATCTCCAACGTTTAGGAATCTCTCGCCTTGCTCGAGTTTTCTACTAACTTGCAATCCCTGCAATGAATTACAAATATGGTAAGGCTATCAGTATCCAATATCCAGTCAGTAATATCATAAATAGAGAAATTAAAAGGAGTTATCATATAAATACCTTGTCCAGCAATAGCTTGCTTCTTTCTCTGCCTGTTTGGGTTTAGGGAGATAATGTATTGAGAATAGTTTCTCTTTCAGTGGCCCCGCTTCTTGCAAAAGAAGCATTCAGCTTGACTTTTATCGAGCTTGATCTTCCTGATCTAATCCTGCATTGATGTCCCAGCCTGAACTTACACCTTCTTTGTTTTCTTCTTCTTATTCTTCTTCTCTTTTCTAAAGGATTGAGAACCAGAAGACGAACCTCCCATTATGTTTACCGACTCTTTATGGAGCTAGTGATCTTTCTCAAAGTTCTGAAA
Source organism: Cocos nucifera (assembly GCA_006176705.1). Taxonomy (NCBI): domain Eukaryota; kingdom Viridiplantae; phylum Streptophyta; class Magnoliopsida; order Arecales; family Arecaceae; genus Cocos; species Cocos nucifera. The sequence continues at coordinate 693,005 of QRFJ01000871.1, forward strand.
TAACCCCAGTAAGCTATGGTAGTTTACTTCAGGCTTTGTCATTCTATAATGAGTAAGGAAAGGGAGATAGGACTTTGACAACATGTTCAGTATTGCATCTTTTCCAAATTGTTCATGCAAAGAAAAGTCGAGTTTGCTCAAGTGCTCTATCAGCTCGATCATATACAGTACATAATCAGTGACAAAGGCTCCATCCTGCATTCTGGCATTGAAGATGGCGCAACTAATCTTGTGCCTCTCAACGTCATTGGGTGTGCCAAAAGAAACCTCCAACACTTGGAGCATTTTATTTGGCTGAACTGTCTCAAACCTATGACTGAACTCATCACTCATCACAGCCAGCATAATGTAGTGCACCATGTTCGGTCATTGAGCCACTTCTGATAAGTATCTCTGACTGTTCTATGTGCATTGACAGTTGGCTCCTCAGGTGTAGGATCCATCAGCACATATAGAATCCGTTCATACTCTAGGACAATCTTCAATTTTCGATGCCAGCTATCGAAGTTGGGTTCCATCAACTTATCATTGTCTAACAATGATCGGAGCGATAGGAAAGTGGCCATGTCTACACAAAGAAAAATTAAAAATTAATTAATAATTAATTTATTAAACCTAAAGATTTAGATTTTAATAAAAAGATTTCTCCTACTATTTTATTTGAATTGGTAGCCTCTACCTCCAATTTGAGAAATTATCCTAATTTCATAGTAGGTACTAGAATCCACATAGACTGTATACGAGCCCAATTTTGGTTGGTCCATTCATGTACATCTAAGAGTAGGTTCATAACTAATTATTTCTTCAAATAATTTTTAGTAATTAAATTTTTCTCTAGGCCCTGATCAGTTGGCTTTGGCCTTCTCAGAAAAGGGTCCAGTTAGGTCCAACCATTAACTTGACCATACTTGGCCCATCCAACGAATGAATGATCAGGCCCAACTTTGGTTAGCCCACCTAACCATCATTTAAAAAGATGTATCCAAAAGATCATATAATGAATGATAATTCCATCAATCGATAAGCACCAGACCTTTAGGCCTTCAATGATTATCCAACTGATGGATCCATTATCATTCACTTTAATGGAAGGCTATGATCTAGTTATCATATAACTATTTTATTTTAAAAATCTAATAATTTTAAAAGATTTAATTTATAGAAGTGAGTAGATCGGATTAATCGGCTTGTCATGATCCTTCCACTAACTTCACTAAGTCAGTTTAAGGAAGATCATTAATAGGCTGGTCTAGGAGTACCTAAATCAGTCAAATTGATTTATCTAGCTGACATGGGTCAGCTTGAATAGTTAAGCGATCTGATTAAAACATAATCTCACCAAAAGGTTAGGTAAGTTCGATCAGTGAAAGGGTCTGCCAGGCTTACCTTAGACACCATCAGAAATGGCCAGGTAAGTGGGCTTCCAATTAAAAACCACTGATCTAATTTATCTTAGACACCAACTAGTTTAATTAGTTTCAATTAGATCAATCTAACAGTTCGTGCTAGACCGCGTAGCCAAGAATCAAGTCTATCTTGGGTCTTGTTATAGATGTGGACTTGACCAACTATAACTATTGCAATTGATCTAGAGAATCCTTGACCTAATCTAAGATATTAATTGATTAGATTTAGTCAATTCTCTAATTATATCTATTCTTTAATCTAATCCTAGGTCTAATCTAATTAATGAACCTAATCTCCACTAACCCATTAACCCAATGTGTTATGATTTGCGTCATAGGATCTTCAATTTACAATCCTAGAACCTAATCAAGTAACTTCTTAATTCTTAATTAAGTTTTAGGCTGAGGGTTGGGGTTTGGCTTTTCGAACATAATTTTTATATTTATAAAATATTTTTACAACATATTTCTATCAACCAAGTTGCATGTTTGATTCATAATCAATATGCAAGTAACATAAACATGAATCTACTTTAGATCTAATCTAAATAGGTTCATGTAATCGAAATAGTTTCAATAATTATCAATCATAAATCTTTCTAGATCAAATCTAATATATTTATGAATATTAAAATTAGATTAAAATATTTTTAATTAGATCATAAAATTTTTTAGATCTAATCCAAAATTTTATGATTAATATTTTAAATCGGCATGTACTAGGACAATCTATTCACTGTAAGGGGTAAACCTTATAATAGGATAACTTTATGATAGTCCATGCAATCTAAAATATTTTATTTTAGATCTAAAACTATTTTAAATCTATTAAATTATAAATAAAATTAGATCAAATCTAATAAATTTATGATTAAAGTTAGATCATTATGAACTAGGACAACCTTTTCACTATAAGGGGTAAACCTTATAGCAGGATAACCTTATGGTAGTTCGTGAGATCTAAATTTTTTTTAATTTTTATTTTTAATTTTAAATTTAATAATTAGATTATAAATTAGATCTAATCTAAGAAATAATCTTAATATGCATAAAAATCATGTAATAACAACCTTGCTCTGATACCAATTAAAGGAACTAGATCTAGGATTTCATGGGTGGATTTTGAAACTTTTTCAAGATCATGCAGCGAAAGATCTAAATAAATTAAATATTTACTTAAATAAATATATAAATATCTAGATCTCAGATCTATTACATGATCAAGATATGATATTAAATCAAAAATTAAAATAAAAAAGAAAGTAAAAGATTGATCAAATCAATCTAGATCTATACTACATCAAATGTAGGTATGAAGTTTATAGATCATATCTATTACCTGAGCAAGTTAGACATTCTAACTTACTGATCCAAACTTGAGGATGATGTCACAAGATGCACACATGTCTGACCTCTAGGAGTTGTCCACACGAGCTTACGATCTCTGATCTGAAGTCCGATGCAGGAAATTAGCACAGCATGTTAGTACTGTGCTGATTCTTCTTTGATGATCGATCCGAAGCTTTCTTCTTCAAAATTTAGACTCTCTAAAATATGAGAAGAAAGATGAGAGTTTACTGATCTGAGACTCTCTTAGAAAAACTCAAAAAAAAAGAGAGATTAAAAATAAAACAGCACTAGAAGAAGACCTTCTTCTTCTTCTCTTTTCTCTCACCTAGATACCTAGTTTGGTGCCTATGGAATCTCCACACCCAAGGATCCTCTTTCTTTAATTTTTGCACACCCCAAACCTCTCCCAAAGCTTTATATTTCATAAAAAAATCAAAATAAAATTCATCCAATAAATAGAGAAAAAGAAGAGTCCAAGTTAGATCAAAATCCTAGACTAGAAATATCCAAATATGGAAAGTTGTTGGGGCGCCCAAGAGTTGGGTGCCTCCTATACAATTATTAGCATGGACAAGAAAGGAAGGGTGGATAAAAAAAGAGATTATTTTCATGGAATAAGAGAAGAATTAATTAAAAGAGGGGGTGGCACTCAAGAAAAGGTGTTTTGGTCAATAAGGATTCTATCTCATAGAATCCTAAGCAAAACTAACTCATCTTTTGACCTGGTCTTCCAACAAATTGCCTTATGAGAAAAGGAGGAGAGAAAAGGGCATGAGAAGCCATGGGAATTGAGAATTTCATGTAAGAAGTAAAACAAAAATGGCATGGGGCGTGAGGATTAAGTGGCGCAAGTGATAGGGAGTCCTAGTCACACTAGGACTCCTATTTTAACTTGGTCAAACAAGATCTTTTAACCAAATAAAATCAAGATTAAACCAATCTAATTAAATAAAGCCCTAACCCATTTAAGAATTTAATTAAATTAGATTAAATTTAATTTAATTTTAATTTATTTTTTAATCAAATTAGAAAATTAGGTTAATCCGAATCCTAGTTAGACTAGGACTAGTTCTTCCTTGTACTTGGCTTATCCAATAAACCAATTGAACTTGATCCAATTAATCCCAAAATAAATTTAATTAAATTATATTTAATTAGACTTAATCTCAGCCTATTGGCTTAATCAAATTAAGCCAATTAGCAATCCAATTGCTAATCGATCCTCCTATAATACTTGCACTAGGTTAAACACCAATCGTATTGATTATTTAATCCTAGAATGATTCTTAATCATTGATCAACCATCCGATTGAATTATAAGCTCTAATGTATGTGACCTCATAGGTCTGAACCTAAGCCAGTAGCATAGGAATAAATTTTTGTATCAATCGAAGTAATCATCTAGCAATAATATCCGACAGTCGGATAGGTCGAAGGTGTAGAACACCATCCTTAGAATCCATGCAGATATAGTTTCCATATAATTCATCCCCTTGATCACAATGCTCGTAGGACACCTCAGAATTTAACTATCAACTTTGATCAGGTTGTCCACATTGTATTTCAAAATATCAAATCCATCTGATGGATTATCTTAGCCAAGGTTTTGCTATATTAAGATACAGTGATACAGTCTTCTCCAACTCTTGGAGTGGTCAATTCCATCTTGATCACACTCTAACTTCATAAGTACTTGACTGTGTCCAAAAGCCTTCCATTGCTGAATTAAAAATTCAGTTAGTCCGATACCAAAGCATAATGAGTTGCTTGCAAGTTACTGAGGTGATCTCAGGTCTAAGGGATACTTATACTTATATCCCATCAGAGACATTTTCGATAGTAGAATGCTCTGGAGTTGATCATGTTCAATGACGATGTACCCATACATCTCATCTGTATGCCATACCAATGTCTCCACACTCCTTGGTTAAGAGGACAATCAACCTATATGGCATATAGCGATCTATGTTCGATAGACGTTGTTATCCTAATTAACAGCCTATCATTTGGTCGAAAATAAATTTAAGAACTAATTGATAAATTCTCTTTTTATCGAAACTAAATAGTCCTAAGGACTTCATCACAACAATGAAATTCATTAGAAGATGTAAACTTATGATGAAAAAGATGCCAAAATATTTTTATTAATTAATAAATCAATTATAATTATAAAATAGCTCAATCGTCAATAGGCTGACGATTGACTTTGGGACACAAAACCCAACATTGGCCTCCTCCTTGTACTTTGAGAGAGTGTCTAAGGAGGCTCTGCTTGCAATTGTGGTTAGGAAGTAGATGGTTGTGGTAGTACCATTATTGGGGGCACAATCAGTACCAATGAAGGAAATATGAGCTGCACCATGAAGGATGGTGCAGGGGCAGCCTAGCTTGGCTGCGGCGTTGTTGTAGGAGGTGCGAATATAGTTTGGACCATCTGGATGGTGGCCATCAAAGTATTGATCTACTGGAGGAGCAGGTTGAATTGGTCCATCGTGATCCAGACCAGTTGGGCTAACAAAGAAGTTTCTACCATCGATGGTTGAACATGATTATCAACCCGAAGATCCACTTAATAGGGGGTGGTGGTGTCAATGAGACGAGATGATGCTTTCTTGGATGGAATATGTTGCTTCAAGAATTAATTTTGATGATTATAAAATATTTGAGAGGATTACTATTGATTTTGACTTGAAAAAAGATTTATTATATTTTAGGCAAAATCATAATTTTATCAAGTTCTAATTTGAAAGCCTCAAAAGTAAGAACAAAAGATTTATGATCTATTAGAGGTAATTTTATATTTTTTAGGTTTATAAATTAAGAGAAAATCAAGTTTTAAGAAAAGAGTCGATCCCTATCAAAAGAGGTTGAATGGCATGCATTTCTGGGCTAGCATGCCTATAGGGATTGACCCCTAGGTCATCTCTTATGCCAGGGGTCAACCTTTGCTATTCCAAAGGCCAAAATACAGAATGTGGGGTTTTTTGATTTTCTATCATAGTGGTTGACTTCTGTGTAGGAGACGATCGAGGGGTCAACCCCTACGATAGAAAAACTCCATAATGGCTATTTTTTAGTCCATTTTGATCATATTTAATGCATATTTAAAGCTCTCATATGGCTCTAAATCTGTCCAAATTTCTAACACTTATTGAAGATATAAAGGCTAAAAAAGGAGAGAATAAAATGAGAGATTCAAGCATTCATTTCAGTCCTAAGCAAAAAGCCCTCTTCAAGCAAAGAAGCTTTCATTTCAAGCTCACCAATCCCTTAAAAGCTCATTCAAGTCTTCAACAATCTTAAGAAAAATCCAAAAAACTTTCTTTTTATTGTGTAAAGTGTTCTTAAAGTTTTTATTTACTTATCTAAGGGGCTTGAGTTGTATTTATTGACATTAACTCTTATTCTCTGCACTTTAAGTTATTTTAAGTTTTGGGAGGATTTCAAAACTTGAAAAGATTTATCCGAATCTTGAATCGAATTGTATTGGGTTGGCTTGTATTCATAAAAAAAGTATTCTAGCTTGGGATAGTTAGGATTGAAAGTTTCCAACGTTGCATTTAGTTTGAATACATTTAGTGTTTTTAATTTCCAAGTAGGAGCTTGAGGAGTGGATGTAGGTGCATGATTGGCACCGAACCATAATAAATCTTGTTTGTTTATATTGTGCTTGCCCTCTTTCTATCTTTACTTTGTTATGCACTTGTTGCCCAGAGGTAGCAACCCAAGGAGGGGGGGGGGGTGAATTGGGTTCTTATAAAAGCTTTGGCCAAATTTAACTCTAAGCAATTATGTGCTTTGATTTTAATCTAAGTGATGAGGATGAGATGTATATAATATGAGCAATATAATTAAGATAACAAAATCAAACTATGAAAGCAAAGTAAGAATTATAAGCATGCAAAGTATATAGAGAGAGATAGAATAAAAAGGCACAACACAAACACACAAAGATTAATAGTGGTTCGAAGCAATCCGCTCCTACGTCCACTCCCCAAGCTTTCCTTAGAAATTCTACTATAATTTATCCTTAATTATAGTGTGTTTATTTTTTTAGGCTCATAAACAAATCTAGTTGATTTTTATAGGAGCACCAACCAAAATCTAACACCGTTAGTTTTTCGAGTTTACTAACAACCTAGTTGGTTTTCTGGGATCACCAACCAAAACCTACAATATCCAATTCCGAGCTTGGATGGATCTAAACACCAAGTTTCTTTCCTCCAAAGAAATTTATAAAGAAATCAAAAAATACAAGTAACGTTTTAGCATAATATAAAAAATAGAGTATAAGCTCTTTTAAATCGTAAAGAACAAGTCGATAATGTGCTCGATTGAAGCTTGGCTTTTTTTCAAATTATGCTTGAGAGGATGTGAAAGATGTTGGAGAAGATTGCTTTGAAGGCTCGCTGAAATCTGTGCACAACACTCCTCTCTTTTTTCTTTTCTTTCGATATTCAATGTTCCTCATAAAATCTGAAAGATTCTCTCTCTAAATCCCTTAATCTCTTTCTTCTCTATTTTTCAATTGATTTTCCACCTTTAAATACCTTTAGAGAAGGTTGGAGTAAGAGTTCTAGCTGTTGGAAGCTCTAAAATAGCCGTTGGGATTGAAAAATAGTCGTTGAAAAACTATTCATTGAAGGCTGTCCACGTAGATCGAGATCTCTCGATTTTTCATGAGATCTCTCGTCAGATTTTGAGACCTCTTGATTTTTCATGAGACGTCTCGTTAGAACCACGAGATCTCTCGAGAAATCTGCAAGACCGCTCACTCTCAGAGCACAGAAACTAAGTTTTTATCTTCTGAGATCGAGATGTCTCGAGTTCAACTCGAGATCTCTCGAGACTGTGCCAGAATATTGTTTCATTATGCCAGACCACTCGAGAGCTCTCAAAAAAAATTTGAGACGTCATGAAAAATTCTGACTTCATTTTTTTTTTCAATGTTTGACCTTCCAAACTTGAGTTTCTTGGCCCCAAACTCTTTTAAACATAATTGCTTCCTTCAATTTTAATTTCTCTTCTTTCAATCATACTTTTTTCATACCAAGCCATCCAAATATGTGTGAATTTGCTCTTTTAAGTATTTTAGCATGGCATCTTGAGAGAATTTATTCTTGAGATAAATTCTTCATTTTGGATACTTGAAAAATCCTACACATATTCTTGAAATACATGATTAAATACATAATATACTCAATATTTTGGAATCATCAAAATCAATCTCAGGATCAACAATCTTCCCATTTTTGATGATGGCAAAATCTTGAGTATATGCACAATAAAAGTAAATAATATATTACTATGCATTTTGCTAAAAAGTATCATGAAGTATAGATTAAACACATGAATGAGTACTTCATGAATATTCTCAATTATTCTTTTGGTTCGTTGCACATATTTCATATACTCATAAAAAAATATTTTAATTCATATCAGTAAGTATTAAGTTTTTATTTCAAGCATCAATACAATTCATTGAGTTTCTTCAAGTATATACTCAACATTCCTCTCCCTCTTTTTTACAGCATCAAAAAGCTCATGAAAAAGAAATAAGAAATAATCATCAAAATCAATAATATGATTGTATCAAAGTAAAAATTGTATTAAGTTCAAAAAATTAATTTATATGAGTCATCAAAAACAACATCAAAGCATTAAATTAAGAGATGTATTAAATTCATGAAATCAATTTAAATGAATCATCTTCCTTTTGAAAATTTATCATTTGACTCAAAATAAGTTTCAAATATTTATTTTAATTTTAAAAATTAGCTTAAATTTAAATATTATATGCTTTTTCTTTTTTTGAATGAATATGTCTTTATTCAGATTTTTAAATATGCACTTTTAAGTTTTAAGAGAAATAAAGCTTTTTAAAATATTTAAATATAAAATCAAGCATAATATATACTTTAATATTCTAACTTTTTTTCTTAAGAAATTTTGATCAATTAGATTTGGAAAAGGTATGTATCAAACAAAATAAAATAAATAGTATCAAAGTATAAGATAGTCATATTTTTAAATTTATTGCTTTGAGTAAAATATTATTTTAAAGTAAATAATTCATAAGAATTTTGCAATGCACATGAAAAATTTAGGATCAAATTTAAATTTTCAAATAGATTTCAAAATTTATTCGTTGGAGTAAAAATATGTCTCAAGCTTCTTTTAACTTCAACTAATTATCCAGAAATAAGATAGAGCAATCAAATCATGTAAATGAAATTGGATAAATACGTGAAAGCTCAATCTAAGGAGTTCATAAATTAATTGATTGAGAGCTTAAGATCAAAATCTTCAATCAAATTAAGATAAAAAAAGTATTTCTTCCTCTATTTTGGAGATATCAAGTATTCATTTTTCTTTTAATATTTCAATAACATTGTCTCCCCCTATTTTTCAAAATTATATGTCAATTATTTTATCTTTCAACTTTTCTCTCCCTCTGTATTTCACAATAAGCATATTTTAAATTTAGATTATCAAAATAATGTATATATATATATATTCATTCTTTAGCATTATCTTCTACTTTTCTTTTTCAAAATTTGCATGCATAAGCTTTACAATTTTTGTTACTCCCCCTTTTTTTTTTCAAGTTAAGTATATTTAATTGATACCACATTAAAGATTAAAAAACTAATTTTTAAATTTATTACTTGAAAATAATATGAATAAAATTTAATTTGATACCAAGTATGAAAGGCATTCATCAAGTTAGGGGACAAAATCAATTGAGATTAAAATGAGAGGGATTTAGATATTGGCTCTATGTGTTGATTTAACTATGGGATTTAAAATCCTTAAGGGTTAACCTAAAATGCAACGCAACTTAATACATCAAGCATTTTAAATTTTATAATTGATGTCTTATCTTTAAGTATTTATTTTATGCTAATTTTTATTAGAATTTTAGCATTTTATGAGGAGAATATCTAAATTTGTTTCTTTTGCAATTAAGGGCATTCATAGTTAATTAAACTTATGTTGATTTTAGTTTCTCAAATGAATAATTGATAAGAAGGAGCTATTAAATCATGCTGATTTTAAAGATAATTTTAATTCATAGCATCATATGATACTTAGAGAAGAGCATATTGACCTCTTAAAATCAAAGTATTCAAATCATCAAAATCAACCAATCATACTAATCTTACTGATATATGAAAAGAATTTTAAGCAAGTAAACATAATATAAAATCATATTAAAGTCAATAGATTCAATCAAAATAATTTTAACAATCATGGATGGTATGATGTGAGAAAATATTTAGATTATACCATGCATCAATACCCATCCTTTTTCATTTTCAAGGCATCCATAAATTTTTTTTTTCTTTCAATTCATTTGGATCCTTGGTGCATCTGCAAAATCACTTAATGATTTTTGGTACCCAAGTCATCTTGGGTCCATAGGAGTTAAAGCACATGGTTCCTTTCGGAACCCAAATTTGTTTGATATAAGTTTGGCCATTTCTTTCAACATTGCATTCAAAAATTTTATGACCAACTTTATTATATTTAAAGCACTTAATTGAATGATTTTTAGTTGAAGCTTTGTTAAGAATATTTTTGTCAAACTTTTATTTTCTTATTGAATCATAACTAATTTCATGTTTGTCAAAAATAGCTCTTTAATCATTTAAAATGGTTTGAAGCTTTTGAGATCCAATTGCAAACTTTTCAATTATGGACTTCAAGCTTTCAATCTCTTTCTTTAGTTTGACATTTTCTTCTAAAAGAGATTTTTCAAATTTACTCTTTTCTTTAGCAGAAAATCTTAGTTTATTAAGTTCTTCTTTCAATTTAAGATTTTCTTCAATCATAGATTTTTCAAATTTTAAAAATCTTTCTTTTTTAACAAATGAATTTTTTTCTTTTATGAAATCCTCTTTTTTAATTAAGAATTTATTCTTTTATTTAACTAAAGATTTTTTAGATTTGAGAAGTTCTTTCTTTTCTTTAGCTAAAGCATTATTTTCTTTCAAAATATCTTCTTTTTCAATTAATAATTTACTCTTTTCATTAGCTAAGAGAAGATTTGACTTTTTGAATTCTTTATTTTTCAATCTTAATTTTCCAAAATCATCCATTAATTCATTAAAGACTTCATATAATTTATCAAATGTAAAGTCGAAAGAATTTTCAAGATTTACCTTATTTGCATTAGCCATGAGATAATGATTGGTGATACTTTCTTCCTCTTCCTTATTTTTCTTTTTTATGCCTTGCTCCCCCTTAATCAAAACTTTATTTTTCCTTTATCTTTTCTTCTTTTTTTTCTTTCCATCCTCATGAGCCATAAGGCATAGATTGGGATGAGCTTCCTTAACTTATTGGGAGCTTGGTTCTTCTTCTTGATTTGCTCTCACATAAATCATTTTTAATTTCTTCCATACTTGATTCGCTGAAATACATGAAGAAATTACATTAAATATACTTAAATCCAAAGAGCAATAAAGTATATTCATGGCTTTAGTATTTAGTTGGATTATTTTTTTATCAATAATTAATGCATTATGTGTCTGTGAGCCATTAATAATAATATTTCATAATTTATAGTCATGTGCTTGTATGAATATTTTTATCCTAGCTTTCAAAAAAGTATAATTTGAGCCATCAAATAGTGGGGGTTGATCAATGGAATCTTCTTCATTAAATAGAGCTTTCATTTTGAGTTGCCAAGATCTTTTGCCTTTTGACCGCTAGGTCAATAAATAAATATTAGAGCACCTGCTCTGATACCAATTATTGCCCAGAGGTAGCAATCCAAGAGGGGGGGGTGCTGAATTGGGTTCTTATAAAAGCTTTCTCCAAATTTAACTCTAAGCAATTATGTGCTTTGATTTTAATTTAAGTGGTGAGGATGAGATGTATATAATATGAACAGTAGAATTAAATAACAAAATCAAACTATGAAAGTAAAGTAAGAATTATAAGCATACAAAGTATATAGAGAGAGAAGAAAAAGGCACAACATAAATACACAAAAATTTATAGTGGTTTGGAGCAACCCGCTTCTACGTCCACTTTCCAAGCTTCTCTTGAGAATTTTACTATAATTTATCCTTGATTACAGTGTGTTTATTTTTTTAGGCTCACAAACAAATTTAGTTGGTTTTTGCAGGAGCACCAACCAAAATCTAACACCGTTAGCTTTTCGATCAAGTTTCTTTTCCCCAAAGAAACTTATAAAGAAATAAAAAAATACAAGTAAAGGTTCAGCACAATATAAAAAATAGAATATAAGCTCTTTTAAATTCTAAAGAACAAGTCGATAATGTGCTCGATTGAAGCTTGGCTTTTTTTTAAATTATGCTTAAGAGGATGTGGAAGATGTTGGAGAAGATTGCTTTGAAGGCTCGCTGAAATCTACGCACAGCACTCCTCTCTTTTTCTTTTCCTTTGGATATTCAATGTTCCTCACAAAATCTGAAAGATTCTCTCTCTAAATCCCTTAATCTCTTTCTTCTCTATTTTTTAATTGATTTTTCACCTTTAAATACCTTTAGAGAAGGTTGGAGTAAGAGTTCTAGCTGTTGGAAGCTCTGAAATAGCCATTGGGATCAAAAAATAGCCATTGAAAAACTATCCATTGAAGGCTGTCTATGCAGATCGAGACCTCTCGATTTTTTATGAGATCTCTCGTCAGATTTCAAGACCTCTTAATTTTTTATGAGACATCTCATCAGAACCGCAAGACCTCTCGAGAAATCTACGAGACCTCTCGCTCTCAAAGTATAGAAACTAAGTTTCTGTCTTCTGAGATCGAGACGTCTCGAGTTCAACTTGAGACCTCTCGAGACTGTGCTAGAATACCATTTTATTATGCTAGACCACTCGAGTGCTCTCAAAAAAAATTTGAGACATCTTGAAAAATTCTGACTTCATTTTTTTTCAATGTTTGACCTTCCAAACATAAGTTTCTTGGCCCCAAACTCTTTTAAACATAATTACTTCCTTCAATTTTAATTTTTCTTCTTCCAATCATACTTTTTTCATACCAAGCCATTCAAATATGTATGAATTTGCTCTTTTAAGTATTTTGGCATGGCATCTTGAGAGGATTTATTCTTGAGATAAATTTTTTATTTTGGATACTTGAAAAATCCTACACACATTCTTGAAATACGTGATTAGATATATAATATACCCAATATTTTGGAATCATCAAAATCAATCTCAAGGTCAACAGCACTTGCTCTTTTGGTATTCTCTTCTACTCTATACTTAAAACACCTATCACATATCACTTGCATATCATGACTTAATCTTTATAACTCTAAATTTGTTTTAAATTTTTAAAAACTCAATTTACCCCTCCTCTTGAGTTGCATATTTGAGCAGTAAGTAGTATTAGAGTTCGGTGCTCTAGCTTTACTTTAATTTAACTATCAAAAAGCTAAAGATCTATGGCAACTCAAGTTGGTGCTTCACTAGCCAAGGGGCAGTCCACAAATCGACCTTCATTTTTCAATGGGTCAAACTATACCTATTGAAAAGCTTGGATGAAAATTTTTATTTAAGCACTTGACTATGATATGTGGAGTACCATAATGGATCTCACACACCCACCATGATAATTGATGGTGTAGAATCAACCAAATCTAAAAGAGAATGAGATGAGGTTGATAAGAAAATAGTTCAGCTCAATGCTAAAGCCATGAATGTTTTGTATTGTGCTTTAGATGCTAATGAATTCAATCATATTTCAACATGTGTATCAGCTAAGAAAATATGGGATAGGTTAGAAGAAATACATGAAGGCACTAATCAAGTTAAAGAGTCAAAAATTAACATACTTATGCACAAATATGAACTCTTTAAAATGGAGCATGATGAATTAATAACTGAAATATTTACTCATCTTATGGATATTATTAATGGTCTAAAAAGTCTTGGTAAGTCTTATTCTAATAGTGATTTTGTGAGAAAGATTCTTAGATCTTTACTAAGAACTTGGAATGCCAAAGTGACCGTAATCTAAAAAGCCAAAGATCTGAATATTGTATCCTTGGAGGAGCTTCTAGGGTCGCTAATGACACACGAGCTAAGCATGAAACAACATCAAGAAGAAGATGTCAAGAAGAAGAAGATAATTATCCTCAAATCCACCACTCAACAAGATGAGGGATCCAATGAAACAAAAAATGAAGAATAAGATGAAGAATTAGCCCTCATCACTAAGAAGTTCAAAGGATTTTTGAAGAAGAAAAAATAAGGGATGAGGAAGAGGCTACCCACAAAAGAGGAGCATAGCAAGAAAAAGAATAAGGAGCAGCTCCTTATTTGTTATGAATATAAGAAGTCAGGATACTTTAGGTCCGAATGTCCATAACTCAAAAAGGGCTCTAAGAAGTATAAGAAAAAGGCTATGGTGGCTACATGGAGTGATAGTGATGATTTAAGCTCTGAAGAAGAAGAGATTCATGAACAAACCAACTTGTGCCTTATAGCATATGAAAATGAGATAATGCTGAAATCTCAAATGAATTTATTTTTGAAGAACTTCAAGAAGCCTTCTATGATTTAGTAGATGATTTAAAGAAGTTAGGAGCTAAAAATAAAGAACTCAAGTTAAAGAATCAATTCTTGCTAAAAGAAATAAAATTATCTCAAGTGAAAAACTAGCTTTAACTCAAGAGAATCTAAATTTAAAAAATAAAATTGATAAGTTAAAATCAATAGTAGAAAAATTTATTTGGACTTCAAATAAATTTTATATGATTCTTGAAAATCAAAAGACCATTTATAATAAAGCTGGCCTATTCTATAACCCCTTAAGAAAATAAAAATTTTTGAAAAATATTTTTGTAAACTCATAAAGTAATAAATTTTTAAATGTTACTTACTTTTAATATGGTAAAATAGGACACAAATCTTATACATATTTTTCTAACAATTTGAATATAAAAAAAATATGGGTTCTGAAAGGAACCATTGTGACTAACCTTAAAGGATCCGAGAAAACTTGGGTACCTAAAGTTAAGATTTATTTTTGCATGTAGGTATGTCTTGCATCCAAAGGAGAAAATCAAAGATGGTATCTTGATAGCGGATGCTCATGACACATGATCGGTGATGAGTCCCGATTCATCATGCTTGATGCTAAAAATGGAGGTATGGTCATCTTTGGAGATAATGGCAAAGAAAAGATCATTGATATAGGTAACATTGTTATCACTCCTTCCAAGTATATTAAAAATATTTTATTAGTAGATGGTTTGAAACATAATTTCTTAAGCATTAGTCAATTTTATGACAAGGGTTATAAAATTATTTTTGAATCTTCATTATGCATTATGACTAGTCCCAATGATGATAGCATTAAATTTGTTGGGCATAGACATGGTAATATTTATATGGTAGATTTGAATGATCTTTTCATGATAAGAATATCAAAATTAATGAGACTAGTTGGCTTTGGTATCATAGGCTTATACATATTAGCATGCATTTACTTTCAAAGCTTATTAAAAAAAAATTAGTTATCGATTTACCAAAATTGAATTGTGAAAAAGATAAGATTTGTAATGCATGCCAACTATGTAAACAAATTAGAGTTTCATTCAAATTCAAGAACATTATTTCAACTTTTAGGCCATTGGAATTATTGCACATGGATTTATTTGGTCCTATAAGAGCTACAAGCATAGGTGAAAAGCATTATGATTTTATAATTATCGATGACTTTTTGCATTTCACATGGATTTTTTTTTAGCACATAAATATGAAACATTTCATATTTTCTCAAAGTTTTATCAAAAAATTATAAATAAAAAAGGATGTTCAATTCAAAGTATTCGAAGTGATCATGGAACCGAATTTGAAAACCAAGAATTTGAAAAATTTTGTAATGAGAAAGATATAGATCATAATTTTTCAGTACCTAGGACATGCCAATAAAATGGTATAGTAGAAAAAAAATAGAACACTAGAAGAAATAGCCTATACCATGCTATATGAAAGTAACCTCCCAAGATACTTTTGGACGAAAGCAATTAACATGGCATGTTACATATTAAATCATACTTTAATTAAACCAATTTTGAAGAAAACATCCGATGAGCTTTGGAAAGGAAGAAACCAAATATTGCATATTTTCATATTTTTGGTTGCCTATGTTTTGTTTTGAACAATAGTAAAGAAAGATTAGGTAAATTCGATGCAAAATCTGATGAGGCTATTTTTCTTGGTTACTTCTTTCTAGTAAAGTATTTAGAGTTTTTAACAGAAGAACTTTAGTAGTGGAGTCAATACATGTTGTTTTTGATGAAACTAATGATCTTCCATCAAGAAAGAGTGAAGGTATTGATGATGTAGATCCTTTTATAGAAGGGATGAATGAGCTCATCGACTCAACAATTCAAAATGAAGAAGAACATGAAAATAAACGAGAGGATGAAAGTGAAGAACAACAAGAACAACCTCAAGGTATAAATGATCTATTAAGAGAATGGAGGTATAACCACAATCACCCCAAAGAATTAATTATTGATGATCCTACACATGGGGTAAGAACTCGTTCTTTACTTAGAGATGCATACGATGATTTTGCATTTATTTCTCATTTTGAACCTAAAATCATAGATGAAGCTGAAAAAGATTATAATTGGATAAATATAATGCAAGAGAAACTTGATCAATTCGAAAGAAATAATGTATGGACTTTAATATCAAGACCTAAAAATCATCCAATAATTGACACAAAATAGGTATATAGGAATAAATTAGATGAAAATAAAAATATAATTAGAAATAAAGCAAGATTGGTTGCAAAGAATTATAATCAAGAAGAGAAAATTGATTTTGATGAAATCTTTGCATCGGTTGCTAGATTAGAAGCCATTAGACACTTACTTGCATATGCAGGTTTTATGAATTTTAAGTTATTTCAAATAGATGTCAAAAATACTTTTCTAAATGGTTATATTGCTGAAGAAGTTTATATAAAACAATCATCCAATTTTGAAAATCATACCTTTCCTAATCATGTTTTCAAATTAAATAAAGCATTATATGGTTTAAAATAAACACCTAGGGCTTGGTATGAAAGGTTAAGTAAATTATTGCTGAATAATGATTTTTCAAGAAAAAATGTAGATACAATTCTTTTCATTAAAAGAGATCATGATGATATCTTAGTTATACAAATATATGTTGATGACATTATATTTGGATCTATTAATGAAATTTTATGTCAAGATTTTGCTAAGCTCATGCTGAGAGAGATGGAGATGAGCATGATGGGTGAACTAATATTCTTTCTCAGACTTTAAATCAAACAAATAAGGAAAGGGATCTCTATCATCCAAAGCAAGTACACAAGAGAGCTACTCAAAAAATTTGGAATGGAGAGCTCCAAAATCATTGGCAACCCCATGAGCGTATCATGTAAACTTGATAAGGATGAAGGATGTAAAAATATTGATCTGAAATTTTATAGAGGCATGATTCACTACTATAAAAAAGGGCTACAACAGTGGTTTATAACTGCTACCGTAGCCCAAAAAATCACTGCCAAAAGCTATAACAGTGGTTTTCTCACCGCTGCTACTGCAGCCATCGTCGTAGCTCTATGACAGCGATTATTTAAATCACTACCATAGATAGCCTATTACAGCGGTTTATAAATCGCTATAATAGATCGACCTATAGCAGCGGTTTATGTAACCGCTATCATAGGTTATCTATAGCAGCGGTTACATAACCGCTGCCATAGGTAATCTATAGCAGTGATTTCTTAACCACTGCCATAGGTCTAATACAGCGGTTGACATCATTTGCACCAGAGATCTATGGTAGCAATTGGCATGGATATGGCAGCGGTTATAAAACCGCTGTTGTAGATCTTGAATAATTAAAAAATTAAAATTTTTATTTTTTTATATATTTTATCTGATAAATATAGATATATAATATAAAAAAATATAAATATAAAAATTATTTTGAAATACTAAAATTTTATTATAGAATAAAATTTATTATAATATTTTTTTAAAAAAATAAAATACATCAAAAGTCTTCTAAATCTACATCATCATCATCATCATCGAGAGCCAGAGCCGAAGCCAGAGCTGGAGCTAGAGTTGGAGCCGAAGCTAGAGCTGGAGCTGGTGCTGGAGCTAGAGTCGGAGCTGAAGCTCGAGCTGAAATGTGGGCCAACATATCCTCGAAGCCTATGACTCCAAAACACACATTGAGCATCGACATCATGTCTCTCACGATGCCCTCTAGATAAGATGCGCGCTCCTCAGCCCGATCTGCCCGCGTCGCTGCATGATCTGCCCATGCCAACGTCTTCTCAAGCTCCTCCCAGCTGACGACACCGAAAGTCTGTGAGGAGACACTCGCCTCAGACCAGTAGCTCATCGGCATGTGTTTGGGCCTACATCGAATCCTCCTAAAGTGCTCAGACTCCAAGACCTGAGATAGATGGTCATGGGGCCTAGAGGTATCCGAGCCCTCACTCGCGAGCACATCTAACCGATCCTGTAATTATAAATTGAAATAAAATTTTATAAGAAATGCTATAATACTAATCATATATACTAATATATTTAATACTTACAAAAATACATCCGATTGTGAAATTCATCGGTCTGCCCATCTTATCCGTGTGGTTGGATCGAAAGATCTCGCTATGGCTGGACATCATTCCATCTCTCATCAGCTATAATAAAGAATAAATTTATCAAAAAGATGATAAAAAATATGAATTTAATTTATCTAATAAGATTTAGAATTAATTACCTCTTTATGCACATGACTGGCCATAGACTCGCGGCCTAGAGTGTACATATACTCTTAGGCTGTATGGTTCTCTTGATTCTAACGAGAGGTAGCCTAATAAGTATTCAAATAAATAATAAATATTTAAAAAAATATTTAAATAAAACTTTAAGCATATTAAAAAATTTAAAAGTTAGAAATTTTACCTCGAACTCTTAGCTCCTCCTGTGTCTAACCATCCTCTCCTACTGACTCGGAGGATAGTCCTGTATCTAGGGAATAAGCTCTTCCGGAGTGTCTCATCGATGCTCGAGCCATCCTTTGTGGAACTTGACCTTGTAACCCCGGTATAACTCTTCGATCTTCCTTAGTCGGGCATCTTGAGCCCTCTGATGATCGAAAAAGTCATACCTCCTGTACACAAAGTTATCAAAAATTAGTTACAAAATTATTCTAATCAAATATATACAGTGTAAACATATAAAATGCATAAATATAACTAAGATGTGCATACTTACCCATATCTCCTCTCATATTCGATACTCGATGGCAGCATCCATCAAATGCCAGTCTCTGGGCTCTATAGAAATGATGTCCGACCGCCTCACCAGCACTCCAAAAAAGGAATGCATCTTCCGTGCGGTCTCCCCTACCGACCTCTCCTCTACATTGTAATAGACCATCACCTGATGCTGGCGGTTCCACACATGTGCCATATGTATGGAATCATAAAATGTTCGGCTGGATGATGTACCTACAATGCAAATACGTTATGCAAATTTATAAGTGTACAAATACTATATAAAAAATAAAGTTATGCTAATATAATAAAAAGGTACACTCAGATGCCTACGTATTAACATGTGTCTTAGATATGAGCGACGGTAGAGGCTCAGCTGTTGATGGAGTCGATGTCATTGGTGAAGTAGATGCCGTCGGTGGAGGTCCCTAAGCAATCGATGCTGAGGTGGACGAAATATGCTCTGACTGCTCCTTGGATGCTGAACTATACATAACCCGTCGAGGGGCAGGGGTGAAAGTTAGATGGCATTTCGATGCCATCGTGATCTGCAACGTTAATGAATATTAATCAATATAACATGTTGAACAATAATATTAGTATAGCATCAATAAATAGTCTCTAATATATACACTAATCAATTGATGGGTCTATCATTATACAATGCAATAAACAAAAGCAATAAGATATAAACATTCAAAAAATATTATACAATAAATTCTACAACATGAATTACATTCATAAATAATTAAGGATGAGCAACAGTCATAGATTCGATCTCTTGCGCGAACCTTGGTGTTAACCCAGAAACCTGAAAGAAGAACAAAGTAGATGATGGTGGCACCTTATGGCTTAAAGTTGGAACCTTAGAGAGACATATCAAATTCTATTCGCTTAGAAGCTAAGCTGGCTCTGTGCCTGAGATAGTCGGCTCCGTGCCTGGGACATTCGGCTTGGGTCCTTCTTCAGTCGGCTTGATCACGGCCTGAGTCGGCTTGGTTGCATATCTGAGCTGGCTCGGCTGTGTGCCATCCTCTCGATCACTCCCTCTCTTCCTCTCTCAATCTCTTTTGCTGATGACAATGGTGAGGCCAAACCCCTCCCTCCGAGCTTTTTTATCTCTCGATCTTCCTCTCTCCCTCTCTCGATCTTCCTTGCTAGCAAGGTTGGACCCCATCCCTTCCTCTCTTACTCTCTTAATCTCCCTCGTCAGCAAGGTCGGACCCCATCCCTTCCAGTGATGTCGACGAGGTCGGATCCCTCTCTTCCTCTCTCCCTCTCTCGATCTCCCTCATCGGCGAGGCCGAACCCCCTCCCTCCCTTCCTCCCTCCCACTCTCGGTCTCCCTTGTTGGTGGCCGACGAGCGACCAGCCCTCCCTCTCTTAATCTGTTGGTTTTCCTCTATCTCTCCGTTTCTTAGTTTTAGATCCTAGAATCGAATCCGGCCTTTCAGGATTTATTAAGGTTTGGGTCTGGTACTTCAAGTACAGACCCATTGGGTATTCGGATTCGAATTCGATATCAGTAATTAAAATTAGGTTCGGATCTGAATATCCAAGTTTTGATCCGATCCCAATCCGTTGATAGATATAGTCCACAGCCATCGACATGGCACAGCCCAAGGCTACCACCACGACATGGCTCAAAAACTATGGCATGTAGATAATTATAATATTTATAATATTTATTATAAATATTTTATAAATTATTATAAATATACATGATTAATAAATAATACTATAAAATTAAAAAAAATAATACCTATGGCTATCGAGAGCGGGTCGCACCAAAAGCTCCGAGGGTCGTCTGCGATGATGCTAGAGGAGAACGACGGCAATAGAGGTAACATACGAAACAAAAGTAAGATAGTGAGATAGAGATGAGAGAGAAAGAGCAAGGGTGGTCGAGGATGGGGGGCCACCGGGAGGGGGCACAGTGATGAGGAGGCTCGGGAGGCATAGTGACGGGGGGTCGGCGATCGAAAGGGGAGTATGGGGGTGGGAGGATCGGGTGGGGAGTGGCAGGGTGGCGGGGAGGGGCGGCCAGGGATGGGGGGAGGGGCGGTCGGGGGGAGGGTGGGGCCGGGTGGGGTTGGCCGGAGATGGGGGGCTGGGGGGTGGGGTGGCAGGGGTGGCGGGGAGGAGCGACCGAGGATGGGGGAAGGAGGGCGGGTCGGAGGAGGGTGGGAGGGCCGGGTGGGGGTTGGGGGGTGGCGGGGAGGAGAGACTGGGGATGAGGGGAGGGGCAGCCGAGGGGAGGGTGGCGGGTGGGGGTGGCGGCCGAAGATGGGGGGCTGGCGGGTGGCAGGGTGGCAGGGAGGGGCGACCGGGGATGGGAGGAAGGAGGGGCGGCTTGGGGAAGGGTGGGGGGCCGGGTGGGAGGTGGCGGGTGGCTAGGAGGAGCGGCTGGGGATGGGGGTGAAGGAGGGCGGTCGAGGGGAGGGTGGGGGGGGGGCCCGGGTGGGGTGATGGGTGGCAAGGAGGGGCGACCGGGGATGGGTGGTCGGAGGGGGAGGGTGAAGGAGGAACGGTGCCGATCGAGGGGGAAGGAGGGGCGGTGCCGGTCGGGGGGGGAAGAAGCCTCACCAACGATGGACAGGATGGAGAGAGATAGAGAGAGAAATCGAGTGTGCATGAGAGGAAAGCATGAAAAATTTAGAAATTTTTAATCTAACCTACGGCAGTGGTTATCGAACTGCTGCCATAGATCTACGACAGCGATTATCCAAAATAACTGCCATAGATCTATGGCAGTAGTTCTATAACCGCTGCTGTAGATCTATAGCAGTGGTTTTTAATAACCACTGCCATAGGTTGAAAATAATTTTTTTTAAATTTTTTTTCTAAATATTATATAATTTTAAAATTTAATATCCATCTTCACCATTCATTATCTAAATAATTATCATTAGAGTGTCATCGCAAAAGGTTGCCTTGATCCGATGGCCCTAGCTTCATCGATTAGAAAAATTTGATTTTGATGATCACGAACGATGATGCGATGATCTGATAGATGAAGATCTTTGATGGATCCAAAAACCTGTAACGATGATCTCGATGATGTTTGTAGCATACTATCAAAGTTTCACTTCAATCGGATATCGTCATTATGGTCAATTTAGTATGAAATGATTTCGATCGTTAAATTAGAAATAAGTGATCAAAGGATTAAATGACATTCGATTATGAGATAATTTTTTAGTTAAATGATCTTTGTTATAATTTTAAAATTTATACGGCAATGATAGTAAAAATTAAATCATTTTCGTATAAACTATTCATGTTAAGCAGATATTGCAAAAGCACGAGCATAACAACTTTTGAAGTTTCAGAATCGTTATCAGAAGACGTATAGTTTTAGATCATTCTTCATCTCATGAGTTGAATTTTATAATCACCATCATAAAAAATGATTAAATTAGTAGCCAAGATCATTTATAAAAAAAATTATTTCATAATCGAACACCATTTAGTCCTTTGATCACTCGTTTATCATTTAATGGTCGAAACTAACCTATACTAAATTGATCAAGATAATGATATCCGATTAAAGTAAAACTTTGATAGTATGCTATAAATATTACTGAGATCATCATTGCAGATTTTTGGATCCATCGGAGGTCTCCATCTATCAGATCATCGCATCATCGTTCATGGTTGTCGAAATCAAATTTCTCTGATTGATGAAGCTAGGGCCATCGGATTGAGGCGATCTTTTGTGATGATACTCTAATGATAATTATTTAGATAATAAATAATGAAGATGGATATTAAATTTTTAAATTATATAATATAATATATATACATAACAGCGGTTACAATAACCGCTGCCATAAATAAGCTTATAGTAGCGGTTCCTACTAACCACTTCTATATGTTCTACTTATAATAGCAGTTTCACTAACCGCTGCTATAGGTCAATCTATGGCAGTGGTTATAATGAACTGCTGCTATAAGTCCAACCTATGGCAGTGGTTACAATGAACCGTTACTATAGGTCTGACCTATGGCAGCGATTTTATGTAACCACTGCTATAGATCCGACCTATAGCAGCGATTAATGAAAACTACTATCGTAGGATCTATGGCAGCAATTTTGAAAATCGCACCTATAGCAGCGGTTAATGAAAATCACTGCCGTAGGGTCTATGGCAGCGATTTCGAAAACCACTACCATAGTATGTGCTGCCATAGAACCTTTTTATAGTAGTGATTGATTCTTTATTGTATTTAACTGCTAGTAGACCAGATATCATGTTTAGTGTTTGCTTATGTGCTTGTTTTCAATCTAATTAAAAAGAATCACATTTAAATGCTATTAAAAGGATACTTAAATATCCAAAAAGAACTCAAACCCTAGGATTATAGTATTCTAAGAATTCATCTATTGACTTAATAGGATATTCATATGCAGACTTTGCTGAATGTAGATTAGATAGAAAAAGCACTAATAAAACTTGCCAATTTTTAGGAGTTAACTTAGTCTCTTGATTTAGTAAGAAGCAAAATTTGGTAGTATTATCTACGACTGAGGCCAAATATATTATAATTGGAAGTTATTGTACACAAATTTTGTAGATTAAGCAATAACTTGAGGACTTTGATATCAAACTTAATAAAACTCTCATAAGATGTGATAATACTAGTACCATTAATTTAACTAAAAATCTAATTCTATATTTTAGATTAAAATATATTAAAATTAGACATTATTTTATAAGAAAACATGTTCAAAATAATGACATATTTCTTGATTATGTTTGTATTGAAAAATAATTGGCTGACATATTTACAAAGGCTTTAAGTGAGGATAGATTTTGTGAAATTAAGAGAGAATTAGAAATTCTTGATCTTTTAGCCTAAACATCTTTTTGATTCTAAGTTCATTTCTATCAAAATCATCTTGAACCAAATCTTGAGCTTAATACTCATCTCATAACCTTTAAAAAGCTCAAATTTACACTTCTTTTGATCAATCTCATAAATGAAGTTCTATCCTTTAAGTTTTAAATTTTTCTAAAATTTTTTCATCATTTTTATAATTTTTTTATGCCATGGGTTGACTTAAGGGATGATCTTAGGGCATTCTTGTAATTTGCCCAAAACCTTTCGGGCGGCTTTCTTTTTCTTGGAATTTCTTTTCAGCCAAATAGGCCGATCCATTATTTTTTCTATTCATCATCCCATCGAATAGAGCCCTCTCCCTCTCCACTCTCTCAAATCAAATAGCTCTATCAAAATCCCCCTTCCCACCTAGATCTCCTTCCTAAATCGCCTCTAAGGAAGCCAAATCTCTCTCTATCTCTTCTCCTTTTGGATGGATTTCATGGCATCAAGCTTGCCCTAGTTTCAAACCCCCTTCTCCAAATCGGTGACTTTTCTCTCTAAAATCCTTCCTCTTCCTCTCAAAATCTCTTTCATTCCGCTCTCCTTGAGACTCTCAAGTGGGATTCAAGATTCCTTTGCTGTCAATGGCTCCGAAGATGAAGTTGCCATAGAGGAGGAAGTTGGTTCGCGACTTAGAAGAAGAAGTTTGCCAAAGAAGAATGGCAGCCGAGCCCTCTCCTGGTCCAACCCCTATTCTTGATCCTGCTCGAGCTTCTTCTCTGTCCCCTCTTAGTCTAGGCAAGGTACCACTTTCTGATCATAAAGTAGAACCTGGAAAGAACATAGATTTCAAGTTTTTTGAAAATGAAGGATTCTCCATTGGATCAAAAATCAAAAATCAGGGATGGAAGTTTTACTATCTATTAAAGGAGAATGCTTATATTGATCTGGTCAGGGAATTTTATTTGAATTTAAGTTACTCCAATGGAACAGTAAGGTCCTTTATGAAAGGAGTTGACATAGCTCTTGATCCATTTCATTTGAGAGAAATCTTACACCTGCCCTATGAGGGTTATACTAGTATGCAGCTCATAAACAAAGGGATAAGAGTTATTTTAGGAAGAGAATTTACTGATAATTTAAATAAGTTAGAAGCAAAGATTCTTTCAGTAGATATGAGGCTATTGCATCACATGGTAACCAAATTATTTGTCCCTAGGAGTGGTAGGCATGATTTCTTATCGGGTAAGGACATATGCATTATGTACCATGTGATCATTGAGACCCCTTTGAACCTTCCTATTTTGATAATTGAGGCCATGAGGGAGACACTAAACAAATCAAAGGCTCACTTGCCTTATGGTATGGCCCTTACCTTAGTCTTTAGAAGGTTTGGAGTTAGTTTTAAGGGGGAAGCAGTCACCAGATTATCACATATTGATACCATCAACCACCACACTACACCGCATGAAATTTTCAAAGACTGATGGTGATTGGTTGAAGGGTATTGAGGAGGAGGAGAGAGCAGTGGAGGAACCGTCTCACCTTCTCGTGATCATAGAGTGTCTCCTGATATTCAGTTCATGTCTGATTATAAGGTTGGTCTCTTAGAGTCGGTGAGGAGGGATGCACCAGTATCACGGATGAGGAGCAGAAATACAGTTGCCAAATTTTTTGATGACCAGCTTAGGATGATTGTCGGCCTGTTGTCTCAACCGATTGACAACATTCTATCTCAGTGGATTGTAGATCTTTTGTCTCGGTAGATGGCTAGTTCTACTCAAAAGGAGAGTTCTCATTTTATCCCACCTTCTGATCAGACTATGATCCCTCATATCTCTAATATTTTTTAGATGCTTTCAACTCAGTCTGCATGGCTTGAGGAGCTCGATGGATGTGTTTTGAGGCTGACTGGTAGGGTATTGGATCTTCAGAGATAAGTATTAGCTCTAACCCATCCCCAACCTCAAGGAGATGTCATAGAGATATCACACCTTTCTGTAGAGGTGGCCAGACTTCGTAGTATTCCGTAGGATCATTTTGATTTTCTGAGGAGAAAGTTTAAAGACTCTAGTGAGACTGTTTCTACTCAGATTGGTTTTCTTATATAGTTCATGTCGAGAGCATTGGGACATTTGGATACCATCAGGATTGCACTTCTTGCCCAGCCTATTTCTTCTCAAGCTCCCGGACCATCTCATCCAACTGCTCAAGCCTACACCTTTACCTGTGGCCGAGGTAGACATTGATGTGGTCAAGGATATGCCCCTGGCTTTGATCCTGATACTCGTCATCATATTTTTGACTTTTCATCTGATTCTAGCGCATTCAACCATGACCTCTACTAGATCTAATTTAGTCATCTATGTGTTAGTTTATGGCCTTGTATCGTGTAGTTGTTTATATGTGTTAATGGTTAAGTCATGGTTAGTTGTATTTTTTGGATACCCATGACTTCAATATGTATCGATCACTTTTGTAGCTTTATGTTCTAACACTTACATGTTTTGATGACTTTATGCTCTGGTTTGTTGTGTGTGAAATGTCTATATATATAATGATATCATTTGGATGATGTTAGAATTAACTCTATTGAATGGTTTAAGATTTCTATTATAGTATGCTGTAAACACTATCTTGCTTGCCCTATATGATTGTTATATATCTTATTTTCTTTATAAAATCTTATTTTTAACAAGAAAACATATGGAATAATGTAAGGGAGAGGCTTTTTTTTTCCCTCTTTTTCTTTAAAAATTTCTTAAGATCTTAATTGATGATGTCAAAAAGAAGTAGAGAAACAAAATTGGATGATAAGCAAAATAAAATTAACAAACAAAATTGGACAATAAGCAAAGCAAAATTGATAAAATAAAAATAAAATTGACAAAGGCAATAAGTAATTTAATTATCAAGCTAGTTATGATACACTTTACTACTTTTAATGCATTTTAGTCAAATAATTAAATGTAATATTCAAGTAAGTGATGTATCATGTTCCTTCAAATATTTGAAATTCTTAATCAATGCTTCTGTATATTTTATTTTTGCTTATACTCAAGTATTTTGTCATCATCAAAAAGAAAAAGATTGTTGCTTCAAGAATTAATTTTGATGATTACAAAATATTTGAGGAGATTACTAATGATTTTAGCTTGAAAAAAGATTTATTATATTTCAAGGATAAAATCATAATTTTATCAAGTTCTGATTTAAAAGCCTAAAAAATCAGAACAGAAGATTTGTGATCTATTGGAGGCAATTTCATATTTTTTAAAATTTATAAATTAAAAAAAAATTAAGTTTTAAGAAAAGGGTTGACTCCTAGGTCGATTACTATCAAAAGAGACTGAATGGCATGCATTTCTGGGCTAGCACGCATGCAGAGGTCGATCCCTAGGTCATCCCCTGTGCCAAGGGTCGACCTTTGCTATTCCAAAGGCCAAAATATTGAACGTGAGATTTTTTGATTTTTTATCATAGAGGTCGACCCCTAGGTCAACCCCTGTGCAGGGGATGACTTAGGGGTCGATCCCTACGATGAAAAAAACTCCACAATGACTATTTTTCAGTCCATTTTGGTCATATTTGATGCACATTTAAAGCCCTCCAACGGCTCTAAATCTGCTCAAATTTTTTTCTAACACTTATTGAAGATATAAAGGCTCAAAAAGGAGAGAAGAAAATAAGAGATTCAAGCATTCATTTCAGTCCTAAGCAAAAAGCCCTCTTCAAGCAAAGAAGCTTTCATTTCAAGCTCACCAATCTCTCAAAAACTCATTCAAGTTTTCAACAATCTTAAGAAAAATCAGAAAAGCTTCCTCTTTATTGTGTAAAGTATTCTTAAAGCTTTTATTTGCTCATTTAAGGGACTTGAATTATATTTATTAATATTAACTCTTATTCTCTACTCTTTGAGCTATTTAAGTTTGAGGAGGATTCTAAAACTTGGGAAGGTTTATCTGAACCTTAAATTAAATTCTATTGGGTTGGCTTGTATCTGAAAAATAAGTATTCTAGTTTGGGATAGTTAGGATTGGAAGTTTTCAATATTGTATTCAGTTTGAATACATTTAGTATTTTAAATTTTCAAATAGGAGCTTTGGAAGTGGATGTAGGTATAAGGTTGGCACCGAACCACTATAAATCTTATTTGTTTGTGTTGTGCTTGCCCTCTCTCTATCTTTACTTTGTTATATACTTGCTCTCTTGGTATTCTCTTCTACTATATACTTAAAATACCTATCACATATCACTTGCATATCATCACTTAATCTTTATAACTCTAAATTTATTTTAAATTTTTAAAAATCCAATTTACCCTCCTTGCATAGCTGGGCAACATATTTAAAAGTTTGCTCTTTGTTTATCTATTGTTGCTATAGATGTGGAGTGGTTGGTCTTCTGTAGGGATGCTGGAGTGACCTGTAAAACAAAGTCCGAATCAGAGAATTTGACTCTGACGAGGATCCTCCGATGCTCAAGTCGGTAGAGAATAAAAGAGCAACAACAGTTTCTCTAAAAGGAATTTTTTGCTTTCCTAGGTTCTTGGAGTTTATGATATTTATAGAAAAAATGTCTTGCGGATGTTGCATTGTATTACTAATATTGAGCCACTAATTATGTTGTTCTGATATTACAGCCGCTTTCCTAGAATGCGAAGGCCATTACCGGCATAATCTAGATGTCTTATCTATTTCTATGAGATTAGACGGAGTGGATAACAGTTTAATTATGATTGGATTATAGCTGGGCCATTGCTTATCCTTAAAGAAAATTATCAAGTATGCTGAAGAGTTATTCGTCTGAGACGGTTTAGGAGGTTTGAGCATTGGATGAGCTGTTGTCAAAGAAAATAGCTTGAAAGTACATTTCGATTCGTTCTTCAGGTCGGAGAATATGAGAATAATCTCTTTGTCTCGGTGTGTTGGTGCCTCTATGCTGGTTCGAGGTACTTGAGCCATTAGCTTGATCGATCTGAGGTATTTACGTTACTATTATAACATATATGATTCTTCGAAAGCTTTAAAGTACTTCTAATCTGGAAAAGTGACAGGATCGCAAAAAACAAAGGGGGTATGTAAATTCAGAAATTGAAGAACGACCATCACCATTGTTAGACTAATGTAGCGGCAATAGGACAGCAAAAGCAAACTTTTAATACATGCAGAAGTTATATGAACAATATTTTGGCTCTCTTCTTGCACAACTGTAATTCTTTTGGATTTATTTCCTTCAGTTACCAGAGGTTCTGGGTACTCCAATCCCAATGCCATGCAAAGGTGACATGTGATGACCTGGGCCCATTTAGGCTCAAGCCCAAACCCCCTCTAGCAAGGTCCGCACCTGGTGTTTGAGATCGAGAACAGGGAATTTTCTGCTCTCCTGTAAGTTCCAAAACCCCCGTGCCTATTTCTCTCTCGCCTCTCCCATTTTCTCCTCTTTCTCTTCTCTAACTCCCACACTCTCTCTCTCCCATCTCCCTCTCCTCCACGCACCCTATCCCTCTCTCATTTCCCCTCTTCTTTTCTTCTTCTTCTTCCGTTTCTCCTTTTCTTCTTCTTCTTCCTCTTTATTTCTTTCTTTTCTTTAGTGTGGTGTGCCCTAAAATTTTTCTTTCCATCAATGTAAATTTATCCTAAATCTCTTTACTGCTAACCTAATTAAACATCAGATTTAATTATTGTATGGTTTGGGATAATAAAAAATATATTAAAAGCAGATTATTGCTGATTTTGGATTGATTATGGATTCTGCCTGTACTAGTCTAGAAATTTTATCTCTCTAATAGCTAAGCAATTTGATTTAAAAATTTAATTAGGGGTTGACAACTTGTTGCTCAACTAGTTTGCACAATTGGAGAATTTTTGGATATTATTTGATAGGATAATTAAATTCTGGAATGGGGCTGTTTTGCAGGGTAGAATAATTAACCAAAAAAATAGGTTTTAAGATTTTAGGAAGTTTTATAGACTATTGCAAAGAGAATAATATGATACTAATTTAAGATAGATGCATGTATTTTGAATTATTAGGTTCCGAAGAGTATCGGGGAAGCACTAGATAATCTGATAGTGGACATTTGTAAGGTAAGTAACCTCTACTTAATCAACGTAATTACATAACTTGATAAGTACATATAATTTGAGATTAATCATTGATGTAATTGCTGTTATATACTTTGAAATACTACTATGCGTTAGTTATATTGGAAATATTGAAGCGTATGTGAATTATAGAAAACTGTATATTTCAAGTATTGAGTATTCGTAGTATTTTAGAAATTGATAATTATAGATTTATTTGAATAATTTCTAATTGATAGAATTTTGAGAAAACTTGATATGAAATTTATAAATATATTAATCTGGAAAAAATTATGTTGCATATGGTTTATCAAAGTTTGATGATTAGTCACTTTTATGAACTGTATGTAATGATTCAGAATTTTATATACTACAACTTATATATATTATAGTAATAATTATTTGAATTGAATTTATGTATATATATTGATCTCTCAGTCTATTTACGCTATGGACTTTGTCATATGGGGGTTATACATTGGCAATTGATATGGACTATTCTGGATGTTATGGATCCACTCTATAGAGGTTAAATGCAGTATTATGGATCTACTCCATAGGGATTAAATACGGTACTATGGGCCCTCTCATAGGGAATATATATGGCCGTGGTTGTATTAATTATTGAGTTAATATAATACTTTTGTAAAATATGCTCTTATGAAATTATTAAAATTTTATGTGTAACGTTGTGCCTGATTATATCTATGTTATAGAACTAAAAGTTTGGATCTAATTATAAATGTCATATTGTTCACTAGTTTTTATATTAAATATTTGTTTGGTTTTAGTAACTTGATTTTTTTTATTATATCTTGGTTACTTACTGGGCTATTAGCTCATTATTCTAATTTTCATGTTTTTACAGAGCCAGAAGCTTGATGAAAATAGGTAGAGAGTGGAATGTAAGATTAGAGCGAGGATGTAGTTAGTCATCTTGGCTAACCTTTCAAATTTTGTAAACCATCCTTTTAAATTTGTGAAAGTCTTCTTATACTATCTTTTTATAATAATATGTAAATTATCATATTGTAGATAGATGTATACAATATCTATGAATATTTTGTTTTAGAATTTGAGTTGGTGGAACTTAAATTATGATTATCACTATATTGGTTAGTTTAATCTAAATTATTGATAGGTTACGTGCCTTGCATGCCTATAAGAATAGTTTTCTATAGGTATGCGGTAGTTGTTCACATTCCCGATTTCTGAATTCGGATTCAGAACGTGATATGACACTTGCAGCATCTACTGGTGCTAAAACTATATACTTTCTTTACATTATTAGATATTGCTAATTTTAATTTTTGCACGGTTAGTTTCAAGTCTGCCTCACAACTCTACACCTTTTTTTTGATCTTTTTCTAAATCGTCTCCAGTTAATTCTTCTTTAACGTTCAGTAGAAGACATAGCAGCATCACATGTTCCAGCTAGCTAAGGTTAATTAGCTTTACAATCTAGATTTGCAATCATATGTCAAAATATAAGAAACAAAGGATATGTTTACTTGAATAAAGATTACTAAAAATATATTTATATGTCTATAAATTTGATGATTTATCTATTTCAGCCATATTTATTTAAATCGCTGCCATTTAAATTATAATTCGCTACCACAAATGTCCGCCATTCAAATCGTAGCAGTCGTACACTTGCACTCGCTGAAGTCGCAGCGACTTCTGCAACAATAATACTGCAATAAGAAACCAAGAGTCCATTGGATGCTTTCAACAACCCGTTCAAAGAAATCTTCATTGCATAGCTTAGATGAGAAGATGTTACCAATCAAACAATCTTGAGATTGCACAATCCATAGAAAATAGGGAGAATGTAATAACCTCCGCAAGGTAATGCATAACGTTGATTATTTGCAATGTTCAAATCTAAGTTCCAACGAAGACTTCATGGAAATTATAAATTTAAAATATAACTGCGATGCCCGCATGATGAAGGATTTCGAAGGACCATCTTGTTGCCAGATGATGTGGCCCAGACTCATCGACTTATGATTGTAACTAACCAAACCTGAGTGCCATGTGACTATGAATCATGACGAATTACGAGCAACTAAAGCTTATTAAAGAGATGGTTGTAGTCTCTTATCAAAGAGAGATGGTTATGGTCCTATGCATTTATGAAATACGAGCTCGTCCAGCATGTCCAAACAGTTACCGCATGTTCAACTGTTATGGCGTACACGTCTTTTCCAAATAATGGCTCTATATCCTTCTATATACATACAAGTTGGAGGGCTTCTAGGCAAGCTTTTCTCTCATACTCCACTCTACCTAGTTGTATTCTAGGCAAAGCATTATCGGACCATGGTTTGATTGTCTCAAATTCATTCTACCCTATTTATTGTTGGGAACTTCACCATCAGAGGGTAATTGGACACCATTGTTGACCCCAAGGATTAATTTTAATGAGTAATAAAATATTTAAATATATATTTTAGATTAATAAATTGGTTGAGATCATATTTCAAGATGCATTGTAGAGCATCAAATAAAACATCTCTAAAAATGCATTTAAAAATTGATAAAGAGAAGTTGGAGGCTTTTGAAGTATGAAACACACCTAAAGGAAGGCTTAAAGAAGGTATTTCAAGACCAAAATTGAAGAAGAATTCAATTAGATAAAGTAAAAATTTTCAGTATAAAAGTCTTAAGTCGACCTCTGAAGTCAGCTCAAGCTGAAATGGAAAGAAAAAAGTCTGACATGCAAAAATTTTAGCCAGCACACTCTCGAGCAGAGGATCGAGTCGACTCGAGTTCCTCGAGTCGAAGTCTCAGGAAAATATAGAGAACGTGATTTTTGAGATAAAGTTCAGGATGGTCTCGAGCAGAGGGCCGAGTTGACTCGAGTTCCGCAAGTCGAGGTTTTAGAGAAATACAGAGAGTATAATTTTTGGTACAGGACAATCAAAGGGCATATGAGTGCATCTCTTACCGAAAGACAATCGACCAACCATTCATTCTTGATCAATGGAATAAATTATACTTATTGGAAAGCATGCATGTGCATTTACATTCAAACACTTGATTATCAACTTTGAAGAGTGATAATCAAAGGTCCACACACTTCCATAATTAAAGTAGAGGATAATGAAATTTTCAAATCCGAAGAGGATTGAGATGAGCATAACATGAGAATGATAGAATTAAATGCTAAGACCATGAATATCTTATATTATGCACTAGATCCTAATGAATTTAATAGAATTTCTACATGCTTCAGCTAAAAAGATTTGGGATAGGTTAGAGGTTACCCATGAGGGTACCAATTAAGTGAAGGAGTCTAAAATAAACATGCTTATGCATAAATATAAATTATTTAAAATAAAAATTAATGAATATATTTTTAAAATATTTACTAGATTTACCGATATTATTAATGATTTGAAAAGCTTAGAAAAATCTTATACTAACAATGAGCTTATTCGCAAAATTCTTAGATCACATTCAAAGACTTGAAAAGCAAAAATCACTGCTATTCAAGAAGTTAAGGACCTCAACAAGTTACCATTGGAAGAACTTCTTGGGTCTCTAATGACCCATGAATTAAACATGAGGCAAAATATGGAGGAAGAAATTAAAAAGAAAAAGATCATAGCTCTAAAGACCACGACTTCCAAGGATGATTAAAGTGAAGAGTCCGATAAAAAGGAGGAAGAAGAAGACTTGGCCTTGATTGCAAGGAAGTTCAAGAGATTTATGAGAAAGAAGAAGCAAGAATTTAAGAAAAAGACCTTTAAAGATGAACCAAGTAAAGAAAAGAAGAAAGAAAAGGAGGAGCTACCAATTTACTTCGAATATAAGAAATCCGGCCATTTTAGAATGGACTGTCCCCTTCTCAAGAAATCATTTAAAAAGTTTAAGAAGAAGACGATGATGGCCACTTGGAGCGATAGTGAGGATTCTAGCTCTAAAGAAAAATAACAAGAAGTGGCCAACCTTTACTTAATGGCACATCATGAGGAGGTAAATGCAGAAAATATTTTAGATTTCACATTTGATGAATTACAAGATGCTTTTTCATAACTTATGACTGAATATAGAAAAGTAACCATAAAAAATAGAGATTTGAAAAAGTAAAATTCTAAACTTATTCATGAAAAGGAAAAAATTTTTTAAAAACTGAACTTGCTAACTTATGAAAATCATAAATTGAATGATGAATTAACAAAAATCAAACTAATTATAGAGAGATTCACTAATAGCTTCAAAAAATTGAATATGCAATTAAATGAGTAAAGAGCTATTTTTAGTAAGGCAGGATTAGGATTTAAACCTCATAAGAAGCGAAAATTATTGAAAAATCTGTTTGTTAAAGCTTCATCAAATTCTATCTTAAATTTTTCATATTTTTGGTGTGGCAAAATTAGTCATAAATCCTATACATATGACTTTAGAAAATTAAATAAAAAAATAATTAAAATAGTTTGGGTTTCAAAAGGAATCATAAGTACTAACCCCAAAGAATCTGATGACTGAGGTACCTAAAAACTAAACTTGATTTTCTTGTGTAGGAGTGTCTTACAGCCTGGAAGAAGAAAAGATTTTGGTATCTTGATAGTGGCTATTTAAGACACATGACAGGTGATAAATTTTAATTTATCACTTTTGAACCTAAAGATGGAGGAGTGATTATATTTGGAGATAATGAGAAAGGATATATCATTGGTGTTGGTAACATTCGTATTACTTCTTGCACTTCTATTCAAAATATATTGTTAGTTGATGAATTAAAATATAATTTATTTAGTATTAGCCAATTTTATGATAAAGGATATAAAGTTACATTTGAATTTTTATTATGTATAGTTTTTAGTCCCAATGATAATGGCATTATGTTCATTGGACACAAATATGACAATGCCTACATGATGGATTTAGATGATCTACATATGAAGAATGATCAATGTTTTGTTGCAACGAATGCCAAAGTCAATGAAACTAGTTGGTTATGGCATTATAGATTAGGTCATGCAAGCATGGATTTACTTTCAAAATTAATTAAGAAAGATTTTGTAAGAGCATTACCAAAATTAAATTTTGAAAAGAATTGAGTTTGTGATGCATGTCAATTTGAAAAACAAACCAGAAACTTTTCAAACCAAAAGGCATGATTTCAAGTTCTAGACCTTTAGAGTTACTATACATGGATTTATTTGGACTCACAAGGATCACTAATCTAGGAGGTAAGAAGTATGATCTTGTAATTGTAGATGATTTTTCAAGATTTACTTGGATGATATTTTTAGCACAAAAAGATGAGGCCTTCAATGCATTTTTCAAATTTTATAGAAAAAATTTAAATAAAAAAATACATTAATTGTATGCATATGCAGTGATCATGGTAACAAATTTAAAAATTAGCACTTTGAAAATTTTTATAAGGACAAAAAAATTGATGATAATTTTTCTGCACCTAGGACCTCCCAACAAAATATAGTAGAAAAAAAATCGAACATTAGAAGAAATGGCATGAACTATGTTGTGTGAAAGTAATTTACTAAGATACTTTTGGGCTGAAGCTATAAACACTACATGTTATACCTTAAATCGTGTATTAATAAGATCTATTTTAAAGAAAACTACATATGAGCTATGAAAAGATAGGAAACCAAATATAAACTAATCTTATGTTTTTGTTTGTAAGTATTTTATACTTAATAATGGAAAAGATAACTTGAAAAAACTTAATGCCAAGTCAGATGAGGGTATCTTCTTAGAATACTCCTCATCGAGCAAGGCATATAGAGTCTTCAATAAGAGAACTCTCATTGTTGAAGAATTCATTCATGTTATCTTTGATGAATATAATGATAAATTTTCTAGAAAAGAAGATGCTATGAATGAGAATATAGGTCATCTTCATGACAAGATGGACAATCTCACACTAAAAGAAGCTTTCATTCAAAACAATGAAGAAGAAGAGAAGAATGAAGATCCCACTCCTAGCGTAAGAGAAGAATTACTAAAAGAGTAGAGGTATGCACATGGCCATCCTAAAGATCTAATAATCGGTGATCCATCACAAGGGATAAGAACCCAGTCCTATTTTAGAAATGTTAATAATTATTTAGCCTTTGTATCACAAATTAAATCTAAAACTATAGAAGAAGCTAAAAAATATCCATATTAGATTAATGTTATGTAAGAAGAATTAAATCAATTTGAAAAAAATAAGATTCGAATTTTAATTGATAGATCAAATGACTATCCAATAATTGAAACTAAATGGATATATAGAAATAAATTAAATGAACATGGCACCATTGTTAGGAACAAAGTTAGATTAGTGGCAAAAGAATACAAGCAAGAGGAAGGCATTGATTTTGATGAAACTTTTATCCCAGTAGCTAGATTAAAAGCAATTAGACTATTACTTGTGTTTGCATACTTTATAAACTTCAAATTATATTAAATGGATGTAAAAAGTGTATTTCTTAATAGTTATATAGCTGAGAAGGTATTTGTTGAACAATCACCTAATTTTGAAAATCATATCTTTTCAAATCATGTATTTAAATTACATAAGGCTTTATATGGATTAAAGAAAGCCCCACGTGCATGGTATGAATGATTAAGCAAATTTTTGCTAGATAATGAATTTATCAGGGAGAACATTGATAAAACCCTATTCTTAAAAAGAAAATATGACAATCTGTTGGTTGTATAAATTTATGTTGATGATATCATTTTTGGTGCTACTAATGAATTTCTTTATCAAGAATTTGCTAAGCTTATACAGGATGAGTTCGAGATGAGCATGATGGAAGAGCTAAATTTCTTTCTTGAACTCCAAATCAAGTAAAGTGAAGAAGGAATCTCTATTAACTAAACAAAATATACAAGGAAGATACTTAAAAAGTTTGGGATAGAGACCTCAAGACCAATTAGCACACCAATGAGTACATCCTGCAAACTTGATAAAGATGAAAAGGGTAAGAAAATAGATACCAAATTATATAGA
The DNA here is from genome assembly GCA_006176705.1 of Cocos nucifera. NCBI lineage: Eukaryota > Viridiplantae > Streptophyta > Magnoliopsida > Arecales > Arecaceae > Cocos > Cocos nucifera. Next base: position 729,917 of record QRFJ01000871.1, read on the forward strand.
GGTATGATAGGCTCACTCCTTTATCTTACTGCAAGTAGACCAGACATAGTATTCAATGTTTGTATGTGTGCTGGGTATCAATTAGATCCTGGAGAGTCTCACCTATTTGCTGTTAAATGAATTTTTAGATACTTATCTGGGACACTTAATGTAGGATTATGGTATGATAGATTATTATAATTTGAATTAATTGGATACTCTGATGCTGATTTTGCTAGATGTAAACTTGATAGAAAAAATACTAGTAGTACATATCAATTTATTGGAATTAATTTGATTTCATAGTTTAGCAAGAAGCAAAACTTAGTAGCACTATCTATGGCCGAGGTCGAATATATTGCTGCTAGGAGTTATTGTGCTCAAATAATGTGGATCAAACAATAACTTGAAGATTTTGGGTTCAAACTTAATAAGATTTCAATAAGATGGGATAACACATGTGCAAGCAATTTAACCAAAAATTCAATTAAACACTCAAGATCCAAATACATTAAAATAAGGCATCATTTCATAAGAGACCATGTGCAAAATAATATTGTAATACATGAATTTGTCTGTACTGAGAATTAACTGATATATTCATAAAATTTCTTAGTGAAGAAAGATTTAATATCATTAGAAGAGAATTAGGGCTTTGCTATCAACCTGAATAAATCTCATTTTTCTAACTCAAAGCAAGTTAAATCAAATTCAAAGAGTCAATTTCGTATGCATAATCAATGATCAATATGTTGAGAAATATGCAGGGTTTCATGCATAGATTTCAAAACTTTTTCAAAATTAAAGCAGCGGAAGATATAGATTAAATAGTTTAATCTATAATATGCATGTAATCAGATTACAAAATCCTACATCAAGGATCTATAACATGTCATGATGTAAATATAAATCTAAAAATAAATTAGTCATAATTGGTATTGATCAAATCAATACCTAGATCTAGAATAATTCTAGATCAAATCCTAGATCACATCTAGATCCCCAAAACATCAGATCTCTTATTTTTGCATGGGTCGAGAACTCTATGATTGATTTTCATTATTGTCTTTGGAGACGTACATGCGTCCGACCTCTACAGGTGATCCACACGAGCCTGCAATACAGTTTAAAGGTTCATCGAACGAAGATCCGCTCGAAGTGCTAGCTTCTCATGGATCCCTCCTGATGGTCAATCAAGAACATATTCTCTGAATCTCTTGGACACTCCAAGAGATGAAGAATATAATGAGGAATAAGGAAAGAATCCAAACCTTGAATCTTTCATAAATTAGAAAATAAAATCAAGAAAAGATAAATCCTAAGAGAAGATAAATCTTCTCCTTTAGGATATCAACGGTTGATGTCCTAAAAACATCTCTATGCTACGACAAGAGAAAACCTTCTCCTCTATTTTTTTTTATATTTTTAGATCTAATATCTTTGATTTTATCATAAAAAATTCTCACAAAAATAAGAAGAAGAAGGGTTCTCAAAGAAACCCTAAGAGAAGACATTCTTCTCTTCTTCTTCTCTCATTAGGACTTGATCAGATCATATCGAAAGATGATCACTATGCTCCAACACCTTGAAGCATGGATCTCTTCACCATCTCACTTTTTCTCTCTCAGATTTTTATCATATAAAAATTATAAATAAAATAGGAAGAGAGAAACACAAAAAAAAATACAAGAGAAGACAATCTTGTCATACCTTGTCTTCATCAAGACATCAAAGTTTGATGTCCAAAATTAAGGAACTACTTCAAGGAATTTGGTGCCTCATCCTCCCACATCTCTCCCCCATTTTGTTTTGATTTCTATCATGAAATCCCTAGTGTTTTGGACACCCCCTACTCTTATCAGGAGGCATCTCTCTTTTATTGCAAGACTAGGTCAAAACCTAGTCAAAAGCGGACTCCTATAGGGTGTCCAACTCTTGGACGTCTTTCCTATAATTTTTAGCATGCATCCTCTGAATCACATGCATAAAACCAAGGGGAGAAAGGGAAAAACAAAAGGTTGGGCATGGGAAAGGTTGGCGCACAAGAGGGGGGAGGAGTTTTGGTCAAAGGGGACTCATCTAAGAAGAAAATAAATCCTAACTTCCATCTAGTTTTGACCAAGTCAAAACAAACTCCAAATAAATAGATGTGAGGGGAATGGAGACCTTTTTATGGTGTGGGAATGTTCACATAAAATCCTGAAAAATATAATGTGGCATGGGCTTTCTTAGGCGCAAGTGAAAGAGAGAGGGTCCCAGTTGAAAGAGAGAGAGTCCCAGTCCAACTGGGACCCTCTTGTTTGACTAGGTCAAATTAATTTTGAATGTAATTTAAATTTTATTTAAAATAGATTAAATATAATCCAATTAAGGATGATCCTAGTCTAACTAGAAGTCTAATTAAATTAAGATTTAAATTTAATTTAAATCCTCAGTCAATTAGGTGCACCCAAGTCCTAGTCAAATAAGAAATTATTTTTTCTTATAATTGGCTTATCCAATAAACCAACTAGATTTAATCTAATTAAGTTTAAATCAATTCTAATTAAATATAATTTAATTAAACTTGATCTCAGTCTGATTGCTCAATCAAATTGAGCCAATTAGCAATCCAGTTGCTAATCAATCCTCCTGCAATACTTGCATTAGGTCAAATATCAATCGTATTGATGGATTGACCTTAGAATAATTCTCAATCATCGATTAACCATTTGATTAGATTACAAGCTCTAATGTGTGTGATCCCATAGGTTCAAACCTAAGTCGGTAGCACAGAAACTGATTTCTATACCAATCAAAATGATCATCTAGCAATGATAGCCGACATCTGAACAGGTCGAATGTATGTAAAGCAACATTCTTAGAATCCTAGCCTATGGTTACCATATAATTTATTTCTATGATCAATAATACTTAAGACAACTTTGAGTACGCTGTCAACACTCATACAAGTCATCTCTATTGTATCTCAAAATTTTGCAAATCCTGTGACACCTCACGAGGATTACCTAGGCCTAAGTTTTGCTAAATTGAAACACGAGTCATTCTCTTTCCAAAGTTAATCAGGAGTGGTCAATCCCATCTTGACTCACACACTGACTTCACAAGTACGTGACTGTACGTAAAAGTCTTTCAAACCTATATTAAAAATATAAGCAGTCTAGCATCAAAGTACAATGAGTTACTTATAATTCACCGTGGTGATCTCAGATCAGAGAGACACTTATATCCATTGACCTTAGCTAGCTACTCTTGATAGTAGAGTGCTACATTGGTCACATTTAATACAGATGTACTCCTACATCTCACCTGGATGCCATACCAGTATCTCCACACCACTTAGTTATAAGGACAACTAATGTATATGGCATACAGCGACCTACACTCGATGAGTTATCATCCTTGTTAATAACTTATTATTTGATCGTGAATAATTTAAGAACTATCCGATAAATTCTTCTTTATCGATTGATTGCAGTTCTAAGAACTTCATCATAATTTAGGAGTTCATTTAAGAAAGATAGAACTTTGATGATGAATCAGCCAAATAACTATTATTATTAGATAATTTATATACTAATTTTAATCATCTATTACTTAGATGATTGACTTTAAGATACATTTTTCAACAACTTCCACTTGGACTAAAGCCAATCAGAATGATATCAAATATCCTATCTTCCATTTGAGTTCGTAGAACTCCCTAGTTCCGAGGCCTTAGTAAATGGGTCAGTCAACTTCTCTTTTTACATTGATCTTCTAAAGATCGACGTCACCCAGATCTAATATCTAAGATGAAAGTGATGTAGAATATGCTGGTCCTTGGGTTCTTTAGCCTGAGCTATGGCTCCAGTACTATGATAGGATTGGACCATTAATGGAGGGTGCCACTCCCAACTAGCTAATGAACCTCAGCAACTACGCAGCTTACATGGCAGCATCATATACCATGATATACTCTACATCACTAATTGAATAGGCTAAAGTATACTACTTGAAACCTTTCTAGCAGATTGCTTCTATAATTAGGGTATGATCCAATATTCTCTTATTGTCATCTTGTTTTGACTGAAATTAAAACATCAATATGTTTTAAGTCAGTACTTTCATATTTAAGTCACTAAATCTTAGTATTTTTGAAATACTTAAGGATTGTCTATACAATCTTTCAGTGGATCTCACTTAGATCAGACTGATATCTGCTCACTACCTCTAATGAGTATACCATGTCTAGTCTCGTGCATGGAGAAATAAGATGACAGCTAAACCTTTATTCCTTGCAATGTTGGAATGCCATTCTCGATTAAGAGAATTTCATCCTCAAATAATATAAGGAATAACACTACAGAATATTTTGCTCAATTATAAATGCAGGATTTATCTTTATTCATAACAAAGGCATACATTCAAAATGTATGTTCGATTTTTGAGGTAATAGCAAAATGCTTAAGGTCTTTACCTTTTCATTTGCGCTATTTTGATCTTTTTGAAAAATCCATTCATATCTAATGGATTTTATCTCTTTAGGTAAATCAACTAGTGTCCATACACTATTGATTTTCATGAGCTTCAATTTGGATCATGTAGCTCCAAGCCACTTCTCAGAGTCAGATCACTACATTGTATCCCTATAGGTGATTGGATCCTTGTTGTTCTCATCAAGCTCAACAGGATCGCCATCCCAAACCTCAATACTGAAGTATCTATCTGACTAATGCAGTACTCTATCGAATCTTCTTAAAGGTGACACTTTAAAGGCCTCCGAATTTGATCTGATCAAATTCAGTTCTATAGGTTTACTAGATTACGTCGGTTCTTTTCTACCGGTCAAACTTTTCTAAGTTCAACTTTACAGACATTAGTTTCTTCTCTAAGGAACTCCTTTCCAAAAGAAATGCCCTTACTGATGATGAACATCTTATGCTCTTCAGTATGGTAGAATTAATCACCCTTAAATACCTATTAGACCAGGCTCCAAGTTTATCTGTGTGCAAATATATGACCAAGACTAATCAACTCTAAATCCGAAAGTGAGAGAGTCTAAGTCTACGTTTGATCCATATCCCTTATGGAGTCAATGCAACAGATTCACTTGATATAAATTATCAAAGTAAAATAAGTAGTCACAAGAGTACAATCCTAAAATAAGTAGACTAGTGAATCCTATTATGGATTGAACCAAGTCTAACAAAGTTCAATTTTCTTCTTTTAGATACACTATGTTTCAAAAAAATTCACTAAGAGAGAATTCTATTCTCTCCTAGATATGTCACAAACTTACTGGATAAGTATTTGCCTCCTCGATCCAATCAAAGAGTTCCAATATCTTTTTTAGTTTATTTTTTTATTATTAAATTATTTTTATATTTTAAATAATTTAGGCCAGATGTACCCATGTCTAAATAGATCATCTGTAATGAAATACTAATATCTTTCTTTGGCACTTAAGTTCATAAATCCACATACATCACTATGTATGAGATTTAGAACTTTATCGGCTCCTTCACTTTTTTCAATAAAAGGTGATTTTATCATCTTTTTCAAGAAAGAAGAAAGATTCACAAGG